>JAGSMP010000249.1:467500-933172 GCA_029286625.1 Parnassius orleans | reverse complement strand
AAAATTAGCACACTGTACAGATTTATTTGTCAGCTAAGTATACCTTCAATGCTGCCCAAAAAACAGAGTTGTAAAAACAAGAAACGAATAACTATTTCAACCATGCCTATTTTTATTAACAATTTTGTAAAGATAACAATAGAATAGATAACACTTTAAAATGGAGCTTTTTCGCCCTAACTGCCCTGGCATTCAGCTTGGCCTTGATCCGTTTCTGGGATATATTTTCGTACTCAGGATTGGACTATCGGACATAGAACGCTGTTAGATAAATTACTTTACCTTTTTCCTATACTTTGACTCATGTATATATATATATATATATATATATATATATATACACATATATATATGAACATGTTTTTTTAGTACACCCTTCAATTTTAACCATTGTTTGCATCAATCCTCTACGCAAAGGTTGTCGGGAAGAGATTACTTTCAGAGTGAATGAATAAATAAATAAAATAAACATCTTTGGAACACACCGACCGCCTCTAGTTGTTAAGGTTGAGATTTTTAAACCTCAATTTTGTTGAATTAAGTGCAATGTTACTATTATTATTTTTAATATCTCTAACTGTTCCAGCACACACAGTCTTACATTAAAGTCTTACATACATGTAATAAAGGGCTGCGACTGCTGAATGAACAAAGAAACGTTTCTAACTCACCTCTCTTAAATATCTTTAAGCCTGCTCTCTAATAACAGGACAGTATTATCGCATGACGCAGTCGCTCGCTACTTAGGTAGGGAGCCGTTGCGTCAGCGGGCTGTATAAATGGCAGTTGTTTTTGGCTCGCTCACTTAGCGGTCAGCCACCGCAGAGTCTACATCGCCTGATAAAAAATCTGTCTACCTTTCTTTGCCTTGGAGCCCTTTGTTTTCTTCTCGTCGGGATCCTCACCGTCGTCGACGCCATCTTCTCCGCGCATCCGCTTGCGAAACATCAGCGAGAAATAGTTTATCACTTTGTTCCGTCTGGAAGCAAATACATACGAAAAAGTAAAATAATAAGTATAGATCCCACTTCATTGATGAAACAATTATAATGAAATACCTTCCAAACTCCTGCTCTGCTTCCTCTGCAGACAGTGCTTTGTATCTCTGGATAGGCTGGAAATTGTACCTGGGGAGTAAAAGAAGTAATAATCTGATTTAAACAAATTAATATTAATTTGTTTGTTCGTATTTCATGCGCTGCCATACCGTTCATTAGATTGCGGTAAAACTTTGTCAAGTTATTGCTTGCACTTGCGTGAAGGTTATAGGCATAGTACAATTGACTTACAGTAGGTGGCGCGCGTATCGTACCGACATTTATTTGAAAGTTATAACATTTAATTTCAATGAATGTATTTTCATTCTGAATTACACAATATAACTCTTCCAAATTTAAAAAGGATATTTCCACAATCATTTCTTCTGCGGCAGCAGCGCGCCGAGTACCAGCTAGTAAATTATAAAAAATAATATAGATAATCACAGAACAATCACATACTTATTTTATTTCTAGACTAGGATTTCTCCTATAGTAGGCAGTAGATGAGGTATGTAATAATAATATATTATTTATTGTATACATAGATTAAGAGACCAGTTACTTAATTATAGTGCGCCTGCCAAGCGTGGCAACTATGGCAAGTAACCTCTTTATTAGGCAATCTATGAGGCCTATGTTCAGCAGTCGCAAAATCGAAAATCGTACATATAGCGGACTTAATGCCTTAAGGCATTCTCTCCCAGTCAACCATTAGGCTAAGCAGAGATAAACATATGGGAGGTAGTGCAGCAAAAGTAAACTAATAATGAGAAAAAAAGGTAACGAAGTTCGAATAAACCAGAATATATATATAACGTTTTCTATACATATATGATGATGAATCGTTTATTACGTATTGGCAACGTTGGAGCTTCCATTACCCCATTTCGTCCCATGAATGTCGTAAGAGGCGACTATGGGAAATGCTAGAAACATCTTAAGGTTACCAATAAATGACGGTATAACCACATCGTTTACCCAGACTTTCGACGGGCAGTAACGTCAGGTGCGGGACTTCTGGTACTGTAATCGTAAATATGCTTGCAAAGTGTGACAGTTAAGAGAAATCCTTTTACGAGCTGACTAGCACGATCCGCCCCGGCTTCGTGCGGGTGATTTCTGGATCTCGACAACAACGCCACCTACCGGGTCCAATTGTGAATTTAAACCATTCTCTAATGAACTTAATCACACACAAAATTTCATCAAAATCGGTCCAGCCGTTTAGAAGGAGTTCAGTCACATACACACGGACAGAAGAATTATATAACATATAATATGCATGTATTATACATATAAACCTTCCTCTTGCATCATTCTGTCTATTGATGAAAAATGCATCTAAATCAGTAGTTTACAAGAGCTAAGCGTACAGACGGCGGGAATCGACTTTGTTTTATACTATGTAAAGGTGATGAAGAATGTTAACAAATCGAGATAACTCATATTTACGAGTAAAGAAAACAATGCTTATAGCACTTATTAGTTTCACTGTTATGGGTACTGGATAATGCTATAATATTACAGCTAGTATATAAATCAATATATAACATAGGCCTCCTCTTGCCTCATAGGGGGGATATTTGCCATAGTTGCCACGCTAGGCAGGCGGGTTGACAACTGTGGTTTTTAATTTTTTAGTAGTCATTAGTAAGACACTGATGCCCATCTCCTGGTTTATTTTCATCTAACGCTTACGACACCCACAGGAGGATATGGGGTAAAGAATATTCTTATACCAACATTACACGGTCCAGACGAATATACGATAAAAATATTTTAATAGTAGTAAAAAAAATCTTATAATATAAAAATATTAAAAATATAAATAAGAGTCCGTCAACAGAAACTAGATATACGTGACAGACTTTTTATCCTTAATTACACTCCCAAAAATAAGAGGTGTCCTGTTTCATGCAGTTAGAAATATATCAGGTTGTCCTTATACTTTACCATTCTTGCAAAGGGTAGGCGTCAATAGCTCCATCTGCCGCATGCGTGAACACATAGTATGCAGCATTCTCAGAAACTCCGCCCTCGCGAATGCCCTTAAACCTGAAACAAATCATGGATAAGTCGTCAGCTAAAGACTCCATGTATTCTACTTGATGGCGGCTGTACACGCTCGTCGAGACAACACGAGACAGGCCGAGTACGAGCGTGTACATGGTGCCCTCGTCGCGTCGCGTCGCGTCTCGCGGCCCTCGTTTGCTCTCGGAAGCTTGTCGGTTTTTTGCGTTCGAGTCAAAGGGTCTCGTGATGAAAACGCGCCTGTACACATGTACTGTAGGGTTCAATATTGTTAAATAAAATATAGGTAGTTACATGGTTCTGTTACGGTGAATAGAAACCATTCACCATCTTCTTCTTCGTCATGGCTTATTAGTTTTCTTTTTATGCTAAATGTGTAATAATAACTCATAGCACAAAGGCAAAACGCAGCAACAGTTTCTTCTAGGTACATCGCAGCGGGCATCCGTAGTTCAAGTGATACAACGAGTGTGTACAGAGTGTGCTCTCGTGTCTAGCCTCTACGCGACGAGAGGTACGCGTGGCAACGAGACGAGCGTGTACAGCCGCCATGACAGGCTCTGCGACCTTAATATATTGCGCACTAAGTTACAGTCAATTCTACGTAACTTCTTTAGTCGACTGAGAGCGGGCGAGTAGACTAATTCTTTGTTCTTGAAATTTCTTTAATTTCAGGCATCAAAGTCGTCCATTTTCAACCGACTTCAAAAAGGAGGTCTCAATTTGACTATAATTTTTTTGTGTGTGTTAACTCAGAACTTTTTTCTAGTTGAACCGATTTTGATGATTCTTTTTTTATTTGAAAGCCGGTACTTCGGAAGAGCCGTGGTAGCTCAGATGGTTAGCGCTCGCTGTAAGTTACACAGTACGCGAGCAACCCGGGTTCGATTCCCGCCGGCACCAATGAAATTGTTAATTGCAATTTTAAGTGCTGATTTACCACGTGCTCGGCGGTGAAGGAAAACATCGTGAGGAAACCTGCATGTCTGAGAAATCAAAAAAAAAATATTTCGAAGACATGTGAAGTTCGCCAACACGCATTGGGGCAGCGCGGCGGACATTTCCTTGCCCTAAAACCCTCTCAGAAATGAGAGGAGGCCTGTGCCCAGCAGTGGGACGTATATAGGCTGTAACTTTACTTTACTTTTACTTCTCATGTGGTTCCAAATAAATTTGATCAAGATCTGACCAGTAGTTTTTCAGTTATCCTTAATAATGCGTATTTAATTGACTTCAACTACATTGATGATGTTCTCATTTTATTTATATTGAAGTTGGTTGTACAACATTTTTAATTTTACCACTTGTTTGTTAACCCCCATGGGCTAAGACAGTATTGGAGCGTTTAGGTTAACGCGCCATTTCGAATTATTTAACCTCTCAGGCGTCGACGTCTCAGGTCAAGCCAGAGTATAATAGGTCAGGCCAAGGTAAATATAACTTAAAGGCATTTTGCTAATTAATTTTACTAAGTTCTTATCCAAAAATAAAAAATTATCAACAATTAAAATATTGAATTATTTGTATGAAGGTCAAGTGAGCGCTAGAGAAACGACGATTACAAGACGTTGTCGATAAATAAAATGTTTTGAGAAGTTATCAATTACCGTGTAGTGACGGTGTATGAATATCCATATCATCCCGTGGGTCTCGTAAGGGATGACTAGACTTGGGATTATTTTTAAATAACCATGACCGTCGTTCCGGTTGCCAAAAAGTCACAATGAAAAATCATCGTGACTTTGTCACGTTGATAAAGTTGGATAACTATTTGAAACATTAGAACGACTTATAACGTGACTTAATATATGCATTTTGGATTTAGTATTATGTTTTATTTTAGTGGTCGATTTTTTATTACCTTCTTTACCTAATCTACGTGCCTATGTTATAAGTACCATTCTTAATAATTATTTCTGAAATATAAGAATTTCACCTAACCTAGACGATCAGTCAGTGTACCGATCAAGTACACGGTACACATACTTTATTACACAGTAACAAGGTAGATATGAGTTAGATGAATAACTAATTTTATTTTTAGAAAATTGTATTGATGAACTCCCATGACAGCAAAATCCGACAGTACGAACAAAAATAAACATAAATCAAAATATTTATCTTTGTACTGACTAATTTAGGTACCATAAAACAAATACAGCAATTGTTAATAGAATATTTTCCTACAACAGGTGATGGGCAGAGGCATCTTCCAGATATAGACATATTGTAATGTTTTGCAAAAGTTTTATTCGAAGACGAAGAAAAACAAATCGATAACAGCACATGAATGTTTTTGTTGCTGCTTTTGTTGCTTAATGTTTAGTCGATTAATACAACAAATATTTATTCTAATAGGAATTGTTATCAAAAAGTTGCCACTGTCCATCTCCTGATTCATTTTCCTCTGTCTCGTCTTACGACATCTATGGGATGATATGGTGAAGTGAATTCTCTTACTCTGCAACTACACGGATAATTCATATAGAATGTTGATTGAATCTATTAGGGCAAAATACTCTTAAAATAGACTGCAACCTACAATATAGCAGTGGATTGCCTAGTTACTAAGTGATGATGTTGCAAGTATAATATGCGTAGTGCATAGTATGCATAACACCACCACCATCCATTTGCTTAGGTTCACTATAATATAGTTATCAGTATATTTTTGGCCTGCTTCATGCAGTTGGGACAATACTATGACTCCCACTTGCAAAAACAAACAATGTAGTAACTTACTTTTTGCCAGTCTTGCCACCAACTTTAAGTATCCATGGCTGGTCTTCTGGCTTGTATTTCCTTGAGATAATACCAAACTTTTTGCGCCGTGCCTCTTCACGCATATCTCGCCCATATTCTGAGCCTGCACCGAATCTAAGATTAAAAGGTGCTTTTAGGTGTAAGATCTTCATAACTACTTTAAATATTTAAAATATACTATGCAAAGTAGTGCAATTAATTTAAAAGTTAGTAGTTGTTACAAGCAATACATACATAAAAGTATTAACAAGTAGCATATATAAAAATAAATTATACAATTGTTTACTTTTGTTTGTAATATTTTGATTTACTTTTTCTGTGATTTTTATTTTTTAGTAAAATATTTTCTGGTTAGAACATATTACAATTATCTTGTTTAATACACTCATCAGGGCATGAGATTAATTTGGTCATAGTAACTTCTATGAACTGGCCAGTCTCTGATACTTCATATACCTGCAGCTTATCATCATAATTAAGTAATGCAAAAGTGTAATAATTCATGTGAAATAATTTTTATGATTAAATAATGTATTAAAACTGTAGAAGATCAGGGCTAAGCACTTGCAGTAAATTCCATAGTACACAAGCAATTCAGGTTCAATGCCCACCAGCACCAATACAATTTTAAGTACTGATTTACCAAGTCCTCGACAGTGAAGGAAAACATAGTGAGAAATCCTGCCTGACCGAGAAATTAAAAAAAAAATTGAAGCCAAAGTAGACTTCACATCTGCCAACATGCATTGGGAGGCAAAATTTTAAAACAAAATGCACATCAACATAAATATATGTACACAAATTTTGCTAAGGGGCAATTTAAAATAATTATATAGTGAAAAAGCACTTATTGCGATTCAAAATGCTCACTTTGGCATTTCCTCTTCTATTCCTTTGAACTCCTTTATATTGTTCTCCCTTTCCATTTTCACATGAGTCCATTTTGCAAAGTCCACATTTAAAGTGGCATTAAATCTCATCACATGATATTTCTTCTTAATATTTTTTGGAACTCGTATTTTAAACTCTTGTACAGCTGGTGATGGTTGCTACAAACATAGAATTAATATTAATCTTCTTTTTATTTATTATCTTAAAAAAGTTACATTGAGTAGATTTTTCTCCTGTAGAGTGTTATTAAGTAGCGCCTGCCAAGCATGACGATTAAGACAAATCCCCCCTAAGCTGGGAGGGAAGAGGTTCATATACAGCAGGCCTTTGAAGGCTGATGAAGACACAGAGGTTTCTCTATGAGGCATCACTAAATAGACATCACTTCACTGTCAAGATTACTGTTACTAAACACCAGTGTGTTCTGGTTTAAGAGAGGTAACATAATATAGTACAATTAACAAGAACTTAACCTTTTGTAAAATTGAAAATAAGCAACTATAACAAAAGTATTACGTCACCATGCATCATTGGATTTAGGCTACGTTATGTTTAAAAATATTAGTACTAAAAATTAAGCATTTTATATAATTTCTAGATATAAATTTACTCACCGATCCTCCTGGAGTCGTCATCGTTTGAAGTTTTATTTTTGAGACAAATATTTTTTAAAACGTCTCTCCTCTACCTTGTTTTACCTATGAAAAGATATAATTTTGTAGTCATACTGGACCTAAATGATATATTTAATTGAAATTGAAATAAATATAAATAAGAAAGCCAAATCAAACTTTTTGATTTGGCAAAATGCGTTCAGTTTCAAGTTAAATGAATTATGCACACACGACAAACACAAGTTGTTTTAGCAGGAATGATGAGAAGAATTGAGTTTAAAAGTTAAAATAATAACCTATAAAACTCTAATATTCTATTTTAAAATAATCGAGTATATACAGTATCTCTATATAATTTTCATAATTAACTGTTATGTTAGGATATTATAATATTTGCTAATTTTTACGTAGAACGAAATATTAACATCAAGAGGACAAATTAAAATTTTGTTCTTTTTTTATTAAGATTTTTGTCTTTGTTGCTTGTTGTTTAAGCCATGTCTTCATTTCATTCGGTATCTTCGTTTTTTTATAAACTTTCAGTATCAAGTGATAATAATCTTTTATAGTACAAGTTGCGGCACGTAAGTCTAGCGCTGAACGAAACGTGGAGGGGACGCGCAGGAATTGAATTGCATGAATGCGACTGGAGAACCTTTCGTGCCGCTATTTATACACTGCTTCACAATATGTTGATGTATCATATTGAGTAGCTTTTAAGAGATTTTGACGGCAACTTGAGCCAGCAGACAGTTGGCGATAGTATCTCTAGGTGCCTAAGCAGACATTATCTTGAGGTTCAAATCACCATCGGAGTACCTGTTTCACCATGTCCACTAATAGCTAACATGTGCAGACATTTAATACACCAAATTACACCACTTTTACGTAACAAAATTTACTACAAACCATCATAACAATATCAAAGTCCACTGTAAACCATTAAACGATAAAACAGGACCAGTAATCCATCTGCGCGGTGGTCAAGTTCAGGCCAATACACCTACTATATCTATGGAGATAAATGAAGACATGACTTAAAAGACTAGCGTCCAAGGCAACATTTTAATAAAAAAGTTTAGTCATTGGTTTTCAAACGTCAAACGAAAAAGACAACAAGTGGCATGTGCACGATTTAAAAACAATAGGTACATATTGAATCTAAATATTATTAAATTTTAGTGTCGTAGTAATTATAGAAACAATAAGATATGGGTAAAAAGAAGAATAAAAACAAAGTGAGCGGTGCTGTGAAGACTGCCGCTAAAACTGAGAAGAAATTAGCAAATAAACTGAAGAAGGAACTTGCGAACTTGGGGGAGGTTAGTAATTTGAATTTTTTTTAATCAACCTCTTATTTCTAAAAAAATAAAACGCTTTATTTAGACTATTTTTTTTTTAACAAAACTTGAAAATTATTTAAAGTCTCCCTCTTAGATAGATATCTCTATTTACCTTGTATCTAGCGTATGTCCTAAGTAGTGAAAAGATTTATGTAAACCATATATATTTCAAAACATCATACTTATTTTTGGGCGTTTTTCAAAAAAGATGTACACGGGAAGAACCGGAACAATTTTATGTGTCATAGAAATTTTACCGTAAATTCTTATCTCATTCGATAAAATATACTATAAACAAGTAAAAATAAAAAAAAATACATCAGTATTTTGCGAAACAACGTGATAATCTTTGTACTTTGTGTCGTCACAAAGTATAAAGTAAAATGTAAATAAAATGAAAAATATGAGTTAATGTGATAATTTGTTTTATTATTTATTAAATAAACCTTCAAATCAATCACTTATCAATCATTTTACTTTCAAGATCGTAACAGATGGAACTTTTGACCATTAAAACATTACATTTCTACCTACTACTTAAAATAAAATTGAATGCGGTTACAAATAATATAAACAACAAATTCAGGGTCAACAACAACTACAAAAATATTATCAATTAACTAAATATTTCTTAAATGGGATTAGTTTATTATCTCGGTAAAAATATGGGACAGTGACTATCTGGAATTATAAGTGACTAACTGGAAAAAATTAAGCTAAGTTTACACAGAGTAATATTTGTTCGAACATTTTTATTTTAACAGTCTTTAAATTAATAATCTAAAGTAAAAACAGCTTATTACTAAAACCTGTTTTAACTTAATCTTGAGGTACACAGTTTACATATTTAGAACACAACTTTTAAAAATTTGTTAATTTTTACTCATTTTAAATAAGTAATACCTATTTCCATTCCAAATAGCAATTACCCTCACGACCAAGCAATCAAAATGAAATTGATGCAAAGAAAATTATTCAGTTGTTAAATGTACTCCTGAGTTATATTATTATTATAAGACAAAAGTAAAGAAACATTATTCATTATTGAAATTAGGTTTTGTTCATTGCTATTTAGAATGTAGTTAGTTACGTATTGCTTAAGGTTCTAATCAGTCTTTGAAACATCTGTCGCAAATATAATCAATAGCTGGTTGGTTGCAGCATTATCTGCATACCCATTTTTTACAAGCAATACACTTTGTCATGTATGTGTTCACATAGAGTTTACGCAGTTTACACATATGGCATGTAAAGTTTCTATTAATTATAGTTTAGTGACGTATTCCTGTATTTTTCTTCTTTTATTGGTAAAAGTACTTTTAGCTTTTTCTTTGACGGACCTTTATTTGACGCCAATGTATTATTCTTTCTTTTATTCTTATTTTCATTTTCTTTTTCTTCTGTCAAACAGCCTACGGCGTCATATTTTGTCAAGCAGTCTACGGTATCTAAAACTAAATCAAACCCCAGTTGAGGGTAATCTATGACACTGTCAAAAACCTCTAAATCCAGAACATCATCCACTTTCCAGTTAAGTTCCATAATGGAATCAGTCTGATTATTATTCTGGCTGGGCGAAGCAGTAAGGTCAACAATATTAAGGTCACTGGTCGGTTTTACTGCAGGGCGCAATATCAGTTACAGTGGCGATTCCTTCACCACTTTCATCGCGAGGTACATTTTTGAGGTCAATGATCGAAACTGTTTGAACGTTGGGGTTACTCTGATCGTTTTCAGCAATAAAAGCAGCATTTTCATTGATATCCAAAAATATTTGAGCATCATGACCACCCTGGTCAGTTTTATCGCAAAGAACAATGTTGCTTATGAAGTTGGTTGTAACATCACGGCTTTTATTGCAAGGTGTCATATCGAGTCCAACAACAGAGACAGTTCGACTGCCACGTTGACTCTGGTCAGAATCAAATGAATGAGTTTCGGGATTCAGACAAGTGCAAAGCCCACGTTTATCACCACAGAAGCAGTTTAATTGCCGATGCATAATTTGACCGACATCGACAGATATGATCTGGTGGAGTTTCATGGTCTGCGGGACAGCTTTAAGATCTCTTGGAATGATTTTGTTCATATTTTCGATATTACTATCAGAGACTTTGAAACATTTAACAGATTTCATGCTGGTTGATAAATGTTGATACGCATCTTCTGCATTTGTCACATCATGCAAATAAGCCACACGTCTATCTAACTGTCTTTTAACTGCACTCCCAATGCCATCTACGACTCCCTTACCATGTCCACTTTCCGAAAATGACCAGGTAATATATTTCAATTTCAATTTGGTTGTAAATAAGTTCGTTTTCTGTCTGTATTGAGATATAGAGCCGTCAGAAAAAAAATGGATGATTTCAATTGTTGGGTCTGATTTCTTTAAAAACTGTAATGTGGGCAAGAGATGTGCCCAGATGGCATTGGGTTCGTGACATGTATTATAAAATATAGCTGAAATCAGGGGCACCTCAAATCCGCAATGTACATCTTTTTAGAAAAACGCCCTTTTACTCTATTTCCTTTTTAGGAAGATATTGCCAAAGTTGTAGCAGAAATAGAACGCGAAGAAGCAAAACGTGCTGCAGCCACTGAAAAAACTTTACCAGGACCACCCTCAGCCAGAGCATATGCTTCACTCACTCCACATCCTATTAATAATGAACTTATTTTATTTGGTGGTGAATATCATGATGGACAAAAGGTAAGCTATCTATGGTGGTTGACTCTTTTCTACCTAGGAGTCTGTCTGGGTAGATTTCACTCTCTTATGTATTTCAGCCACCAAACAGATGGACATGCACTCCTGTGTTCTGGCCTGAGGGGTATAGAAAGCCGTATTATAGAGGCATTCTATCTTAGTTTTCAAAGATGACAATGTCTTTGTTTGAAGTTGGTAGTAAGTGTCCTCTGGAACAGGGTTGTATAATTTTCAACCAACTTCAAAGACAGGAGGAAATTCTCAATTTTTCAGAATTTTTTTTTTGTGTACAAACAAACACACAGTCCACCAGTTTAATTTTTGCTAGAAAGGGGTAACTTTCTTTTATTACATTCTATTTAGTTCTTTAAGATCACTTTTTACTTATATAAAAGTTTTATTATTCTCTCAGAAATGAGAGGACTAATACTAAGCAATGCTTAGTATATTGGTTATTTTTTATTGCTTTTATAAAAATACTAGCTGTCCCTCGCGACTTCGCCCGCGTGGAATTTACTACGATTACATAGGTTTTAATTGATTTTGTGTGGAACCCTAATTCTTTTTCTAAAATAAAACTTACTCCTTATAACATCAGCTATCTGCCAGTGAAAGTCCCGTCAAAATCGGTCCAGCCGTTTCAGAGATTAGCCGGAACAAACAGACAGACAGACAGACAAAAATTTGAAACATTGTTTTTTGTTATTAGTACTTTATACTTTCATATGCGTTTCGTAAAAAGCTGTTAATTTAATATTACAAACAGACACTTCAATTTTATTTATTTGTATAGATAAGGATTAATACCAAGGTATAATGTGTCCTAGTTTGTACCGGCGTTACTATTGCATATTTTAACATGAAAAAGTAGTTATTGTGACATAACTGTAATAGTTAGACATACGGTATCCCGGACTTTTTTGTAGATATTGATGTCCTCTATAAAACTGTAGCACATCACTTTGCTCTATTGTCAATAGTTTCCGCAGCGTACGCGATATAAGTATTTTTCAGCGTTACTATTGCATATTTTAACATGGAAAAGTAGTTATTGTGACATAACTGTAATAGTTAGACATACGGTATCGCGGACTTTTTTTTGTAGATATTCATGTCCTCTATAAAACTGTGGCACATCACTTTGCTCTATTGTCAATAGTTTCCGCAGCGTACGCGATATAAGGATTTTTTTTGGTATATTTTTACACCTTGGGTTACATTAACGAAGTTTTTAATACGGATCCCTAACCTTTTGAAAATATTATATCTCCTATGTTCATCAGGGATACTGTAGGATTCTAATGGTGAAAGAATTTTTCACATCGGTCCAGTAGTTTCGGAGCCTATTCAATTCAAACAAACAAACAAATCTTTCCTCTTTATAATATTATTATTAGTGTAGATAAAATCGTGATGTAGGATTTGTATGTTGGCAATTTATCACCAGCGGAACTTTAAGGATAATATAAAAAGTTTTTGTTAATTAATTTATTATTTATTTCTATGGATGACAACAGGCTTACAATTTTTTTTTAAATTACTAGATTTTTTTAAAATAAATAATTGTAAATACCGCTTTTGGTAATATAAATAATTCCATATGTTTTCTGTTTGGTTTGAGTTTTTATATAAAAAATTGCATATTAAAAATTGCAATGGCATTTTGAATTTTTATTATAAAATTTGCTAGTATTTTGAATTTTTATTATAAAAATTTGCTAGTATTTTGAATTTTTATTATAAAAATTGTTATATTATAAAATCACAATAATTGTATATATATTAGGTCCTTACATATGAAATTAGCGTTTTGTCGTATTGACCACTTTGATCTGAAATATCTCCTCTTTGGTTAAGAATTCCAAATTCAAATTTATAAATTCATTTAGCTGGTACATTTGAGTTTTGAAAACAGTCATTCATTTGTTTTTTCCTCATTATTTTTTTCTTTAGCGTCGCTTATTACCGCACAATGGAAAACATGAAATATCGGTATATTTACGAGTACGAGTTCTACCGTGGCACCTGTGCTGCAGAAACAGCTCGAAGGATTAATTATGTGTACGGCTTGGTGTCGCAAAAGAAAGCACGGTACGTTTTTGGTTTCAACGTTTTCGTATTGGAAATTTCGACCTTCAGAACCAACCCCGTGGACGGCCGGAGACCAACGTGGAAAATGAAGAATTAAAGGCTATTGTGGAAGCGGATCCATCACAAAGTACTTCAGAGACTTACTTACCCCGAAGCCTGCAGCTAGCAGGCTTCGGGGTAAGTGATAAAACTGTATTAATCCACTTGAAGCAAATCGGGAAAGTAAAAAAACTTGAACGATGTGTACCTCATGAATTGAGTGAATCGAACTTGCAAACACGCGTCGACTGCTGTGTTAGACTGCTGTGTTACTTTGCTCAACCGACACAATAATGAAGGGATTTTAAATCGATACTGTACGATAATCGGAAGCGCTTGTCGCAATGGCTGAACCCTGGAGACCGAGCCAAATCCTGCCCTAAACGAAAATTGACTCAGAAAAAGTTACTTGTGAGTGTTTGGTGGACTAGCGCCGGTGTCGTTCACTACAGCTTTCTAAAATCTGGCCAAACGATTACGGCAGATATCTATTGTCAGCAACTGCAAACCATGAAGGAAGAACTAGCTGCTAAACAACCGAGATTGGTCAATTGCTCTAGGCCACTGCTGCTTCACGACAACGCAAGACCACACACTGCACAACAAACAACCACTAAGTTAGATGAGCTACAATTGGAATGTCTGCGACATCCACCGTACTCCCCGGACCTTGCTCCAACAGATTACCATTCTTTCCGGAATTTGGACAACTTCATACAAGGAAAAAAATTCAACTCCGATGCGGCAGTCCAAACCGCCTTGAAAGAGTTTATTGATTCTCGCCCCCATGGTTTTTTTAGTAAAGAGATCAATGATCTACCTATGAGATGGCATAAGTGCATAGATAACAACGGTGCATACTTTGATTAATTAAATATATTTTACAAAAAAAATTGACATTATATTCCTCCCGTATAAAACGCTAATTTCATATGTAAGGACCTAATATATATACTTTTACTGGTTGGTGAAGAACAAGAAGTACTGCTCTAATTGAACAAAATTATTGTTAAATGTGGGATGGATATACCAGTAGTTAAATTAAAAATAATTTGCAATATGTTCAAATGCAATTGTTTCAAATATTTATGTAAGGGTGTCATTAGTCGTTTTCAAATACTTTTTTATAGGAAAAGGTAACAAACGAGCACACAGTCCACCTGATGGTAAGTGGGTACTGTGGCACATAGACATCTACATGTCTGTCCTCGATTAAGACTCAAAATGTCACCCCTGAGGACAAAGATGGAATGCCTCATATCCAGTAAAAAGGGTCTACGGTTTTTTACACTCACCATACAAAATCATTCCGGTTTCGCTAATTTGTCAGCTATGACGCGTTCTGAGAGTTTTCTTCATAATTATTGTTGATTTTATTTGTTAATATTTTTGTATAAAATATTTACATGCTATTGAGACATGAGTAACCATTTTTAAAATTTTTGTTTCCGTCCAAGCTGATCTTCGGAATGGCTGAACCGATTGTAATAAAACTTCATATAGAATAAATAGTGAGTAATACCAGGAGTGATCTACACTAAATTTGATCCGAAAAATTTAGAGACTTAATTAAAATAGAAATATTCATAAAAAATAAATAAATGGGCTGATAGACTTAAGATAATAATCATTAATTATCTTAATTATACAATTATTTTCAAATATTTTCCCATTAATTGAAAATTTCAAATTAACCGAATAATATAAAGTTATGCTGTTATTAACAGGTTTTCGCTATTGGTACTGTGTATGTTGACAGTACAGGCTCGATGAGCTGCCATTTCTAATCCCATTGTTTATCCGTACGGACTGTACATAAAATGGTGATATAATGAGCTTATAGAGTTCACATAATATTCCAGACTGAGGTTTACAATGAGCTGATCTTTTACAACCCTGTAAACAATACATGGAGGCAAGTGAAAGCGCCAGGAGCACCTCCCCCTAGAAGTGCTCATCAAGCTGTTACAACACCTGCAAACAAGTAAGCAAGTTTTACTCTGTTAACAATTGACTATCATCATATGCGTAACACAGAGGTACTCACTTTTCTCCTAACCTACCTATGCCTGATGTTTTTTATAGAAATAAGAGTGACAAAAGAGCATACAAATCACTAGCAGGGTTATTTACTAACTTTGTTGACATCAAAATGATAGTCAATTTGTAGAACAGCATTGTATGTTTTTTGAACCATGGTAACTCTTACAGAAAAGATATATAGGATTTGACATATTATGCCGTTGCTTTAAAACTAAAGTATATCGTGTTTATCTCTGCATATTTTTGCTGTGCCTGCAAAACCCAACAAATTGTTTTTGGTAAAAAGAGTTATTTTAATAAGAGTTAAGTTTTATTGAGTTATTTATTAGTATTCACTATTTATTAGTCTGCCTCATTGGTCTAGAGGTCGTACTCGGAGTCAGAAAGTTAGCGGTGTTATCCCGTGCCTCAGAAAGTACGTAAAGACTTTGGTCCTTTGCCTGATCTCTTTCCAATCGTGTCGAATTGTCTCGGACTATCAGAGTGACTCTATAGAGAGTACACCTGTGTTTGTGCACACACTCGTCCACTATAATCTTGTCCTGTACAAGTGGCTAGTCTCTTTTGAGATTGGCCACCGTGACCAAAATATGTGCTGAAGGAGGAGCAGGACAATATTATTCACAAAGCCATGTGTAACTAAAACTCCCATTTGTATTATTTCAACTATAGTCTTTGCGTTATAGCATGGTGCGAGTGACAGGTTGACAGGTCACTAGAACGTAACTTGCGTGCGTTTGCAAGATTACGACAACATTTTTAACTGTTTTTATTATTTATTCTATTCTGTTATGACTAATAAATTAACATTAACTTAAAAAAATCACCTATTTTTTTTTTACTCATAAAATTATAAAAGTTTTATTTCAATTGCATGCGCAGTTACATATTATGCATGATAGCGGTATTTTTTTTATTACTAGAGATGTGTCTCATAATCAGACGTATAAACTGTGAAGTAAATGTAATCGCTAAAAATATGTTAAGATAATTCTATTTTATACGTGTGGTGCAATACCGTCATACAAAGCGCTAGGCGCTAGCATAGTTTAATTATACACATTAGTGCTGCCATGTGTCCCGATTTGCGCGGGACGTCCCAATTTTGAGGGGTTTGGTGACACGTCCCGATTCACTATTGATCGGGACGCTAAATGTCCCGATTTTTTACGTCCCGATAATTATGACAGAAAAATGAATACATCTGTAAGCTGTTACTACATTTAAATATTTTAGCTTTGAAATTTCATATTTTCTCACCAAACTCGGACTAAATAGTAACTTCAAAGTTTTAAATTTTACGCGTATTATGTTGACTAGATAGGTATAGATAATATCATTCATGCTGTTTTTCATTTTTTTCTCTCACTGAGTGATGCCTCTCGCCCAGCCACGCTATGCATCAACGTCGTCAATTCGACCATTATTTATTATTTAATTCTTTTAGTAGTAATTAGTACAGTACCTAACTTACATGTTGCGGTTTAGATAAGTACATTAAGTAAAATGCAAAGGTCTTGTGGCTCATTTCCTCCGCTAGTCAATTTCTTCAAGCGGTTGTAGGTATTGTTGTTTTCAATAAATAAAGTGACATTATGCATGCGATGCAAGAATTTTATCTGTGTTTTGAGGCTATAATTTGATTATGAATGAATGTGTGCTTTTTTATTGTACGATGACGTTTTTAAGGGTTTTTGAAGTGCATGCGTTCTGAGTTCATAAGATTTATTAAATTTTTCAGAATAACATTAAAATGAGTCATTCAGAAAATTCAGAGTCTGCAACGATAACTAACCGTGCAACAAGTTCTGATTTGCCAAAAAAAGAAAAACGCACATAGACGACTATGCAGTTTTACCGATGTTTGGACGATAAATTATTCGTTAATTAGCTCAGTCCCAAAATATAATTATAAATATAAGAAATCATCACATTGCGCATTGTGTCAAAAAGACTAAGGCCTGAATTCCTCCTACGCTGACGTCGGTCGCGCGTACTAATGTACATTGTGTTCTATAAAGACGCTGACGACAGCGGCGCGTAGGTTGCTACGAGCCGCGTACCGCGCGCGTCGGTCTCGCTCGTCAGCGTCGCGTACGTAGGTCGACTGACGAGCGTGGAATAGTACGAGCGCCCTCACTCTATTACCGACGATCCACGCGCACGTACAAGTTGCAATGAATATCGATACAGAACGTCTTATTTATCTAATGATTTGTACAAAGATGCGAAAGCAAAATACTGAGTAGAAGTTTTCGAGGCTTTATTTCCGGATTACAATAATGATGACGATAGTAAAAAAAGGAGATCGGTAAGTAAAAGACAATGTTAATAATCATAATTATTAACATTGTATTTTACTTGCCGATGGTGCTTCACGTCAGCTATGTGTTCTTTTACGCGGGTTTTAATAGATCGTTTTGTTTGCCCTATATATGAGAGACCACATTCACAATCAAGCTTGTACACTCCTGCATCTTGTAGAGGAATATTGCACTTGACGGATGGTAAGAACTGACTAATCTTCTTCGGCGGCTTGAAGAATGTTCTAATAGAAGCTCGCTTCAAGATGTAGCCAATCTTGTCTGTGACACCTCTGACATATGGTAGTACAGCAGGCACACGCTTGACTGTGGCCGGCTTCACTCGATCACTGTGACGTAGGCGCGGACCCGAAGCTTGTTGTCGTGCAGAACCTGCTTGACGTGCTGAAGCTCGGCGGCCAGGTTTTTGCTGTCACAGATCCTTCGTGCTCTCTGTAACAAAGATTTGCCCACGGTAGCTAACTGTGAAGGATGATGGTGGGATTCACCATTTAAATATCGGTTTGTATGGGTCTTTTTTCTGTACACAGTGTGACCTATGGTGTTGTTAGGATTTCGAATGACTAACACATCTAGGAAAGCTAAAGATCATCAATTCAATTTATTATGGAGTTGGAGTTAGAGGCAAATAATTCTTGTGGTGGTACAAAATTTTTAATTTTACCACTTGTGTTTATCGGGTCTTGCAGGCGCATCATGACAGTGTCAATGTCAAATGTAAATGTGCATATGCCAATGTTAACTAAAAATAGTAATATTGCCCCTTATTTTTCTGTAATTTGATAATAAATTGTAAAATTATTCCACTTACAGAGGTGAGTTGTGGGTGTTCGGTGGGGAATTCACCAGTCCAAGAGAGACACAGTTCCATCATTACAAAGATCTATGGTGTTTCTCACTGGCTGATAAGAAATGGGAAAAGGTACGGTGATTTTATTTTAAAATTGTTTTCATTACTTGCACCACTATTATATTCTCAAAAGTATGGTTATTACTTAAGTTTCATCTAAAAATTTGGAGGAAATAAATATTAAAATTACACATCATTTAAGGTAAGGTACCTTTATTTGATAATATAACATTATAATGCTTGTCTATCAGATATGTGAAAAGATTGAACACATGTGAAAAATGAAAAAAGACATATTATGTATTATGTTCGTTTGGTACAAACAATAAAAAAAAACTTGACCGAAAATCACATTTTTTTGAACTTCTGTTAAGGCCTATCAAAAGTCAACTGCTAAACATAGGCCTCCCCACTAGATTGCTTCATAGAGCTGCAACATTGGCAGGCTGGTTGGCAACTGCAGTTTTTTTAGTTGTTATTAGAAAGATGCTGCTGCCCATCTCCTGGTTCGATTCCCTCTTTCGCCTCTTACGGCACTCACGGGATGATGTGGGGTAGTGGATATTCTTACACCGCCACTACACAGACGGTTTTTATCTTTACCATATAATAAGTTTACTTTACATGCACCAAAATGTTATCATTCAGCTTTAAGACATGAATTGAAGTTAGACGTTTGTGATGCTGATTTTCAGTGGAGCCAGAAGTGTGAAATAGGTGAGAAATGACAACAATAGAAAAAGTGTGTGAACAACAAGAAAATGATGAACTTAACGTAATAAATTAACACATATTTGTTAAATTCACTTCTTGATTAATAAAATAAACGCAGTTTTAAAAGATCGCCACAGATTTATTCTTCACAAGTTACTCTATTGGAGGTTACAACACGAATGCCCAATGAACTAATGCTAAAATAAACTTTGACAGTTCTAAAACACGATTGGTCATAAATAAATGCGGTATCGACATTTATATTGATACTTCGCCTTTTTAAACAATATCGATTTCTATTGCGAATAATAATGAAAACTTATCATTACAGAAGAATAAATAAATAAAGAAAGTAAGTAGAACCAGAGTGACCGACATAGCCCAACGGATTAATAAGCTGAAGTGTCAATGGGCCGGCCATATAACTCGAAAAACCGACAACTGATGGGGAAAAAGGTTCTCGAATGGCAGCCTCGTACCGGTAGGCAAAGTGTAGGGCGACCCTCACTAGATGGAGTGACGACCTGGTAAGACATGCAGGAAGTCGATGGATGCAGGTGGCTCAGGACCGTGCTTTGTGGCATTCCTTGGGGGAGGCCTATGTTCAGCAGTGGACTTCTGAAGGGCTGTAATGATGATGATGATGAAATAAAGAAATATAGTGATATAATTATCCTTAAAATAATATGTATGTTAACATATTAGTAAAAGTTTATACATGGTAGGGCCATGCTGCAGCTATAGTTGTAGAACGAAAGGGTCAGCTCCGCAGGGAAAGAACCGCGCTCTCAAATAATAGCAGCGTAAAATAGCAGCTTATGTTGTTCTGCTGCGCTGGGTGTGCAGCATCTTTCTAATAATACCTGAAAATAATAAAGAATTGTGGTTGCCAACCCGCCTGCCAAGCTTGGCAAGTATCCTATTATGATAAGTTCAGCAGCGAATTTTTGATAGTCTTTAACGAATGAATGAATGAACATAATAAAACATAATAAAAGTGTTATGTAAAAATTAAAAGAGTTAAGAAAAAAAGGAAAGTTGGCATCCCTCACATATTTACAAATGAAGTAACAATGCTATTTGCACACCTTTTTTTTATTTATTTCTCTTTTTTTCTCACTTTTATTTATTCCTCAGACTTTGCATCATGTTCTTAAAATTTCAACTCACAAGGGCACAATTATTGCACAATTGTGCTCTTTGATGAGTGTCAAAAAATCTACACAGTTTAGCATATTGCAATTGATAAAACCTTCATCTATACAAATAAATATAATTGAAGTGTCTGTTTGTAATATCAAAATAACAGCTTTTTACTAAATGCATATGAAAGTATATACGGTACTTATAACAAAAACACAATTTTTAAATTTTTGTCTGTCTGTCTGTCTATTTGTTCCGGCTAATCTCCGAAACGGCTGGACCGATTTTGACGGGACTTTCACTGGCAGATAGCTAATGTTATCTGGAGTAACTTAGGTTAATTTTATTTTAGAAAAAGGTTTAGGGTTCCGCGCAAAAAAATTAAAACCTAATTACAAGCGGGCGAAATCGCGGGGTACAGCTAGTATTGAATAAAACTACTACTCGTGCAACATGAAACCTCAGTCCGATGACGTCACAGCGGCGTGCTTCTACAGCAAAACTACAATGAATACTCTCCTACACTTGTGGATTTGCATGTTTGTGCATATAAGAATTATAATGTTAAATTCAATTTTTTTTGGAAAGGGACCGAAAATAATTAAATGTTTATTTCAAAATGTTTGTGTTAATGAGGGCATCTATGACTTTCTCTGCCACCAGGACGGCGCCACTTAAAAATGAGGTGTAATATTTGACAGATTTCATAGCGGAGAAGTTAATTTGTTCGAAAGATGTAAAGGTTAATGTTTCTTTCTGTACTATTAGTTATATTTTATATTAATTAGATTAAAAATAAATAAATCAAATCACAGTAATTCATAAAAGTAGAAAAAAAAAAAAGAGTTAGAAATGTGCAAAACATTAAAGAGCAAAACACAGAGGTATAATTTTGTGTGTTAATATAATACTCTAGAAACTGATAAACTTTTATTTAAAACTAACTTCTCAATTAAATGACATTGTGTAACAAAAACACTAACCTCAGTGTTAGCTAGTGACATCTGGTGAACGGAAGATTATTAGCCCTCATTAGCTCCAGTAGAACTGTTTGTAGCGTAGTGTAGCCCCACGACAGTATATATTATAGTGTTAAGGTAGAATAAGTTTAAGCAGTATAATTAAAGTCAGAAACACGTCTCCTTTTCATTCAACACCTTCCCACATTACATGGCGACCCTGCCAGGCGGTGCGCTGCGACAATGCACGCGCACCATCGGGGCCTACTACATAAAAGAAGAAAAAAAATTATAAGAAATCTAAATTAAATTATGAAGAGCTTGTTAAGAGGATTGACAATAAAAAAAATAACATTAATGGAATGGACGCAATACCGGACGTTACGAAAAAATAAATATGAATACAAGAAGAGGCCATAATAATAATATTACAGAAGCTGACTGAAAAATTAAAAAGTATAATGTAAAGGGAAAAAAGTGATTTATTTATATAAAAAAATTAAAGACCAAAATTCAAGAAACGACAGATTAATTTAAAAAGGAAAGAAGCGATTGTACTTTGCAAGTTTCGTCCAGAAGAATATGAAAATTGAGCCAAAAAGAACAAAGAAGAAAATTTGAGGTAACATCGAATCACCGTATTTTTTGTCATTTCTTTTTAAGATTTCTTTAAAAAAAATTAACTATTATAAAAAAAGTTATGTTTTTAATATTTTGTATTTAATATACGAGTATGATAAAGTTGAATTTATTTATCAGATAATTCACGATTTAACTGATATTTTAATATATTTATTACTGTATCTAAATAAAAAAAAAACATAATGTAATATTAAAAATTAAGTTACGTTTTAAGCACTCTTGTATTATTGTTTTATATTATTTTTATTACTGTGTCCTACAAAATCTAATGAAATAATATAGTAGATTACATTTCTACCTACTTAAATTTACCATGGTTTATCATCAATTAATTTTTAGTTTAGTTAAAATAACACTGATGATATTTTTTTTTCTGTAGTAAATTTTATTTAAATGTAAGTATTCAATTTGAAAAGGGTTAAAAGTAATTCGGTATTATTAATAGACGTTAATTTTTCTTTTCTTTTATAAAGACAGTGAACTTTAAAGTTATATAATTACTTACTTAAAAATTAAAAATATTCAAATTAGTTAATGTTTTGTTGTGTAAAGTTGAGTTGTGTAAAGCTATTATAGTGATTATTCAATTATTTTCTGTAAACGATATAGTAAATATCATACTTCTAGCAATCTTTTTCGATCCAGGTAAAAGTAATGTAACTGTTTAAAATTCTGTATAAATAAGAAATTTAAAACTATCATTTTACTTGTATCTACATATGTATGTAATAATTACATTGTACAAGTTATGTTAAAATTAGGTGATCATAATACGATGTAATCGCTTGCGTTGCTAGGAGTGGGATCTGTTGTTATCTTATTGAAAATGATTACGTTGCTTTACATTGACTTCTTTGTTCTTAATATGAAATGCAATAATTTATTTTTGGTTTAATATTGATTAAACTTTCATATCATAAGGTTTTAACTATTATAATTCATTATTTTTTGGGATAATAGCTTGAATATCTAACCTATTTGTGTGGATTATGAAAATAATTACTTCGTTTAATTCGATTTTGAAACTCATTATATTATGTATACAATTAATTAATTTAAATGTTGTTGTGCCCATATTGTGAGCCTCAATCCCTGACTGACAATGACGAAACTAAATATTATACGAGACTATATGATATAAATTTATAAAAGACGTAAGTAAATTTATGGATAAGTTACGGAATACATCATTATGAATGAAAAATATTGATAGAAATATAAGTAGAAAGTGTGGCATGGGTAAAGAAAAATTATCGGAGGTTAGCATATCCACATACAATCAGCCTGATCAGCTGAGAGTTTGGAAAACATAATAACCGTATAATTTTTAAAATCTGTTCGGATTAGATAAAAACCGGAATGAGTTCTATTTTTATCAAGAATTATATAGGAATATTGTCCATTATCTTGATCATGTATGTACGCCGAGCCGTGTACGTGAAAGTATTGGTGCAATTAAATAATAAATTATATTAGCTGAAATGCTATATATGTAAAGAAGTGAATGAAATAATATTAGTCATTGTCTTGATCATATATGTACGCGAGCCGTGTACGCGAAAGTATTGGTGCAATTAAATAATAAATTATATTAGCTGAAATGCTATATATGTAAAGAAGTGAATGAAATAATATTAGTCATTGTCTTGATCATATATGTACGCGAGCCGTGTACGCGAAAGTATTGGTGCAATTAAATAATAAATTATATTAGCTGAAATGCTATATATGTAAAGAAGTGAATGAAATAATATTAGTCATTGTCTTGATCATGTATGTACGCGAGCCGTGTACGCGAAAGAAGTGACACAAATATTTTATGAATAGCTAGAATGCAGAAAAGTAAAATGGAAAATAAGTAATGGTTAAATAAAAATAAAGTAAATATATGAAGTAAAATGAAGTATTGAAATGCGAAAACAATACCTATATGAAAATGAGAAGAGTATTATTATTGTTCGGAGTAGAAAAGTATAATGACAAGATGATTTAAGTGACTAAACGACTTAATACCTAAGTGACTGAGTTAAATTGTGCTACAACTTAATTGTGCAAAAAAAATATACGAAAATATGTAAACGTATATAAACGATTAGCATTAATAGACTGTGACGAAACAATGTACAAGATTGTGACCTCGACATTAATATGGGACAGTCTGGCCACCTGACCTACCCATAGAATATACTCCTTATTTTATTTTTGTAATTTACATTCATAATAGACATAACTTTTATATTTATTTTTATGAGAAAAAAAATCAATGTTTAATTCAAAAAATTCGTTTATTTTTTATTTTTTGTCGGTGGGAGGTGTAGCGTAGTGTAGCCCCCACGACAGTATATATTATAGTGTTAAGGTAGAATAAGTTTAAGCAGTAAAATTGAAGTCTTGAACTGAGAAACACGTCTCCTTTTCATTCAATACCTTCCGACATTACATGATTTTTTAAAATTATCAGATAAAATAAATCCATTTTAATTAGTTAAGATCTAATCTGAAAAGTCGGGAATCTTATTGTTTCAGTTTCACTGCTCAAAGTGGTTACTTTTTATTTTCAGGTGATAGCACCAAATGGTCCATCTCCCCGGTCTGGTCATAGAATGGTACTTCTGGGCCGCAAGTTGCTCGTATTTGGTGGATATTGTGACGATGGCCGCGAATGCCGTTACTTTGACGACTTGTATGCATTCTGTCTCGACACCAGGAGTTGGGAGAAACTGTCACCTAGTGGCAGAGGGCCCAGCGCCAGGTCTGCTTGTATAATGGTCCCAGCTGGGAATGAATCTGTAAGTAGTTTCAATAGTTTTTTGTTCCAATATTCTTATATAGTTATGTGAAAATAAAACAAATATTTTGCATTGTATGCTAAAAGGAACTTATAATATTTTGTAGTCGCCTGTTTGCTGTATGATGTTTTGAATAGCCAAAGTCAAAAAAATAATAATTTATCATTTTTTAATTCATTACACTCTATAAAAAGTATTACCCTGATGGGCTTAGTCCCCCCTCCTTAAATTGCCTCAGAAACAGAAACAGAAACTTTTTTATTCAATATAGATTACAAATAATACTTATTGAAAGTCACTCTTTTGTTTAATTACCACTGGTTCGAAAAAAAACCCCATCCTGGGAAGAACCAGCAAGAAACCCAGCGGGACTTTTTTTTTAAATAACAGCTTACAATCATGTATGGTACACAATTAACAACACAAAACAAAATAGAAATAGCTTGGTGGCGATCACTCATTCCCAGGGGTTATTATCATCCATAAATTCCTTAATATTATAATAACCCTTTTTATACAAACTTTGTTTAATAAAGTTTTTGAACTTTGAGCAGATCTCATAGAGGGAATAGTTGCCACGCTTGGCAGGCGGGTTGGCAACCGTAGTTTATTATTACTTTCAGTTGTTATCAGGTAGATGCTGCCGCCAGTCCTCTTTCAGTTTCCTTCTATCACCACTTACGACACCAACGGTCTCATACGGAGTAGCAGAATCTACTGCCGCCACTACACGCTAGAAATTAATGTTTGAATCTGATATTATTTGTATAAACAAAATTCTAAATTGACTTATGTATATTGTTCTTGGTAATAATTTTGCCTTATCTCTTATATTGCGTTGGACCTATCCGACACTTTTTTATCTGATTGATCTGATTTTCTTCAAATGAAAGGACTTTGTCCAGTTATTTGTTTATTTTTTCAAAATTTGGCTCGTGCAAAAGAAACAATGCTTTGAATATATGTTACTCCATTACGTCATCTGGTCTACCATTATAGCCTATCAAAAGTCCATTGCTGGACATAGGCCTCCCAATAGATTTTCTCATAATAAAGACGCACCATATACCACGGGGAGTGCTCAGAGGAATTGTTCGAATTAATTCTAGCTGCATGTTTTTTCATCATCATTCCACCATCGTACATTGCGACAGAACTCTAAATTCCATCCTCATCATTTCGATGGCTGGCGGTCCATTACCGTGCGATTTACGCTGAATTTTGTGCCTCGCACGACCACACTGTGCAATTTACCGTCGTCAACGGTTTTTTTGGTCCGATACGACTTAGGGACCTTCAAGAAAAGAGTCTACTCTTTTCTAAAAGGCCGGTAGCGCACCTGCAATTCTCCTGGTATTGCGGAAGTCTATGGGCGACGGTGATCACATACCATCAAGTGAGCTGTATGCTCGTTTACCTCCTATTTCATAAAAACAATCTGCCATAGTTGCCACATGCGACTCTTTTTTTGTGACAAATGAGCACATAGTCCACCTGATGGTAAGTGGATGCTATGACCCATAGACATCTATATCCATCCTCGATTAAGAATCAAAATGCAGATGCGTTGTGACTGAGGACTAAGATGAAATGCCTCGTTTCCAGTAAAAAGGGTTTCCGGATCTCTACATTCAATACACGAAACACAGCAGCATTGAGCTGCTATTTTAAGCTAGTATTCTGTGAGAGCATGGTCCTTTCCCGGTCGAGCCGACCCAGTCGTGCTATAACCATATTATAGTTTACTCATTTTTGCTCATTTTGTTATTCACAGTTGATAGTGTACGGCGGGTTCTCTCGAGCACGCGACGGGCGAACGGAGCGCACGCTGACGCACACGGACATGTTCCGGCTGACGAGCAAGTGCGGTGCGTGGGCGTGGCGCTCGCTGGCCAGCGGTGGCCGAGCAGCACGCGCGGGTCTCGCCGCCGCCGTCAACGTGCACGCGAATAAGGCCTATGTGTTCGGGGGAACAAACGTGAGTATTGCTTGAAACCAGTGTTGCTCTTAAAAATCGTGTAATATTGTGTTGGACATATGTGTACATATTTTCCTCAATGAGTGTTTCGAAAAACAGAGAAGAATTTTTTGGAACGAAGTTCCTTATCGCACGGTACGAATTTGACGGATGGGTGCTAGGCGAGTAAAAGTGTAAGATTTTTCCGTCACGACCCCGTTTCTATAGTGCGAGCGGGATGGAATAATATCCATCTCCCACGCACTTTTCCTTATCTTGCCATGAAAAAATTATTATTTTAAAAATGACGCTTCATATTAATATACGCTAGTAATTCATTTATTTGTATTTATTAATCAATAATATAATACGTTTATCAATAATAATGTACTACGAAACGAACTTCGTTTCAACCGAGTGTTCCTCGACACTCACGCATGTTTTTTTTTTAAATTATATTAGCCTTCAGCCCAAAAGACATATTTAGAAAATATCAATGTACCAAGCTCAACCTTTTTTCACTCCTTTAATATATTGTGTACGAAACATATTAACAAAATAGTAAGAAAGTAATAGTAAATTAACAGGTTACATATTCCCACAGCTAAACGCAATTCATCTCTCATTCCTAAGAGTGTTTTATGGCAAGTAAGTGTGGTCGCCGCGCTGACCAACCTCAATGCATGTTGGCGAACTTCACTTTTTCAATGTTTTTTTTGAATTTCTCATACATTTTCCACATCACCATCATCATTACAGCCCTTCACAAGTCCACTGTCGAACATGGGCCTTTCAAGGAATGCCACAAAGAACGGTCTTAAGCCACCTGTATCCATCGAGTTCCTGCATTTCTTACCAGGTCGTCAATCCATCTAGTAGAAAGCCACCCTACACTTCGCTTACCGGTACGAGGCTGCACTTTAAATTGCAATTATCAATTTCATCGGTGCTGGCGGGGATTGAACCCGGGTTGCGACACTTAGACGAGACGAGCACTTAGCACCACGGCTCCAAATAAATTAATTTTATTCATTCATTCTTTAGACCAGGGATTCCCAAAGTGGTCGATATCTCCCCTTGGGGTCGAAATCGGTTTCCCAGGGGTCGACATAAACGAAAACTGATATTGGGGGTCGACGAGGTCTATAAATCGACCCCTATTAATTTTTTTTTATTTAACACAAGTTTTTATTTTTTTATGTTTACTTTGCGATTTTAATGTTTCTTTTTTCCAAAAAATAATTACCTACTTAAGTATTTTTACGTAATTTGTATTAATAATTATTAATTACACTTGATATTTACTGAATTTTATGTTTATTTATTTTGTTAAATTTTGATGAGAAAATAATGTCAAGTTTACTCACTTAACCAACCGCAATTTTTTTAAATTGGTAAGTATTTTGTATCAATAGGAAGAAAACTAGAGATAGGATTTTTAAAGTAATATGGCTATGGGGGTCTAAGGTATCAGTTCATTTTGGAAAAGAGGTATCTTGCCCAAAATAGTTTGGGAATCCCTGCTTTAGACTTTCTCCATAGACTGGACTCATAAGAAGATAATTGCCACACAGGCAGTTGGCAGGCGGGCTGACAACCGCAGTTTTTATTTTCTCAGTCGAGCCGACTCATTAGGAAGACGCTCTTACAACTCCTAGCTTGTTTCCCTCTGTCGCCTCTTACGACACCCACGGAACGATATAGAGTAGTTGATGATATTCTCACACTGCCATTACATGGCTTAACATTATTTCAGGATGTTGAGGAAACAGAAGAAGAACTCCGCGGAGAAATGAGCGACGAACTGCAGCTGTTAGATTTAGAAACAGGCCGATGGCACAACGTGACATTACGAGTCGATCAGCAAGCCTCTGCACCAGCGCACACAGAGGCGAAAAGTGAGGACATACCAGCGGAGCCCGTCACAGGTACTAGACTTTTTTTCAATTTATAAAGTTGTTGGTTTTCTAAGATACATAATGCTAATTTAATGTACTTGTAAAATGGTGGTAACTCTTGGAACATTTGATCGTTTTGCACAAATTGCATTGTGAGATGTGAGTCGTCTTCTTTTGCTGTTATATCAACTTAAAAAAATTACAAAAATAGGATGCCTGCCTGTTTCTTTTGCCGTTTTTTCTTCGGTCAGAGAAGAGAGCTCATTTCGAAATTATAGTAGTCGATTTAGTAAATTTTGTCATAATTTTTCTTATTGTTATTTTTTTCTTTAAAAAATGTTATCTCCGCAGAAGAAATTTCTCCTGTATCGTGGGGACAGTTTACATACATACATTTCACAAGGACAAATATTAAGACTTAGAATAATTATTTGTAGGCCATACAAATACTTGAATCGTGCGGGATTGTAACCCGCACCTCTCAGCGGTGAGACACTTCATCGTACTATGTTCGTTGAAGGAGCGAGAGCGAGAAAAGTAGGTCTCTTATAATAGCTCTTGATTTGAATAATGTCACTAAATAAAAAAACAACAAAAAAATCGGACGTGTTGTCGACACGGCCGTATGTTTTACGTGAATACTTATACGTAACGAAACGACCTCAAAATGACAGCGCTCTCCCTACGACGCGCGCGATGTGTCACAGTTCTCACTCAACGTAACGAATTCTTTGATACTTTTTTCTTTAATAAATTGTGAACCCCACACTAGGATTTTCTCCTGTATCGTGGAGGCAGGAGCTGTTTATTATTTGATTCTTTAGCAATCGAGTGGTGCAATTAAATTTTGTATGTAGATGATAGATGTAGCTGCAACATCCCCTGTATATCCCCCGATTTTGTAAATCATCAGTTTTCTGAATTGGCTCCCACTATGAAAGCAAATTTAAAGACGTATTTACGTCAAAAAGCAATAAAGGTCTTCGCCTCGCCATTGAGTTCTATGTACTACGTACTAGAGAAGCTATTCCAAACAAAAAATGTGCACTATTCTGTTTTCGCGCATGCGCGGGAGATAGTAGATTTTAGTCTATGATTGTAGATAGCGTGGCATATTTAAATGAAGAAATTTATTTTTTCTATTGCCTATTTATTCACTTGAACAACAAATAATTTTACTTATTTGACTACTGAATTATTAATTACGTTCAGGTTTAAACTTTAATTTGAAATCTCGTATTATTAGCGCAGCTCCACACTCTATGAATATTGAAGCCACACTAAATGACACTAAAGGTGTACAGATTGCAGTACAGTTCATTTGAACATAGTGAATGTTCGGAATGCCAAATCTAGTACGTAGTACATATATATCGATGCGCCTCGCTAACAACCGGCGCGTTTTATTCTCGGTGATATTGGACGAGTGTTCACGGTGCGGTTGGGAGAAGCGAGAGCGAGTGGGGCGAGCGGGGCGAGCGAGAGAAGTAGGTCTCATAACATTCTTATGGCTTATAAAAGTTATGAGTTCGGCTCTCGTTGCTTATCGCAACACTACTCACACGGGCGCGATTTAAGCCGCGTATCGATTACGCGCTCCTGGCGCGCGCGCCATGAATGATCGCGCCGACCACTGCGTTCTGTGGGACGCGCTCCAAATGTTCCAAGTGTATCAAACTAAGCGCTCCTGGTGCGTGCGGCAGCCGCTCCATTGTTAGATCGTTCAACATGGATGTCGGTCGTGTACGAGGAGCTGCCGCTTTCATAGTTTCATGCATCTTCTCTGAGCGCTTTTTATGATAAAAACGACTTTTGCTATTCCACAGCAGTTATTTTGAACCATATAATTTTATCAATTTACGGCAACTCTGGTTATCCATAGCTCGGAACGCAACGAACACACGAATGATGAAAACAACCGTCCCAACTGGCGCGCGCGCCAAAACTTAAACTACTTTGATGCGCGGTAAAAAACCGACACCAGATGGAGCGGCTGGAGCGCGCGCCAATGTTCGACCTCTTGGAGCGCATAATCGATACGCGGCTTTATTCGCAGTGATATATGACACCGTTTTTGTTTTGAAATGCCAGTCTTGTAGTAAACATAGAAGTCTTATGTTTTTAACACTCTTTTGGTTTGAATAATGTAACTACTAAATAAAAATAAGTAAAATAATATAAGGGTCTTCGGCTCTCGTCGCTGCTCAGAACACTAGTCACAAGAGTGTGATTTATTCGCAGTGATAACGGACGAAGTGTTCACGGTGCGGTTGGGGGGAGCGAGAGCGAGAGCGAGCGAGGCGTGCGGCGCGAGCGAGACGGGCGACGTGTCCCGCGTGCGTCCTGCTCGCGCGGGCGGGCCGGGCGCGCGCATGTGCGCCATGCTGGCCGCGCACCGCTCCGTGCTCTACGTGTACGGCGGCGTGCTGGAGAGGGACGACAAGCAGTTCTACCTCGCCGACATGTACAGCCTCGGTGAGTGCGAGCGGGATACCAACATTAGTACATCTTTTTCTTCTTTTTTGTGGCGGTTTGATAAAATTCGCCAATGTCGTATTAAGTGGAAAGTTAAAGCTAATGCTCTACGCGTGCGGCGGCGGTGTGCTGGAGAGAGACGACTAGCAGTTTTACCTCGAGAAGACGAACGGGATAGCAATACAACTACATAAGTCTGTTTTATTATAGTCGACAGTTGAAATAAAATATTATAATATATAGCGGTATTACTTAAATTAAGTATTGATTATATCTATATCTGTCTCCTTCTTTCGTTATTTAATGAAATATACTATGTTTGATATGGTGAATGTGTAGAAAACCGGAGACCCTGATTACTGGAAATGTATTCATCTTAGTCCTCATGGATGATAACGCATTTTGATTCCTAAATGAAGATAGAGTTTGATGTCTGTAGGCCACAGCATCCACTTACCTTCAGATGGATTGTATGCTCGTTTGTCACCTTTGGGCTGGTGAAGAAGTGAAAAACAAATGAACTTTGAAAGAAACCTGATCCTTTTTTACTTTTATAGAATAAGGGTGACAAACGACCACACAATGCACCTGATTGTAAGTGGATACTGTGGCCCATAAACATCTACATCTATCCTCGATTAAGAATCAAAATGCAAATGCGTTGTTATTCCCGAGGACTAAGATGAAATGCTTAGTTTCCAGCAAAAAGGTCTCCGGTTCTCTACACTCACCATACGATACTCAGCAGCGTTACGCTGGCATTCTGTGATAGCGTGGTACTTTCCCAGTCGAGCCGACCCATTCGTGCTACAGTTATAATGCTGCAGCATGGCTCTAACATTTATTAAATTCCAGATCCATTAGTTATTTTATTTCATCTTTACAGATTTGCACAAATTGAACGATTGGAAAACGATAGTGGAACAGCCCTCGTTGCCCGATTGGCTCGGCTCCGAATCAGAAGAGGAGTCGGGCTCCGACGACGAGTCGGGCGATAGCGAGGAGTCGGACGACGAGTAAGCCAACTTACGGGTTTTATTAAAATGAGGGCATCCACGACTTTTTCTGCCATAGGGGTGGCGCGGCTTTCGAATGAGGTGTAATATTTGACAGATTTCTTGGCGGGGAAAGTTAATTTGTTAGAAAAGTGTAAAGATTAATGTTTCTTTGTGAAATAATAGTCGTTTTATATTAACTTTTCAATGATGACACTGTGTGAACATTTCCGTAATGAATAAAATCACCTCGGTCCCAACTAGCGACATCTGGTGAGCGTAAGATTATCTATTAGCCCTCATTGATAGTTTTAAATGCCTACATACATGTATTTTAATATTATTTACAATCTGTAAATCTTTTAAATGTTGTGAATAACAAGTCAAAAGTCGACCTTAATGATCCACGACTTTTTCTGCCACCAGGGCGGCGCCACTAGAAAGTGAGGTATAATATTTGACAGATTTCATAGCGGGCAAGTTAATTTGTTCGGAAAATGTAAAGGTTAATGTTTCTTTTTCTGTGGTATTAGCTATATTTTATATTAATAAGATTAAAAATAAATAAACCAAACCACAGATAAAAGTAGAAAAATTTAAAAAAGGTTAAAAATGTGCAAAAAATTAAAGAGCAAACCACTGAGGCATTGTTTTGTGTATTAATATAATACTTTTGAAACTGATAAACTTTTATTAAAAACTAACTTCTCAATTAAATGACATTGTGTAACAAAAAACTTTACCTCAGTGTCAACTAGCGACATCTGTTGAGCAGATAATTATTAGCCCTCATTGTTAGAATGTAGGGCAGACATAAAATTGATTACAATACGCTGAACACTAAACTGTGTTCCGCGCCCCAGCTTGCTGAGTCATGGATTCGGTTCACATACAAACCATATTAACGTACAAATAATTGATTTTGGCTGCAGACAATCATAGATACATTGATTTTTTATTCGAATTAGAGAGAAATTACGTGGAGTCTCTCTGTCTTGGTGTGAAGACTTATGACCGAATACTCAAACGCTGCAAAATTTTAAGATGCCGTTATATCTCGTGGTGTCACAGTCATTCTGACTGGAGACAGCACGAGACACAACGGCATCTTGAAATTGAGCAGCGTTTGAGTATTTGGGCATTTAGGGCATTAAAAATATCTGGTTGTCAACAATGATGCCATTGGTGAAATTAGCCAGAATTATGCAACATCCATAAATATTGTAAAATATTGTTTTAAATATTAAGCGAATGTTAGGTGTTTGATATAAAATGTGTAAAATACTAAAGGTCTGTTTTATTTATTTGTTGCTAATAATGCAACATTCCATATTTCCAACATTTAAATTCCCTCCAGCTATCCTACGACCATTTCAGTGTTCCAGTTCAAAAAATCATTCACTTATTGCTAAAAAAATGCAAAAACTGTTGTTAATTTTTTTTATCATTAAAGACACTCAGAATCTGATTTTGATATATTTTTAACACAAAGAAGTTATTGTCACACTCAATCAGCTTCTTATAAATAGAAACATATTTATTTTTATTTAATATGGATTGTAAATAATACTTATTCAGTAATTCTTATGTTTATATACAACTGGTTCGGAAAATACCTCTGTCCTGGGAAGAATCAGAAAGAAACCCAGCGGTATATTTTTTTTTTGAAAAATAACAGTTTACACAATCATAATATACAAAACATAGTTTTAAGCAATGGTCGGAGGTTTAAATTATATAAATCCCTTTTTATTTTTTTAACTATAGTTTTAATCCGATACCATCAAAGTATAAAATGAAGAAGAAAGCAAAAACAAACAAGTGAAGTTAAAAAAATATTTTCTTTCATGATAATATGTTTTTATGTGGCTGTCCTTCGAAGAATTTTCTTTTTCTTACATTAGTTGACTGGCTGGTCTCTATCCACTTGCTGTTCCATTAGGCTAAGCACTGTATCTACGGTGAAGGTTTAGAACTTTATCTTGACGAAAAACCACGAGCGCAGCCTGAAACTAGATGGAGTTACAATTTGACCTGACATGTATGATGTTGAAGGATGCAAGTGACTATGCGCCATTCTATGTAGAAATCTCATGTTTAACAGTGGATTCATGATGGGCAGAACGATGACCTGTAGGAGACGCTGTCTTGCAGACCTTAGACCTTATGATAGGGATTTCTAATAAAATATTTTTAAACTATATTAAATAATGTATAAATGTTGCAGAAGATCTTGCCCTCCTTTTTCGTCAACCTATAACAATTCACTGCTAAACATGGACATCTCCAACTGTCGGATGTATTCACTATGATTTTAAGCCGGGTTGACGTTTACAGTATACGTAGCGGCACGAGTCGTGAGCACAGCCTTAACATGCGCAATAGTCGATCTATAGGTCTCTTTGGTGAAGTACAAGCGCGCGAGGTGGGTACGGTGAACATTATTTCACGCGATTGGTCCGTTGGTTGATTTTCGTTATTCATTGGATGTTCAGGTGACATTCGCCTGCAGTCTATTGGCTGGAAAATGTACATGCGCCAATGCCGTCACTTGGTGCTCACGACTCGCACCGCTATCTATTCTATACCAGACTTCTTACACCTTTGACCCTGCTTTTCGTGGCCGGCCTGTATATACTTTTTTACATTTGAAATATTGGAGATAGCTAAATGCCGCCATTCATCGGAAACCATTGAATTTTTCTGGCTTTCACATAGACGTCTTTTATAACACGCACGCGAAAAATTAGGATTTCTCTAGATAGTTTCTTTTACTTAAGAGAATCTTTGTTATAGAATATATAATAATTATAATAATCTATACTTGTTAATAATAGATCTTAATATTAACAAGTATAGAAATTATGATGACAAACAAGTTAAATTGTAAACGCAATGATCCCTAGCATGTGTGGGACTGGTGCCTAATAAAGGTATTTAACAATACCTGTTCTATAGGTCACTAGAACCCTCCTCTCGGATTATACATCTTTAAATTACACGTTTGGAAAATATACTGAAGAATGACTTCTTCTGCTTATTTTACGCAACTGTACTTTCTTACGTAAAATGTTGGTAAAAAAAACTACAGTACACATTTAATTATTTATTTATATACATATCTAGGTATATATTTATTTATATAAAACTTAACTACCTTCAATATTTACGTATTATCGATAATCTTTTGGCACGCGATTCGTAGAAAAAAGCTTTTTTCATGGCCTTTGTTAACCTCAATTTTTACTATGATAATCTTTTCTCTGCGAACGAGTGACAAATATCATTGCTTTCTTCATTACTTTGATCCATAATAGAAGTCTAGAATATTTTTATATGGAGTAAAAAGCAGTTCCGGAGCAATTAAATTGCGAGCACCAACAATCTTTTTACCTCTTATACAACATGCAACAAAAGCCCTGTGGTTCCCGTTAAGTGCGTTATCAGAATCGGTATTCAAACTAGCGATGGGCGATTGTTCCAAAAAAAAAAACAATCGACTGAATCGAAAATTATACTATTGCGCATTCGATTGTCGATTTAGTAGTTCCTCACCATGATTATTCGATAACAATCGACAAACGACTAATTGTACGCATATCGCACAAGTTGAATGCGTCGATTGTTTTTAAGTATTACTTAATACATATTTTAATTTGTTTACTTTAGTTGGTTAATAAATATTGAATAACCGGCTTGACGCGATGCCTAAAAATCATAATATGATTTAAATATTGAATTAATAAATTTGTAAATACGCTTAGCTTAATAAGAAATACTTTTTAATACTAGAGAGTCATGTACCTATTAAAGTATGAAGAAATGTTTATTGTATTTCATGCGTAAAATTTAAGCAATAAAATTAACATCAACAATTTAAAAATAATAATTCAATACAAAACTAAGTAATATTTTTAACTGTTAATTTTATCTGTTAAAAAAATTACAAATAACTTTTAACGAATTAATAAATTTAACCATTAACATCATGTCTTGAATGAATGTTCCTCATTCAATGGTTTGATTACAATACAAAACAGACAGTTGAATAATCTATTCGTGAGAATCGAATAACTAATTAATAACTACAGTCGTAACGTAAGTAGTGGCGCAGTCTTAGCGCAGCGCATGCCCGCCGCACCATCTTTTGTAACTACTTATTTAGTAGTACGTATCGTTATACGTACGAATAAATAAGTAGTTAGCGGTGCGCTGCGCTACAAATTAGTAGTTAAAGTTGACACGGTAACCGTATCAGTCATTGCCGCCCGCCACACGCCGTTAGTCGATAACAATCGACTAACATGGATTGTTATCGAATTTTATCGACTAAACTGAACAATCGACTAATTCGATTAGTTTTAGTAATAATCGCCCATCGCTAATTCAAACGTGTAGGAATAACTTCACTTTAGAAAACTCCACCATAAAAAAATTAATTAAATTTAAAATGCAACTTGTATGTGGTTTGCATTGGCCGGGGGGCGTAAAACCCTGCTCTACCCGATGCGCGTATCAGTCAGAGGTAACAAAACCACATACTATTTGCAATTAAAATTTTATTTTAATTTATATTTCTTTATGGTAGAGTTTTCTGAAGTAAAGTTATTTCTATACGTTTGAATACTGATTCTGATAACGCATTTAACGGGAACCACAGGGTTTTTGCTGCATGTTGTATATGTCCCACTGTTTCGAACCAGGCTCTCAGAAATCTATGATCTTATTCATATAGAACCGGGTAGTTGACACCACCATTAATAAATTATCATCATCGTCATTAAGCCTATCAAAATTCCACCGCTGCTGCTGCTGCAACACTGCAACATAAGCCTCTTCCATAGACTGCGTCAAATGGGGAATATTTGCCATAATTATCACGCTTGGCAAGCGGGTTGGCTACCGTAGCTTATTATTTTCAGTTGTAATCAGCAAGCTGCTGCTACCCATCTCCTGTTTCATTTCCCTATGTCGCCTCTTACGACACATTGACCGCTTGTATTGCTTGCTACAATTGAATCTTAGTAAAATCTTTGAAATTTATGCCAGGTAATAAAAGTCGAAGTAGTTGCGATGTAAGAATATTTTCTACCCCATTTCATTCCGTGGGTGTTAAGAGGCGACAGGGGGAAATGAAACAGGAGATGGGCAGCAACATTTTTGTGATAACAACTTAAAATATTGGCCTAAAGGTCTAGATACCAGGCCATAAGCTCCAAAAAAAAACAACTTAAAATAAAAAATAAAACTGTGGTTGCCAACCCGCCTGCCAAGTGTGGCAACTATTTCTAATGTACTCTACGAGACAATCTTTTTTTTTTTCGAGCGGCCTATAGATCATAGGTTCAGCAGTGGACTTTTTATAGGCTGTAATGAAAATAGCCAGTATAATAACAGGCTGTGAAGTATTCCATCTTAGTCCTTAGAGGTGAAAACGCATCTGTATCCATCTTTGGTTGAAATTGGCTGCAGGTGTCCATGGGCTGCTGTAGCCACTTACCATCAGGTTGACTTTCTCCGCCACAAGTCACTAATATACCGTAACTGTTAATGAACATCAAAATAAAATGCCCAGAAATAATAATTATATTACCTTCTGGGTAGTCTGGATTAACATCTCTATCCTCGTCGTCGTCAGGTAAGTTGTCCGTGTCGTCGGTATCGTCGCCGGAGCCCGAACCTGAACCCGCGGTCTCCACGAAGTCGAGTGAGGAAGCAGCTGCCTCTTGGAAATTGTCTGTTGGTGAATGTGACGATTATTTCAAGTTAGAGTTTTTAAGATACTACGCTAATTAGATTTTATTTTAAGACATTAATCAGGCACATTTAATGAAACAATATGACTTTCATGATTACCAAATATAAAGATATTAACGTGATAGAGCTACGCTTGAGAGTGACGTTGTGACCAGGATTAAAAAAGAAATTTTTCGGTGGTTTGGTCATGTAGAAAGAATGAACGAGGAAAGAGTGACAAAGCAAATTTATGTTGCAGAAGTGAACGGCAGAGTCGGGAAGGGACCCCCTAGACGAAGGTTTATTGACCAAATTGACGATATATTGAAAATGGGCCAGATTAGGAGTACCCTTAACCGACGAGCGTGTATGCGTAGATATATGGATGTAAAGGAGGCGGAGAGGTGTGCCAGGATCGTGCCAAATGGAAGTCCGTAGTCTCTGCCTACCCCTCTGGGTGACAGGCGTGAGTGTTTATGTATTATATAGAGCTATGCTATAGCTATATTATTACGGTTGCAGCACGAATGGATAGGGTCGACCGGGTTAAAACTACGTTTTCACAGAATACCAGTGTAAAATAGCAGCGCAATGTTTTTGTTTCTTAAGGTGACCATATAGACCCTCAAAGCCTTTTTACTGGCATCGAGGATCGAGGTATTCTATCTTAGTCCCTAGGAATGACAACTCAGCGACATTTAGATTTTTTATCACATACAATTAATTTAAGTCACTCTTATTCTATTAAAAAAAATATTTAACTAAAAAGTTTTCTCCCTCAAGTTGAGTTCGATGCTTTTTAAACTTTATTTGCTTGCAAATTTTAAGCATTTCCCTCGTTATGTTAGGAAATCGGATGTACTAGCTACCGTACATTAATATTAATAATTATTTATACATAACGTGTACACGTGATTCAAGTTTTGTTGTAACATCTTGTTGTCGCGTATACCTGATCGATTAATAAATTCGAGTAGTTTTAGCATGCAGTTTCGTTAATTTTATTGGTATATAGTATTATCGTGTAAACATAGCATTATACGATTATCATAGCTGTAGAAAAACACTATACATTTTTGGTCCTCCGAGCCGGATGGTAAAATCATGCATTTAATGAAACTCAATTCTTATTCCTGCAATTACCTAAAAAAAAGTCTTGCGAATAACTTGGTTATTACGACGTAAAATGGAGTATTTTATTCTTACTTTAAAATGATGCTTGTTTAGATCCGATTTGAGTCTGTTGGAACAACGAGAACGGCTGTAAATCAGCATTCGTGTTACAGTGGAATAAACTGAAGCTTTTCTATGTTTTAATTTTAATATTGCTTGACGTAAAAATTGTAATATATACGTACATAACTCCTTATTTGCTTATGTTGTAAAAAAAAAGAGGAAGAAAATAATTGCTCGAAAGAAAGGCTTCGATAAATTGTTAAATAAATATTTTAAGACATGTATGTACTTAAAATATTTCACCCAGCATTTCGAATGTATAATCTCAATTTAATAACAGGTACTGTAATCCCCAAATCGTCTGTCGAGCAACGGTAACTTTTAAACACGAGAAAGGCTATTATGACCAGCATTTGACTGTCCAGGAGCTGATTGAAAAGACCAATTATATATAGTATAATATAACTATTAATCGAAAGGTTTACAAGAATCTAGAGATAAGTTGACTTACCTTCGTCCTTCCATTGGACTTCTACGCCGTTATATGCGTCCTTGAGTCTTGCGGTGAGTGCGCGCAAAGCATCGATCTGCACACGAGCGGCTGCCACTGGCCCAGCGGCGATAGCACCGGCACTGCGCACCTCCGGGTTCGAAGCTAAAGCGGCTGTCCCGTCGCCTGCTGTACTGCTCGTGTAGCTGTAATACGAATGAATAGTTAGAATCGTAATAAAACACGAATGGGGAACGACTTAACCGGTGAGGGACCACGCTCTCACAGGATACCAGCGTCAAATAGCAGCTTAGTGTTTTGTATGGGGAGTGTAGAGAACCGGAGACCCTTTTTCCTAGAAACGAGGCATCCTGTCTTAGTCCTCAAGGGTGACAACGCATCACCTTTATGACTCTTAATGGAGGATTTATGTAAATGTGTATAAGCAACAGCATACACTTACCATTAGGTTGGACTGTGTGCTCGTTTGTCACAGTTATTCTATAAATAAGCATTAGCCAGCACTATAGATTATAATAGTATCTCAACGCGGCTAAGCAGACATTATCTTGATGTTCACATTACCATCGGAGCATTTATTTCATCGTTTCCACTAATAGTTCACATGCGCAGACATTTATTACACAAAATCGAACCACTTTTATGGCTCAAACTTCACTTCAAATCATTATTTAAATAATAATAAAATTTCCGCCAAAACTACACTAAGTTTGTAAAAGAAGAGTACAAAGGTGAAAACAGAACGGACGATCGTAGTCTTTCAGTCTGAATTAAGTTTGTAAAAGCAGAGTACTACGTTGAGCCGGCAGTTGCGCCCAGTAGCGGCGCGAGGCTTTGAGTTAGAGTTAGAGTTAGAGGAGTATGTACCTGGCGAGCGCGGAGCCGTTGTAGCAGGGCGCGGTGGTGACGCTGAGCGGCGCGCAGAGCGCGGCCGGCAGCTGCGCCCAGTAGCGGCGCGAGGCGCGCACGCGGGCTCGCGTCTCGCGCATGAGCCGCTCCAGCACGGGGCTGCCCCACTCCGCGCCCGCGCCCGCGCCTGCGCACACGCACGCTCAGTATTGCCAGAGTGTTACATTACCCACATTATAAGTAGTAATTAGTAGTGGCTTGTATGTAAGAAAAAAAATTATTCACATTTATGTAAATGTTTAAAAAAACAATTTATTAATAAAACCACAGTTTTAGTCCGACAAATCAAACGCCTATTATTATTATTTTGTTGTTGAATATTTATGGCAGATCAAATAAAAAATTATCACTTCGTAACTTTCACTTCAAAAATATAACTTTTCAAACATGCCAACGTAACTTTCAATCAAGCCACACTGGCAACACTGCGCACAACACCGAACTAACTTCAGCTTCACAACACACACTTAACGGTACGACCACTTTTGAAAGCTTAGACCGGCCTCACATAATGACAAAATAATTATTAGAATGACGCGTTACTTTGCTGTAATCCATTATAATAAAAAAATTAAAATCATTTAGTTAATAAGATCCGTGATTAACGAAGAATCCACACCTAAGATATTTAACCTAAATATTGAAATATTTATAATAACGAGACACCTTATATCTCGACCCAACTACATACACGGTAACGTAAGTACTGTCATATCTACTCCATCTGTATACCCACTTATGTTTAACCTGTAATATTATACAAATCCATGTTATTCTAAATAAACAATCAATCAGTTTAAAAAAAAATTTACTCCATCTCCGTTCGTTACGCTTCTGGCCTATAGCCTAACATCCGGACCTACTTTTCATAAAATAGGTGCTTTATGAGAGTAGGTCCGGATGGAGTTCATCCAGTTTTTATAAATATTTGTCTTTCTTCTCTTAACAAGCCCTTATTCATAATTTTTAACTAATCTTTGCAACCAGGTGTATTTCCAGAAAAATGGAAAATCGCAAAAGTTGTTCCAATATTTACAAACGATAATAGAAATGTTACTAATTATCGACCAATATCTATATTATCAACCTTTTCCAATGCATTTAAGGCCGTAGTCTATTCTTATTTATTTAGCTTTTTGATTTTAAGCCCTGACTCTCCGAAAACCGACATGGTGTTGTAAAAAATCCCTCGACATTAAATAATTTAGTGTCTTATACAGATTATATAACAGAAAAAAATCGACACTCAACTCAGAGTAGATGCCATATACACAGTCTATGCTAAGGCGTTCGACTGAGTCTACTATCGAACTTTATTGCATGAATAATCCAATTACGATTTCTGTGGGATTATGGTTGGTTGGTTTGAGTCATATCTGCGTAATTGAGTTCACTATATATTACTAAACTGTTACAGATATGGACTACTATATATTTAGTTACGGCGTTTCGCAAGGTTCTCACCTGGGGCCGGGGCTCTTTAGTGTTTTCATTAAAATATGGTTTAACAAAAAAGAATAGTAAGGTCTTCCTAATCGCAAACGATTCACAACTTTTATAAGATAATATTGATAGTCTAGTAAATTGATATCACAATAATGTGCACTTGAATTAATCTTGCTAAAGATTTGGCCATTTTTATGGATTTGGAGAAAGCTTCAAAAATTTTAGGCTTCATATTAAGTAATAATCAACATAAAAACAACATAAACACTACTGTAACTTTGTTGTGTAGTGGCGGCATAAATTCATCCCGTGGGTGTCTTAAGAAGCGACAGAGCGAAAGTGTAACGGGAGATGTGCAACAGCATATTCCTTATAACATCTGAATATAATTAAAACACGGCAGTTGCTAATCCGCCCGCCAAGCGTGGCAATTATAGCATCATCCCCCTAAAAAGAATACTAGCAGTACTTTTTTGTACTACTAATACCCCTTTAACCACTCCAACTAAACTTAAAACGCTTGTGTTAGATGGTTCACGACAGTAGTCGAATGACGGATTCGAACCCACGACTTTTGAGTTTCGCATCCCGTATCCTTAACCATTAGGCTAATGTCGTTTAAAGGGCGAGGGGGAGGCCATTATTCAGCGGTAGACTTTGATTGGGTGTAATGAATAAATCAATGAATAATCACTACTAACATCCCATTTATTACTCAATTCGAACTCACATTTTTTTAGCTTTTCTAGTTGACCACTAGGTGGCGTGTTCGAAGATATAAAATTCAGATACATACCAACATAAGCGTCCCACAGCTCTCCGAGGTCTGCGTGCGAGGGCAGACAGCCTCGGAGCACGTTGTGACAGTAGCGGCTGCACGCCGGCGCTTGCAACTCGCCACAGCTGCCACAGAATCGAAGCCGAGCCCAAGCAGTCGCGCACTCACGGCTCAGTTCCACCTGGAGAAAATTATTAAGTAAGCGAACTCAGTTTCTTGTATTTCTAAGGTAACTTAAATAGTGGCGGTGTAAGATTATCCACTATCCCATATCGTCTCGTGGATGTCTTAAGATGCGACAGAGGGAAACAAACCAGGTGATGGGCAACAGCGTCTCCCTTATAAAAACGAGTTGTTACCTGCAGTTACCAACTCGCCTGCCAAGCGTGGCAACTATAGCAAATATCCCCCCTATGAGGCAATCTATGGGGAGGCCTATGTTTAGCAGTGAACTTTTTATAGGCTGTAACGGTAAGGTAACTGTAATGGTATCGTGTCAAGAAAACCTTAAAGCTCAATTAGGACTAACCGCTCTTATTACAAAACGTGGTATAATGATAGTTCCGTGTTTAAAGAAGAATATATCTCAAAAGAAGCCTCTAGCAGCGGCGTCACAGTCTTCGCAAAATCTGACATTTGCTGTCAAATTCCATACTTTACCTTTTTGTTTGCATATCTTCCACGGGATTTCTTTATTGATACATACTCTAGTTTAAACCTAAGACAAAATTATAAACTACTTTTTGTAAAAGGATCGAAGTCATTAAATTTGAGCCGTGGTAACTAAACGCGTACGAAATTTGGCACATAGATAGACTATAATATAATACTGGATTTGACACAGGATATTCAACTTTATAACAATAATATATAAAATATCAATACTACATATACTGTTCACTCAACGAAAAATGTAATATTTACTGCAATTCAGTCTCTCTATGACCTCTTAAAAATGAGAGGGTTTGCAAAGCCAGTGAAACTCTTTGTAAGATGTAACTTTTAAATTAATTTCACTCAATACACCAACTATATCATAACCATGAGATTATTTTTATCGAGCAATTCCGTTTTTTACCCCACTGTCCAAGTACCCTCCTTGGTAATGTTTTTCGAGTGTATGTATGTATTTATGTATGGATATTTGTATGTCTCTCTTTGGCACACTCTGCATTCTAAACGGTGTCGTTAGATTCCTCTCAGTTGTGGAAATAACATAGGGAATAATGTTTTTCTCTTTTTAGTAAAATTTTCGCGTAGTCGGGTTTTTTTAATTACTGTTTTAACCATTAAGCTTGTTAATGTACACGTATATACTAAACTATAGTACTTACTACAAACTAAGCTACACTACACGTATATATGGATATACTAACATTTGTATACATATATTATATAGGTACAGGGTTATTTTTCAAAGAATAGCCAAATTTTAAACTTAAGTTCAAATATATAAATAATGATATACCGTTATAGCAGTTTTTGAAAATGCGAGTAAATACTTCTACTTTTATTTGAAATTATCCCAAATTGAATGTGATTTATGGGCAACAACGTTTTTGCCTATCGATCGACGCTTACGAAGGTGTGCGTGCGCAGTAAAATCAGTTAAAATAATGCATTACCACGCATTTTGAATTTAAAAGATAAAAAAGACAATGTTTGAGATTTTCTTTTTAAACATTTTTCTTCACCATTTGTCTATATTACTTATTCTGAATCTTGTCTGCAAATTTGGCCGGTTATTGCAAAATAACCCTGTATAATCGTTGGTGCGTCCTTTAGTAATCCTGTAACTTCTGAACGACGTGCACAAACAATAATATTATAATATATTTATATAATATATTATTATAATATATTATTACAATAATTATATAAATTTATTAATGAATAACTTTTCATTTAATAACAATATAAACTTGACATCTAATTGTTATAATTATAATAATATAATTAATTTAATAGACATAAATAATTTAATTAAGAAATTTTGACTAGAGATAGGTATTACCTATCCAAATATAATTAAGACAGATAGCAAATGTGCTATCTTATTGTTTATATATTAACTCAGCCAAGGACTTGGCTACCGACATCTGCTTCTTTTGAGCAGTGTTATGACTTAATATGTAATTTGGAATCAGTTCCAAGTAATTTAAATTAGAAAATGAGACAATAGAGGTAATCTCTAGCAGTTATAATAATTTAAATAATTTAGAATGTAGCTTACAAAACCTTCATTGTATGACTCCACAGAGTGATAATAAAAAATGTTTACACCTGGTGCATCAGAATATACAAGGCATGATAGGCAGAGCTAGAAATTGAATTGTTCTTAAATAGCAAAAATATTCATATTTTATGTTTTACTGAACATTGGTTAAAAGCTTATAACATAATGTTTAATTTCAGTAATCACCAGGTGGTCAGTTCGTTCAATAGAGAAACGGTTTTAAGAGGTGGCTCGTTAATATTAGCTAGTAAATTATTATCATGTAAGGAACGTAAAGATATTGTGAGCCTCTCTGTTGAGCGGACTGTAGAAATGGCTTGTGTTGAGTTTGAGCACCTCATTGTTGTGTGCGTCTACAGACCCCATGTTCTATATACAATACTTTGGAAAAATTATGGAGGAAGTTTTTGTTAAGCTTAATAAACAGAATAAATCTGTTGTAATATGTGGAGACTTTAATATCAATCTCCTAGAAGCTTCCTCCACCAATATTAAATTTAGATCATTGTTTAAATCATATGGTCTTTTTAATTTATTTTAGAGCCAACGCGTATTACTGAATGTAGTGCAACATGTATAGATAACATTTTTACAAATGTTAAGCCGTTGCATAAATGTATAATTCAAAAATTGAGTTCTGATCACTGTGGACAGTTAGTTTCGTTACCTTATGTTCACAAAAAGCAAGTAGATGAAAAATTGTGTTTGTTCCTGTAAATGCACGTCGCTTGAGAAGTTTAGAAGTAACATAGTGAAGAAACTTCCATCACTTTCATACCAAAATGATCCTAATTTTGTATAGAACAGTGTTTAAACTTATTTGCAATGAATTTGATAATATTTTACTTCTAAACGTTCTCCTTGAACAGTCGGAAGGCTTTCAATGAATGGGCGACAGTAGGAGTCCATAAGACGAACAAAGGTTATATGAACTTTACCATGAAGGTCATATAACCTAGCGTCAATTTAGGGAATATGTTAAAAATATTCAAAAATATTTAAAGTGTGCTCCAAAGCCAAGTCTTTGCATTTGAGCAACAAAATTAAGACGGCTTCTAATAAAATTAAAATGACGTGGAGTATAATTAATAGTGAAACTGGTAAGGTCAACTCTCGCAATTCAAACTACCGGTTGAGTTTTAACAACAAATTAACGGAATCAGATCAGGATGTTGCAATGGTTTTGAGAAGTATTTTACGGATATTCCGATCTTAACCACTATGTCACTGAATTCTTCTCCTGCCGTCGCCGAATCATTGCTTAAACAAAATGTAAATGCGTGTACAAAGAATTTTACATTTCATAAAAATATCATCAAAAGATATTGTAAAATATTTTAAAACTATTGATGTTAAGAAAACTGCGGATCTGTGGGGCATTTCCGTTAAAGTTATTGCGTCTATAATCGATATAATCGCGCCTCAACTAGCTATTATTTTTAATACTAGTATCGAATATGGTGTGTTCCTGATTTGATGAAGCATAGTAAAGTAATACCTTTATTTAAATCTGGTAGTACATTGACCCCATAATTTTAGACCCATTTCTGTACTGCCAACACTAAGTAAAATTTTTGAAAAATTATTCTTGATCAAATGTTAATTTTTTAATGTTAATAATTTACTTCATAAAAATCAATTCAGTTTCACAAGGGTCGCTCGACAACTGATGCTGGTGTTGAGCTGATTAAATATATTTTCAATGCATGGGAGAATTCACAGGATGCTTTGGGTATATTCTGTGACCTATCCAAAGCCTTCGATTGTGTTCACCATGAAACATTAATCAGGAAGCTACAACACTACGGTGTGAAGTAATGCTCTTAAATTAATTGTTTCATATTTAAGTAACAGAACTCAAAAGTTGTCATTAATAGTATGAGCTCTTCCGGTCGATAGTACAAATGGGCGTGCCTCAAGGCTCAATTCTCCCCTTTCTGTTTCTTGTATATATTAATGACTTACCTTACATAGTAGGGGATAACCATAATATAGTATTATTTGCTGATGACACTTCATTAATTTTCAAATTAAAACGACAATTATTAAAATATGACGAAGTAAATAATGCTATATCTAAATTAGTAAATTGGTTTAATGTTTTATAACTTACGAACATAAACATATATGTTCACCTATGTAGACTGTATGTAACTTATCTATGAATAATACCAAAAGGAATTACATATTTCGAATTTAATAGTAAAACATTTTTAAATGTATTTTATAATTGATTAAAATAATTTTACGGTGGAGCCCGTAACCATAGGTACAAAGTATATTCGGAATTAAAAAAAAATAAGTATAAATTAAACGCGATAAAATTCGTAAAATTTGTTGTATTGAACGTCTATCTCGTATCTGAAGGAAGAAATATTTGTTTGTAAATTTACATTAAAATGTATGTACTAGATAGGTGATTCCCGTTAAGCCGTCGTCCATTTGCAAATTTAATAGGTGGGTTATAGTTTTTCGACAATATAGCAATTAGCAACCCTAATCGGCGACTATTCACCTTGCATTGTAGAGAATGATGTCACACGGGGCTGTCGAGAATATAAATCGCAATAATTAGCGATACATTATATTTATTAAAGTCACCGTTCCGAGAAACGCACATGTTTCGTTTGTGGATGGCGGAATAATTATAAATATAATATAATATAATATTCATTGCGGATTGTGTGTCATCCGGCGCCAGCAGGGATCAACGGACGTTGTGAGTAAGCGAATGATGAAACCTTAGTGATGTACTGAATACAGTAATTTCTTACAAAATTTATCGACATATTAACAACAAATATTTAATGCAGTAATAGTTTTTTAAGTAGTAATCTACTAAGAAGATTTGAAAAAATGTTTGTACGTTTGGAATTCAGAAATAAAGGAATTTGTACGAAATTTGGCACATAGATAGACTATAATATAATACTGGATTTGACACAGGATATTCAACTTTATAACAATAATATATAAAATATCAATACTACATATACTGTTCACTCAACGAAAAATGTAATATTTACTGCAATTCAGTCTCTATGACCTCTTAAAATGAGAGGGTTTGCAAAGTCAGTGAAACTCTTTGTAAGATGTAACTTTTAAATTAATTTCACTCAATACACCAACTATATCATAACCATGAGATTATTTTTATCGAGCAATTCCGTTTTTTACCCCACTGTCCAAGTACCCTCCTTGGTAATGTTTTTCGAGTGTATGTATGTATTTATGTATGGATATTTGTATGTCTCTCTTTGGCACACTCTGCATTCTAAACGGTGTCGTTAGATTCCTCTCAGTTGTGGAAATAACATAGGGAATAATGTTTTTCTCTTTTTAGTAAAATTTTCGCGTAGTCGGGTTTTTATAATTACTGTTTTAACCATTAAGCTTGTTAATGTACACGTATAAACTAAACTATAGTACTTACTACTAACTAAACTACACTACACGTATATATGGATATACTAACATTTGTATACATATATTATATAGGTACAGGGTTATTTTTCAAAGAATAGCCAAATTTTAAACTTAAGTTCAAATATATAAATAATGATATACCGTTATTGCAGTTTTTGAAAATACGAATAAATAAGTCTTCTACTTTTATTTGGAATCATCCCAAATTGAATGTGATATATGGGCAACAAATTTTTTGGCTAGCGATAGACCCTTACGAATGTGCGCAGTAAAATCAGTTAAAATAATGCATTACCACGCATTTTGAATTTAAAAGATTAAAATGACAATGTTTGAGATTTTTTTAATCAATTTTTCTTCACCACTTGCCTATATTACTTATTCTGAACCTTCTCTTCAAATTTGGCCGATTATTGCAAAATAACCCGGTATAATCATTGGTACGTCCGTTAGTGATCCTGTAACTTCTGAACGACTTGACTAGTCTTCAGAGGTGACAATGGTAACTCAACTTTGTTTGAAGGTGCACAAACAATAATATTATAATATGGGTATACTGACTCGCCGAGTCCATATAGGCACTTAAAATACTCCCCTTCTTCGCCGGCTTGAAATTCGAGCCAGCAGAGAATAGGCTTCGGCTCGTAAGGGCCGGGCTTATAATGGCAAAATTTATATAAGCGACTAAAAATTCAAAATCGATAAAATGCAGATCGGCCGTCTACTCTAAGAACAATTTTAAATTTCTCTTTCTCGACGACATATTTTTTTTTTTATAATCTTACAAGAAAGGCGCCAAATAAAAGAAAATGGCACGAAAATTTTGTCAAAAACTAACACTTACTAAGTATTACTAGGTATTTTGGTTTTGCCGCGCCATTTTTACGCGTTAATGCTAATAACTAGTCCTCCATAGCTTCTGTTTAACTGTTCTGGACTAACCTCGACACTACGCACGTATCAAGTACCCGGCGTAAACCTTCAACAAGACGATCAGTTGCGTTGTGAATATTGATTTGATTTTGTAAAATAACAACCTGCCAAAATTTGCATGACACAATAACGCCGCAGTGGTCGGCGCCCGCCGCATTGTTGTATGACGTCCCTCAATGTTTTTTGTATTGAAATTTGTCCGCGAATTATCAATTCATCACTGCATATAATAAACTGATGGAGAATAAATAATAACAATCTATGTATATAAAAATCAATTACCGTGCGTTAGTCTCGCGAAAACTCGAAAATAGCTCGACCGATTTTGATGAAATTTTTCGTATTTGTTTTAGTGGCTCCCTAGATGGTTTATATTTACAATTGGACCCGCTACGTGGCGCTGTTGCTGAGATCCAGAAGCAACCGTGAAATGCCGGGGCGGATCGCTAGTGATATATAAAAAATGTAGAATGGTTACGTGCTAAAAATCGTCCAAAAACACCAGAAATGCCTTATTTCATAGCCTACGAGCGATACGACACTTATATCGATCTAATATACATATTAGACATATTAGAAGTACAATTACAAAACAAACAAACGATGATAAATGATGCAGTAAGTATAAGAAAACCCGCAGTCTTATTAAGAAAGCTTTCGACTTTTCATTTAGAATCATATTTTCTCGAATATGAAAGCCAAATGAATAATAAAATATAATATATTAGAATAATCTAGTGAAAAAGTAATGCGTGAGAGAAACAACGCCCCGACATTAAAGGCATTCGTATTCAAAAGCTTCGCCGTAAAAAGTTCCCTTGTTTCGCCGTCACAATGAGTCAGGCACTTTGTCGTGCACGTGAAGTGCACGACAAAGTGCCTGACAAAATTAACTTGGACAAAATTAAAAGTAACAGTCTGTATATGTCCCACAGCTGGACACGGGCCTGTTCTCAATTTTTAGAGCGGGATATTCTTATAATTTCTTAGACACGCAGGTTTCCTAACCTCTCATTCATCGTCCAGCGCAAGATAAATTAGCTCAAATTACAATTAACAATTTCTATGCTTCTAGCGAAAACGGACTAGTTTTCTGGCAAACTGGGCGTGTGTCCAGCTCCTGAGTTTTAACCCGACACTAGGATTTTCTCCTGTTATCGTGGAGGCAGTTTACAAACATAAATTGGACAAGGACAAATATTCAGGCCCGGAACAATTATTTGTAGGCCATACAAATACTTCTGCGTGCGGGATTCGAACCCGTGGCCTTCTGAGCGCCGCAATTCAATGTTGCCACTGCGCCATGGAGCCGTCTATAGTATATATTTACCAGGACGTAGACACATTTCATTTTAAATCGTGTCGCATTAGTGTCGTACCTGCATCATGTTGCGCACGACGTCGGCACCCGCTCGCAACGCTTTATGGAAGGTCCGCGTCGCGACGAAAGCGCGCCGCAGTTGCACCGACAACTTGTGCGGTACGTCTTCAAACGGCTGGATGTCGCGCATGTGCTCGTTCAGACAACGCAGGTACCTGGGAATTTATTATATTGATCACTTTCAGTCGTTCGGTATTATGCGTACATTGGTATTTTTTACTCGATGGTGGCGAGCCCAAAATACTTTTGACGAGTTATATTTTTGGCTGGTGTGTAGTAAATGTGTATATTATCCGTTTTTACGTCCGCTAGTAACTTCCTAAACTGTAGAATTTTGAAAAATTTATCTCGATTGATATGTCATAATTTTTCTCTTTTTTAAAAAACACGTTACCCTTACACTAGGATTTTCTCCTGTATCGTGGAGGTAGTTTACAAACATAAATTGCACAAGGACAAACATCCAGACCCGGAACAATTATTTGTAGGCCATACAAATAGTTGTTCCGTGCGGGATTCGAACCCGCGGCCCCCAGCGCAACAACTCACTGCTCAAGCCACTGCGCCACGGAGCCGTAATAAATACGTAAATAATTGAGTGAGTAACATGAAGTATATACGTGGTAGAGCCATGCTGCAGATATATTATAGTTGTAGCGAATGGTTCAGCTCAACAGGGGAAGGACCAAGCTCTCACAGAATACCAGCGTAAAACAGCAGCTTGATGCTGCTGTGTTTCGGAGACCTTCATAGTTCACAGGGGGTTAGGGATTACAACGCATCTGCATTTTTTGTTTTCGAGGATAGATGTAGATTTTTGTGGTATCCACTTACCATCATGTGGGCTGTGTCCTTGTTTGTCACCCTTATTCTATTAAAAAAGTATATAGTTAGCTTGGAATAAATATGACGGAAATGTCAAAAATTTGCAATCAAAAAAATAATTAGCAAATATATCATTTAACTTGTCTACAAAATATAACGTGTCATATCAGTTAAATCGGCGCAGTTAGAGGTTCCTTGTTTTTTGATAACAATTTAATTGTTAAATTTTAAACTGGCAATAATGAACAGCGTTTTTGCCATCCATCTATTAATTTCACTTAAAATGGAAGCGGTAATTTTAAAATAGTGTTTGAGCACCATTACATAAAACTCATAAACTTTCCATACAAAACAAATCAAAATAATCTGTTTTTCAATGAATTCCTCATGCAAAGGCTCCGCCGTACATATGCGAACGTCGGACAAATGTTCACATACATACGCTAAAGGAGTGCTTCAGTTTCAAGTGACATAGGTAAGCCTTTGATAGGGACTCGGAGCTCTCAAATGAGAACAAAACCTCTTTCTCTGACAATGTAGAGCTTTAATGAAACGAAAGAAATTATATGCGCATTTGCATGAGATAAAAGTACATATATATTTTAAGATGTATAAATGGGAATTTTGTATATTTAAAAGGATTATTATTGACTTTTCAATTATTAAAACTTAATTATTAGTTTCAAAAAGTTGTTGTATTGACTTCCCAACTAATTTCTCTCTGTTGGCAACCAGCAACCACTGACCTATAAAAGAACGGTAAGCGGCAGGGAGTATCAGTCTACTTGGTGCTAGTAAGAAGAAATCAACTATATTTAGTTGTTGTTGGTTTGCATAGTTGATTTATTTTACTGTTATTTTCTACCGACTTCAAAAAGGAGGAGGTATTCAATTCGACTCTATTTTTTTTATTTGTGTTATTACCTCATAACTTTTTTCTTGGTAAACCGATTTCGATGATTCTTTTTTCATTTGAAAGCTGATGTTTCTCATGTGGTCCCACATAAATTTCTGACCAGTAGTTTTTGAGTTAAAGTTAAGTTAAAGTTACAGCCTATATACGTCCCACTGCTGAGCACAGGCCTCCCCTCATTTCTGAGAGGGTTTTAGGGCAAGGAAGTGTGCGCCGCGCTGCCCCAATGCGTGTTGGCGTACTTCACATGTCTTCGAAATATTTTTTTTTAATTTCTCAGACATGCGGGTTTTCTCACGATGTTTTCCTTCACCGCCGAGCACGTGGTAAATCAGCACTTAAAATTGCAATTAAAAATTTCACTAGTGCCGGCGGGGATCGAACCCGGTTTGCTCGCGTACTGTGAAATTTATAGCGAGCGCTAACCATCTAAGCTACCACGGCTCATTATTTTTAAGTTATAGTTATTTATTTTTGAGTTATCCGTAATAATTTATATTGAAGTCGGTTATACAAAATTTTTAATTTTACCACTTGTGTATTTACATAGAACTGTTTTCCATGAACGTTTTATAACATAAAAGTCGTTACTGAGAAACATTCCTTTTCACGAAAATAATTTTGGGAGAAGTTCTGACACGCGTATATTACGGACGTTGCTTACTATATTGCTTATTGATCAATGTCCTTTTTACGTAATATACATTTTTTATATAATATAAAACATTTATAAAAATTTAAAGCTAAAAACTTAAAATGTTATATAGCACTTCTCAGTCGTCAATAGTTATATAGCTCGTATAGAGCTACAGAGCTGAAATTGCTTGTTATAGCTCTCATGTCCAAATACGCAAACGCTGCTCAATTTTAATACACCGTTAAGTCTCGTGCTGTCTCTATCACTTTAATCGAAGTGAGTGTGACACCACGAGACTTAACGACATCTTAAAATTGAGTAGCGTTTGAATATTTAGCCATAAGGTAAGAAAAGGCCAACATTTTGTATTCTCCAGCATTTTTTTTTGGGAAAGAAGTGTAGTTAGGTTAGTATTTAGCTTTCTAAAAAGCAGTATGTGATCGTACTTACACCCAACTCCTTCGTCCTTCCCTCCCATGACAACCAACATGAAATCACTAAGCATGGAATCTTTCTTTCATTTCGAGCGATAATTTTGGTCATATTTTAGATTTATTTATACTGTAGAAGGAAATAACAAATAAACATAATCATTTCCCGAAGATACTAAGAGTATTCTGTGATGTTAGTGTACAAAAAGTAATTTTCTTGCTTTCGGTCTGTACGGAAAACTTGTGATACAATAATTTTGCCAAAAATGGCTTAAACTTTATTGGATTCTGCTAAAAATTGCTAGATTTAAAAAAATATATATATCCTGCTGGGAGCCAAAATGACAATCCTGCTAAAACCGTAGGATCCTACTAACTCTTATTACACTGGCATAACTCATACTCGAGTCATATATATAAAGATCAGACGCCTTCGAGGTACTCTTGAGATGAAAAGGCGTCTAAGTATCTGCGCACGCAGTGTCCTCGTACAAAGTGCAGAAGCACTCGAGACGGAAGAGAATTTAAAATAAGTTAAAAAAAATTATAGGATAAGGGTGACAAACGAGCACACAGTTCACCTGATGGTAAGTGGTTGCTGCGGCCCATAGACATCTACATCTATCCTCGATTACCAATCAAAATGCAGATATTGCACCGTGACCACTAGTCACCCGTGAGACTAAGATGGAATGCCTCGTTTCCAGTAAAAGGGTCTCCGGTTCTCTACACTAACCATACGATGTACCACAAAACGAATAATTTTGAAGTCAACAAACCTATAAAACTGAGAGATCCTGATTTAAAAATGTATCTACCATTGAAGACCCATTATCGTTATTTATCGCCATTCGATAAATTTAAGTAGGCGTCTGGCATTCAAGTATTAAATACACAATGATGTAATAAAACACGATAATAATAAAATGAGCCAATCAAAATCCCATCACGTATATTCTTAACATAACATCTCTGGTATACGGACCTGTTAATGTTTCTCCAATGAGCCAATAATGCAGACCACATAAGAGCCAATTGCGTGGGTACTGTAGCAAATATCTTATCGCATTTGCAACTGTCCATACAATGTTAATATAGTATTTATAATTATACCGATATCGCGTTTCGATTGAAGGCAATTGTCGTGCGGACAGGCAATAGAGACTCAAGTGATGACCGACCTTTATAGCACTTTATGCCAAGCGAACACGTAAACAAACGATCGAGGACGATAATCGAGCGTAAAATGCCACTGGGGAACTGTTTTGATAACTTTACGAGGTACTACCGGCGTGCTGTCGGCGAAAGCTCGGCTTGCTTCGTGTTAAAATGTATTAAAATTGTGACAGATAGAATTATATATGGTTTAAATGAAACGAAATAATCGCTTCGATCTAGTGTACGTATTTTTAATTCTGGTAATGAACAAAAAGCACACAGTCCACTTGAACACTAAAACATTCCACCAATGGACACTAAATGAAATATTGCTTTCCTTTTAAAATAATTAGTGACAAACTAAGACGCCTATAAGGATATATGGATGCTATGGTCCATAGGGAGCTATGTCTATATGCAGATGTTATCCTGGACTAAAATGAAGTACGTCGTTATTAGTTAAAAAGGATCTCTGGTTATTGTAATTAACAGAGAAATTGCTTTACAACGTAAATAAATTATTAAATCCGTCGGTCGAGCTCTCGACTAGGGTTGTCAACTATTTCTGTATCACAGACAATATTTTCGAGGCAATAAATAACCTGTAAAAAATTATTTTATATTAAAAAAATGAGTATTTTTGTTGCCTTGAACCATAATATTAGAACAATAGTAAATATAGTAGTAAACTAAATGTTCATAAAGTCGGCTGGCAGCCCTATTGGACGTTGTGTAGAGACTTGGATGTTGTGTAGAGACGCAATAAAATTCACAATTTATCCATTCCCGAAAACCGATATTTTGTATAGGGTTCTCTATCTACAAAGCTCAAGACTAGACTAAGAAAATCATAAAGAAACTACCTACTAGATGCAAAAACGTAAGTAGGTTTTTTACACGAAATATCTAACTAGAACTTGTTACTTTTAGGAATTCATCAAAATTTGTCACTTTTCCGTTTTCTATTTTTATTATTTAAAAATGCGTAACGTACAGAAAAGGTGTTTGTTTATTTTAAATAAATTATAAAGGCTTCTAATGGTACTCGTAGATATGCTTATAATATCTATAGAAAATTTCATTCGGACAATTCCTTTTACCTTATTGTAGCATTATAGTTTTAAGTTCCTTATGAAATTTCGGAAATCCCTAGCGGCTAGCGGATAAAACTAATATCCCCACTGACATTCTCCAGCGTTAGTTTATTTATAGTTCTGTATTTTGTTATTGAGTACGAACCGTCTAATTAGCTGCATTAGTGATAAGGTTTGGAGAATTAATCCTACTGATAAATTTCGCAGAAAAAAATTGTAAAAAACATTACAAGCACACATTATTATCCGAACTAAATGATAAAAACCGCCTGTGTTACTAATCTAGCGATATACCTCGCACTTCAAACCTATCCAGCCGTTATTAAGGCTACAGAAGATCACAAAGGAACTGAAAAAGAGTGCACATACCAATACGTAATAGCATTGGAGTAATGATCGCCATTCAGAACAAATGCCTATCATACTTACTTCTGGTCAAAGTTGTACTGCGAGTTAAGGACGGTGAACATTTTCTCGTACAGTATACCGAAGAAGTCGTCCATCATCTTATCGAAGTTGGTATCGCCGCGGCTGTAGTAACTGAAATAGAAGCAATGTTTAATTAATTCCCCCATTAGTTTTTGTAGGAGTTAGAGGCGGCGTAAAGAAATCCATCAGGCCATCGACCATTACAGCATGTAATAGTCCACTGCTGAACATAATCATCCCCGTAGATTGCCTCATAAGGGCACTTTGCCATAGTTGCTACGCTTGGCAAGCGCGTTGGCAACCGCAGTTTTTTATTTTCTAGTTGTTTTGAGAAGACGCTGCTGTCTATTTATTGGTTTGTTTCCCTCTATCGATATGGGGTAGTGAATATACTTATCCCGTCACTACACAGTGAATAGAGACACGGGCACAATTAGATTATATACTTACGTATTTGAATAAATTTTTACTTGGGCTGGAATTCGAACTTAGATCGGTCAGCGCACGCAGAAAATAAACATAGGGCGCATAAGTCGAAGTTAAAACTTTTTATACTCATCTAAAGTTCTTATGAACGTCAAAATTTCCACCAGTTGGCAAAAACAAGACCTTAGAACAAGACCTTCTAAGAAAGAAACAAGTAAAAAAATAGAGGTTTTTTAAATGCCATGTTGCAATTTTATTTTGCCATATTACCTCGCCGTGTAGTGACGGAGCAAGAGAATCCACTATCCCATATCGTCCTATGGATGTCGTAAGAGGCGACAGAGGGAAAATGAGACAGGAGATGTGCAACAGTATCTTCCTGACAAGTGACAATAATTCAAAATAATTAAAAACTGCGGTTGCCTAATAAACATGGTAACTATTGCAAATATAAAATACACTATAGGAGGCTTTTATTTAACAGTAGAATTTGATAGGCTGTATTGATGATGAAGATGGTGATGTTACAATTTCATTTATGTAAAAACCTCAATGTTTATCCTCACAAGGTGGTAACAGTATTGACTTGGCGATGGCGAAAAGAAAGATATTCTTGACTTTAAAAAGTACTGTGATTTTGAATCAATTATTTTGAATGACTTTAAGTACCGTGTAGAGGCGGTGTAAGAATATCCACTACCCCATATCATCCCGTGGGTGTCGTAAGAGGCGACAGAGAAACACATCAAGAGCTGGGCAGCGGCTTCCTAATAACGACTAAAATTAAAAACTGCGGTTGCCAACCCGCACGCCAAGCGTGGCAACTATGGCAAATATCCCCACTATGAGACAATATATGGGGGAGGCCTATGTTCGGCAGTGGACTTTAATAAGCTGTAACGGCAACGGACTTTAATTCAGTAAAAGAGCTTAGAGTAAGAACATACTTGTACATAAGTATGTAAATGAGTCATCGACGCACTAGTTTGTGTTTAAAGTTTGACATGCAAATAACATTTTAAAACAACAAAACATGCAGTTACCATTTGCAATAATGTTTGCTTTATTTAAGTGGGCTTTGTTATTTTTGAACATGAAAACAATATACTTTGTAAATAGGGACCCTATTCAGTCAATAGAAACGCGCGACAAGGGTACGTTCCCGGAGGGTGCAATCAATGAGATATTTCTGCGACACTAGTTACTACAGCTAGCGAATTTGTTAGCGTTAAAAATGTTGTTTTAATTGGAATCAGTTTTCTAACTGAAACTACGATTTAAATACCGAAGAGAATTATTTAATGACACAAAAAAAGTAAATGTAAAAAATGTACATGTACCAGAGCATCATAAATATTAAGAAACCTTTTCAGGAGGTTATAATTACAATTTTGGCTTGGGTTTTAAATAAAACTTTCTGCACAAATTTGTGAACTACTAACAGTACTTACTATAATAAAATTGAAACTCCTCACAATACTTTTTTTATTATAACAACGGCTTCAAATTTACAAAATAATGCATCACTAGCCGTGTTTATGATTTGCATTTGACGCTACTTACTTCTGTAGTTGCTCGAACAACTGCTCGAACACGTACGAGTGCTGCTCGTAGATCATTCCGTACGTGCGCTTGAACATGTTGTGAAACTCTTCCCGTGATACTTTTAAGAGCTTCCGAAAGAATTCTGCAACAAGAAAAAACGTAAGGGTTATTAAAAATAAATTAGTTATAGATATATTTACGTGTGTTAGAGTCGCAGCTAAGACTTAGCTAAGCAGTTAAGTTTTTAGAATAATGGTGACATACGAGCACACAGTTCCATCCCTGATGGTAAGTGGATGCTGAACGATTAAGAATCAAAATGCAGATGCGTTGTCACCCCTGAGGACTAAGATGGCATGCCTTGTTTCCAGTAAAAAGAGTCTACACTCACCATACGAGACAGCAGCATTTACCTGCTACTTTACGCTGACATTCTGTGAGAGCGTGGTCCTTCCCCGGTCGAGCCGACCCATTCGTGCTACAACCATCATATAGCTGCAACGTGCCTCTACCACGTATAAAATAAATTGACAAACGAACTTAAAGCTTGAGAGAGCTTATGCCTTTCCCAGTAGAACCGAACTGAACACACAAGCATATCTGCCGTCAAACACCAGAGCTTACACTGTGTTCAGGTCTGAAGAGTATGGAGCTATAGAGAGCCAATATAATTACATCTTAGTCTTCACAGGTGACCACGCATTTGTAGCCTTCTTTTTTTAAAATTTGGCTGCTAATATCCATGGAGGATTGCCGTAACTACTTTTACTACGTTGGACGGCCAGTTCGTTTTTCGTTTGTCACTTTAATTTAAAAAAAAAACTAATATCGTCAAATAAAATGTAAAAAAAAACTAAATATGATAAGAAATCCGGCTAAGCAAATAAAATAAGAGTTCATTGACATGTCAAGTTATTTTACTGATAACCTTTAGCACTTGAAAATAATGTGGCTCAAACAAATTTTATTCAAACTTTGCTCAAACAGCTTTGGCAAACACAAATATTGTAAAAAAAGGCCGCACGCTAACAAGCTATACATTACAAATTACATTAATTCTTGCATTGAATTACATGGGCAATGGGCATGTTTGTTTTCTTATATTGTGTCCAATTTTTACTATCATTAATAACCAAATAACGTCAAATAACTAAAGAATTTAGTGTTGTTTGTTAATCAATATTGAATCTTAAACAATATTGATTAACAAAATGGTTAAGTTAAGAAAATGGCTACCCTTAGTCTTTTGTCTTGTTTTCTTTTTTTTTTTTGAAGACTTATTTTGCAATGTATTTAAAAAATCGTTTTTCTAACTAACGAGTTTAATTTCATCTATACCTACCCAAATAATCAATTTCGTAACAAAATTAACAAAAAAATGTCTATTTTTATTTATTTATCACTTAACAAAACAGATATATATCAAACATGTAAATGACACGGAAGAGCCACTGATGTTTGTCAACAGAGCGAAGTCCATTTCAAACAGCCATATTTTTATATCAACATGAAAAATATTTATTACGGTCTAACCAGGATCTTATCGAGAATTAAGCAAATCTGCGTTCAAAATTGTTTGAAATTAGCACTCATGTCCGAAGAAGAATGTATGTCTCAAGTTTACTTTTAATATTACGTGCAGTTCATTCACAACAGTATATAAAAGTTCACGCTTGAACATAGGCCTCTCACAAAATTACCTCGTAGGGAGCATTTTTTCGTAGTTGCCACGCTCGGCAGGCGGGTTGGCAACCGCCTTTTTTTTGTTATCTATACAAATAAATAAAATTGGAGTGTCTGTTTGTAATGTCAAAATAACAGCTTTTAACTAAATGCATATGCAAGTGTATACATTACTTATAACAAAAAAAACATTTTTTGAAATTTTTGTCTGTCTGTCTGTCGGTCTGTCTGTCTGTTTGTTCCGGCTAATCTCCGAAATGGATGAAGCGATTTTGATGGGACTTTCACTGGTAGATAGCTGATGATATAAGGAGTAACTTAGGCTACTTTTATTTTAGAAAAACAATTAGGGTTTGCAAAAAAAAAAAAAAAACATGAAATCCAATCGTAATGAATTCCACGCGGGCGAAGTCTAGCTAGTCAGCAATATACTGCTACCCATCTCCTGTTTCAGTTTCCCTGTGTCGCCTATTATGACGTCCACGGGACGATTTGGAGTAGCAAATATTCTTACACCACCACTACACGGTGACGTGTAGTTAAATCATTATTTTAGGTGATGGGTAATTTATTAATCAATCGAGGACCCAGGTATCGCGCTGTCCGCTCGCCGTATCTATACGTTATTTGATTTGAACTGATAATTAAAGTTGCCATACTGCGTTGTTGTATTTCATAAGAACAACTTTGTTCACTGTTTTTCTATTCTCCATGTTAGCCCGGAAATCGCTCCATATTCAAATGACACCGTTGTGGAAATGATTTTCCTTAATCGTCCCGTTTGACACTGCCAAATTGGCAGACTAATTGGCAATCTCAGAACCTGATGTCACGCACTTTTGATGCTGTTTGTTTACCCATCGCCGGACTGGTTACTTTACATATGGCATTTATGCATATCATCAGCTATCTATCGAAGACCATGAGTCTGAATGGTAGATAGCTTATGAAGGGATTATATTGCTAAGTAATCGTTAATTCGAGTTTTTCTACTAAAACTTTAGTACCAAAGGAAACTAAACTAAACTAAATAAACTAACATGATGCTGCAGCTATATTATGGTTGTAGCACGAATGGGTCGGCTCGACCGGGGAAGGAATCCCACGAATTCCAGAGTGAAACAGCAGCTTAATACTGCTGTGTTTCGTATGGTGAGTGTAGACAATCGGAGACCATTTTTACTGTTAACACTTAAGGAGTCGCTAATGGGTCCAACGGACCCAGTCCTTAATGTTTTGCTTAATAACTATTAAAATTCGACGTTTGCAATGTTGCCGCTCTTAATACCTTTCAACGATAGTATAGCATAGCAAATAACGACGTTGTTAGTCGGTTAGTTTAAAAAGTGTCAGTAGAATGTTGGGAAGTGTGATTTTACTTCAAAGAAGATATTCTATTTTTGTTATTTTTTTAAAATATTCCACTTTATTTCGTATAAGTGAGTACATTATTGTGTAAGAAAATATAGAAGATTTTGCTTGATATAAGTAATTATAATTTTTTTAACGATTAGCCTAAAACTATGAAGAAATTTAGTATATTTTTGTAACAGCTTTTGTTTAAGTAAAAACAATAAATATTAGTATTTGATTCACTTATATTTTTCTTTACACATATCGAATCATTTTTAGAAAGTAACCATTTACGTTCATAAAGCAGTTTTGGAATAAGCTTTTGATATTATACTGGGTCCAGTGGACCCGGTAGCGAGTACTTACGCTACAAATTAGGACGCGACTCCCTAAGTGTTAAGGAGGCATTCCATCTTAGTCCTCAGTGTTGCATATTGATTTTTAATAGAGTATAGATTTAGATGTATATGCGCCACAGCTTTCACTTACCATCAGGTTGACTGTGTGCTCGTTTGTCACCCCAATTCTATAAAAAAATCCATCTTAGTCCTCAGGGGTGACAATGCATCAGAATTTTGATTCTTAATCGAGGAAAAATATAGATGGCCACAGCATCCACTTACCATCAGGTGGACTGTGTGCTCGTTTGCTTACTCTATAAAAAAAAGTTATTTTTGCTTTATATTAATTTATTCCTTTGATATATATACGAAATATTATATGGAATTCTGAGGTCACGTTGCTTTTGTACCGTAATTATCTGACTTATATTATTTTTCAAAATAATGACATCAGACCAGAATGACTCAACTTCACCGGCTGACCGAATGAGTAATCGAACATCGTAAGAATTGCCGCCGCGAAATTAAAAATTTAAAATAAAACATTCCACCATCTTAACGACACCGATAAATCAAATCAAACTGTTAACATAGACGAACCGTTCGCGCGCCGGTATCACGGACAGAAATAGTTCTTTATGCTATAACAGTTCTAAGCTAAAAATATCAGCGAGGCCTAACTGTAACTATATTACTTGATTCCAACTTATGGCGGCTGTGAAATTTGCTGCGAGTGCGGTTACGAGCAGGATCCAATAATGAATACAATACAAACTTCTATACATATAAATAAAATTGAAGTGTCGACTCCAAAGATTCAGTAATTCCTTCATGGGGCGATGTACATACGCTTTTACAACAAAGTTCCAGAAAATATGCATGACCTATCCTATAGGTCAAAAAGTTTAAATTTTTTACTAAGCAAAAATTGTTTAATAAGGGTTATTAATTATTATACTACTCTTTATACGTGGTAGAGCCATGCTGCAGCTATATTAGTAGTATAGTTGTAGTACGAATGGGTCGGCTCGACCGGGAAGGACCACGCTCTCACAGAATACCAGCGTAAAATAGCAGCTTAACACTGCTGTGTTTCGTATGGTGAGTGTAGAGAACCGGAGACCCTTTTACTGGAAAAGAGGTATTCCATCTTAGTCCTCACGGATGACAACGCATCTGCATTTTGATTCTTTATTGAAGATAGATGTCTATGGGTCACAGCAACCACTTACCATCGGGTGGACTGTGTGCTCGTTTGTCACCCTATCCTATAAAAAAAACTACTAAAGAGGACCTGCATGATTGATAACAACCCTGGGATGAGGTGATCGCTACCATACAGTTTCTAAATCTAGCTGATACCCGGCGCGTTACTTCCGCAGAAGTAATAATTGTGGAAATATCGTTTTAAATTTTGAAGAGTTGTATTGTTTAATTAGGTATGATAATACATTCATTGAAGTTGAATGATATATAACTTTCAAATAAATTCGTTGGTACGATACGCGCGCCACCTACTGTAAGTTAATTGTACTATGCCTATAACGTTCGCGCAAGTGCAAGCAATAAGTTCACAAAGTTTTACCGCAATCTGATGAACGGTATGGCAGCGCATAAGACACGAACATACAAATATTAATTTTTATAATATATTGGATTATTTGTAAATTAATGATTAAAAAATAAGTCCAGTCCCGTCGAGTTTCTGGCTGTTTCTTCCCAGGATAGAGATTTTTTTCCGAAACAGTGGTAAAACTTAAATGACTTTCAATAAGTATTGTTGTAATCTATATTCTATGTAATCTATATTTCTATTCTTTTCTATTCTATTCTGTAACATCGAAATAACTACCTTTAATTGACCTGAGTGGGTTATTTGCATGCTATTGTGACATGAATAACCATTTTTTAAATTTTTGTCTGTCTGTCTGGGCTAATCTTCGAAATGGCTGAACCGATTGTGATGAAACTTCACAAACAGATAGAGAGCTATGCCAGGAGTGATCTAAGATATATTTTATCCGTAATACTTTAGAGATTTTTTTTTAATGGAAAAATTGATACAATAAATGATCATAGAAGATTATTTAAAAAAAAGTAAAATTAATAAATCCTCCCAGGCGAAGTCAGGGCGGATCGCTAGAGCAGAAAATTCAATAATTGGCTACATGTTTTAAGTGTGACATGAAGTAAGAGTAATATAAAAATAGTAAGTAACAATTTACTTGAATTATACAAAACCCAATTTGTATTTGTTTCTAATCGTATTGTAAAATAATAAATAAAAAAAAAAACTAAAAGTAAAAAATGCCTGGAGTCAACATCAGTATCAGTATGCAAATTTGAAAAATGACCTGACAAATACACCAAAAGTCACTTGATTAGTCTCCACGATTCGCCAATCACAAACGATATAAATACGTGTGCATTTCCACTGCTGCGGCAAAATTAAAGGATTGCGTGTAATGGTCTATAATTATCTTAAATCTAAACATCCATATTAGCCCTATCCTACCCAGGCGAAGCCGAGGCGGGTCGCTAGTAATAAGTAAAAAGAAAGGTATGCCAGCCAATAGGCCATGAGAACGGCACATTATTTACAGTAAACGACAGCAAAAAAAAACACATTTAAAATGATTTTCAAGATCCAATTTATAAATTGATTCACATTTTGCATGCAATTTGTTTTGCCAAGTCGCGCGAGCCGAGTGAGCGGTTAATTACAAAGTAAACGTCAATGTTCAATCGAATTACGTGTGCGAGTTGTGCGACTGGGACGCGCTTGTGGTATATTTTCTACAAAAGAGTCTAAAAACACCCGGACCGACGATGGGAAGCTGCGTCAAAGGGCTCGTTATTTCGTATTTTCGTACTTGGTATTTCGAATGCCGATCTGCCAGAGAAGCGTGATGATTACATCAAGTCCATCCTTCAATAGCAGAGGCACATGTCCAGCAGTACTGATAAAATCGTCGAAGAACTTTTTTTAATAAAAAAAAAACACAAATAACAAGCAATCCATCATACGTTTATACGACGCTAACGTAGCCGAGAGTGTAGAAGCACAGAAAAGATGGTATAAGCAGCGTCGGATTGAGCCATGTAGGCATTGCGAGTGTCGGACCACGTGCGTATCACCTAAAAATGCTTTTTTTTAAAGCCGTTAGATTAATCCGGCCCTGGGTACATGCATAAAAAGCTGAACGACAGAACGTAGGTGTGTACAGATCAAAAATTGTTTAAAGTTATATTTCTAATACAAACACAGTTCGCAATGAGGGAAACGTTTAAAATAGTCTCAACCGCAACGGCCACAGAGCTACGTCACTCCATTCATGCGGTTCTTGAAATTAAATAGCAGTACAAAGAGATCGTTGTGTTGTAGGAACGTTTACGTTGATATTCGTAATATTTCTTGGCATCGAGTGAGACCTACTTTTCTTATTAAATGTATGAGGAAAAACGGATTCGGGAAACTGTTTCGCGGCAAGAGGAAAACATCTTAATGCAGTTAAGGCGCCTACGTTGATTTTTATGAATGACTAGCGATCCGCCCCGGCTTCGAACGGGTGATTTCTGGATCTCGACAACAGCGCCACCTATCGGGTCCAATTGTGAATATAAACCATCTAGGGACCCACTCAAACGCACACAAAAAAATTCATGAAAATCGTTCGAGCCGTTTTCGAGATTTAGCGAGACTAACGGACAGCAATTGATTTTTATATAAGGAGATATTATATTATTTTTTAAATTTTTAATTTAATATATAAATTATATATTTCTACTTCTTCTTCAGACCTTAGAAGTCCACTGCTTAAAACCTTCCCGTTGAAGGAGAATTTGCCTTAATTGTTACATTTGCCGGGCGGTTTGATAATAGCAGTGCCAGACGTCTCGCACTTTTGACGCTGCTGAATAAGGCGCGTCAGCACACCTCGAGGATCCAGATAATGCCAAGCTGGCAACAATATGTTGGTTCTTCTCAGTACATTTACCGCGCGACGCTGTTATACCGAATCGAATTATGCGAGATCTATAAATGGGCTCACTAAAAAGCTTAATCTTCTGAGTCAACACTTACGTAGGCAAGCAGTACACAAGCTGCACTTGTGTGCAGTGTGTGGGTAGTGTGCGAAAGTAAATCGGAACATTACGAACTCGTGTCAGGGCCTTTATTATTGATGTTCTGGTGGAAATAGATTGGAAACGAAATTGTGCGAAGGGATGCGAAATGCGATCTCTCCTTATTGTATGCTCTGTGGCGTAATAATTAATACTTTTCCTGTGATTTTACTTTAGGAAACATACATCCATCATTGGTCTTCCTCCATAGATTGCCTCATAGGGGGGATTTTGCCATAGTTTTCCACGCTTAGCAGGTGGGATGGCAACCGCAGTTTCAAGTTTTATCTGTCGAATATGATATACGGACGATATAGGGTAGTGAGATACCCTTACACCACCACTACACCGTATATTTGAAGTATACATTTTGCATCATGCTGTAAGCAACAGCATAATGTTATTCTATAGGAGTGTGGTACTTGTCTGGTACCACCCTACGAATCACTCGCTGCACCATGCAAAAGCAAGGCCCTTTCTAAATAATTGAACAGACATTTTTTACGTGGTAGAGCCATGCTGCAGCTATATTAATAGTATAGTTGTAGCACGAATGGGTCGGCTCAACCGGGGAAGGACCACGCTCACGCGTAAAATAGCAGCTTAATGCTGCTGTGTTTCGTATGGTGAGTGTAGAGAACCGGAGACCCTTTTTACTGGAAAAGAGGCATTCTATCTTAGTCCTCACGGCTGACAACGCATCTGCATTTAAATTCGCAAACGAAGATAGATGTAGATGTCTATGGGCCACAGCAACCACTTACCATCAGGTGGACTGTGTGCTCGTTTGTCACCCTTATTCTATAAAAAAAAACATCCTAAAATATTTTATGGTTAAATAAATACTCGTTACGTACGGGATTCAAACCAAAACCAGTGGCCCGAAGCACCACAGCCAATAATTTAGCCACTGCCCCACTGATATAACATAGTAATAATCTCCTCCATGCCGAATTCCGGTCACAGAGGCCAGCCTAAACGTAGGCTAGCCATATGCGCAGGAAAGGATTATAATGCCCGAGTGTGTGCGCAAGCACAGGTGCACTCTCTATTCCCTCACTCTCATAGCCCGATGGGACGGCAATCTGACACGACCGGAGAGAGATCAGGTACAGGTCCAACAACTACGTGCTTTTCGAGGCAAGGGAGTGAAATACCGCCAACCTTTCCTGTCTGGGCTGATACTGAGAATTTCTTGACGGAAAAACCCAATAACTGATTTTAGCTCGAGCCGGGATTCGAACCCGGGAACCCGTGATTAACAGTGACGTTTACGACCACCAGACCAACGAGGCCATACACTATTATTATATCTATCGACACTCGCGATTTCCTCGGCAGCTGCGGCAACTGGTAATTAAACACCGGGCTTACGCGTTTCGCGGCCGCATTTCCGCTGCACGTTTCCATACCACGTGCGCATGCGTCTGCCATCACCTGCCTCAAAATAAACATGGAGAACACCGCTGACGTTCATTCCGTTGAGCTCTCTTTGCCTCAGTGTTAAAGTTAGTCGGCATATTTAAAATATTTATAACTCCAATAATTATAGTACGAAAACGGTAACTTTTTACTAAAACGCTATTCCCGCATTTGAATGAAACTAGTTTTTACGGATTTTATCGTCTATAATAACGTTATTATATTCCCGATGTTTCACGTACTTACGTGCAACGTCTCAATGTCATGGTTAACCACGCCTACCTTCAGTTCAATAATAATTCTTGGTCCGATCTACGCACAATGTGCTTATAATATCTTGAAGTCTGAAATGTGTAGTGTTCGCGTAAACGTAATAAATCATTACGTTACTCCGACACTAGGATCTTCTGTATCATGGAGGCATGTAGTTTCATTTTCATTCAATTTCACATAAAGAATAATTGACATCGGACAAGATAGTAGAGAATTATCGCGGAAAATACATAAAAAATACGATGAATTGACAACATCCTTTTTTTAAGACGAGTTGAAAATTACAATAAAAAATGCCGGCGGGGATCGAACTTGAGCTGCTCACGTACTATGAAATTACGAAATGCGATTAGCCCTGAGTTACCACTGCTCTACTTCTCTCACATAATACCAGCGTAAAATAGAAGCTTAACACTGCTGTGTTTCGTATGGTGAGTGTAGAGAACCGGAGACCCTTTTTGCTGGAAATGAGGCATTCCATCTTAGTCCTCACGGGTGACAATGCATCTGCATTTTGATTCTTAGTCCAGGATAGATGTAGATGTCTATGGGCCGCAGCAACCACTTACCATCAGGTGGACTGTGCGCTCGTTTGTCGCCCTTATCCTATAAAAAAAAACCTGGCCTCCCCATTTCTCTCAGAGTATTGGAGCAGGACAAAGCTCGCTCTGCCCCAATACGTGTTGACATACTGCCCTCGAAATATTTTTTATTTCTTAGACATACAGGCTGTTCCGATATACATTTGAAACAATAATTTTTCTTGTATCAAATGTTGTTATTTGTTATCAAAACGTTATACAAGCACTTCCATCCTTTTGTTTCGCTACCGAGCACTACAACAATTGAAGTACTGATTGGAATCGAACTTGGATTGCTCACTCATAAGGTAAGAAACCACTTTTCAATCGTAGTAATTATAGCAAGTATAGCATTTATTGCGCATATGCGATTATAGACGCAATTTATTGCGTCTATAATCGATATAATCGCGCCTCAACTAGCTATTATTTTTAATACTAGTATCGAATATGGTGTGTTTCCTGATTTGATGAAGCATAGTAAAGTAATACCTTTATTTAAATCTGGTAGTACATTAGACCCCGCCAATTTTAGACCCATTTCTGTACTGCCAACTCTAAGTAAAATTTTGAAAAATTATTCTTGATCAAATGTTAATTTTTTAATGTTAATAATTTACTTCATAAAAATCAATTTGTTTCACAAGGTCGCTCGACAACTGATGCTAGTGTTGAGCTGATTAAATATATTTTCAATGCATGGAGAATTCACAGGATGCTTTGGGTATATTCTGTGACCTATCCAAAGCCTCGATTGTGTTCACCATGAAACATTAATCAGGAAACTACAACACTACGGTGTAAGAAGTAATGCTCTTAAATTAATTGTTTCATATTTAAGTAACAGAACTCAAAAGTTGTCATTAATAGTATGAGCTCTTCCGGTCGATAGTACAAATGGGCGTGCCTCAAGGCTCAGTTCTCGGCCCTTTCTGTTTCTTGTATATATTAATGACTTACCTTACATAGTAGGGATAACCATAATATAGTATTATTTGCTGATGACACTTCATTAATTTTCAAATTAAAACGACAATTATTAAAATATGACTAAGTAAATAATGCTATATCTAAATTAGTAAATTGGTTTAATGTTAATAACTTGCATTTAAATAGCAATAAAACGAAATGTATGAAGTTCATGACTCAAATGTCAGACAATTAAATACTAATGTAATTTTAAATGGGAAGAACTGAGTCTTGTCGATACCACCATTTTTCTTGGAATAACACTAGACGCGAAGCTTCAATGGAGCCCCCATATATCAAAGTTAGCAAGCAGACTTAGTTCTGCAGCATATGCTGTAAAAAAGATTAGAAATCTTACCAGTGTGGAAACGGCTAGACTTGTTTACTTTAGCTATTTCCATAGCATAATGTCGTATGGTATTTTGCTATGGGGACACGCAACTGACACTGAAATTATATTTGTTTTACAGAAGAGGGCCATAAGAGCAATCTATGATTTAAAACCTAAGGAGTCGCTCAGACAAAAATTTAAGGAAATTAATATATTAACTTTGGCCTCTCAATATATTTATGAAAATGTAATGTACGTACACAAAAATAAAAGTAGTTATACAAAATAAGTGATGTTCATTCTGTAAATACTAGGAACAAACACAAGCTAGTAGTACCAGTTACTCGACTCCACCGAGTCAGTAATTCATTCTTGGGGCGATGTATACGCTTACAACAAAATCCCAGAAAATATACAAAATTCGACCTGCTCAAAATTCAAAACTTTATTAAACATAGTTTGTATAAAAAGGTTATTATAATGTTAAGGAATTTATGGATGATAATAACCCTGGGAATGAGGTGTTCGCTGCCAGGCTGTTTCTAATTTGTTTTGTGTGGTTAATTGTGTAATATACATGATTGTAAGCTGTTATTTAAAAAAAGTCCCGCTGGGTTTCTTGCTGGTTCTTCCCAGGACAGAGGTTTTTTTTCGAACCAGTGGTAATTAGACAAAAGAGTGACTTTCAATAAGTATTATTTATAATCTATATTGAATAAAAAAGTTTCTGTTTCTGTTTCTGTTTCTATTGAACTTTTAGAATCCTTTAATAAAGGAATAATGTCCTCCAGATCGAATTTCGGTACAGCTGTGGCTAGTCTTCGTTGAGACTAACCATCTGCACAAGACAGGATTAAAATGCACGAGTGTGTGCGCAAGCACAAGTGCACTCTCTATTCCTTCACTCTCATAGTCCGATGTGACGGCAATCCGACACGATGGGAGAGAGATCACGCAGAGAACCAAAGGTTTGACGCGCTTTCCCAATAAAAATAATAAAAATAAAAACCCAATAAGTGACTTTTGGCCCGACCCGGGATCCTATGATCATTATACTAACGAGGCAGTGGATAAATTAAAATAACGTCAATAAATACAGTAAATGTAACAAGTATCGCTATTCAAGACATCAATAAAATACTAAACAGTTAAATTTAAGCAGTTAAGTGTGAAATAACATGACTGTTAACCGGTCACGAATGATCGTGCGATATGTGTCAATGTCAAGTAATCAAGTTGTCACTCCGATCTCATCTGCAGCCGTAAATGACATAAATACGTCGCAATCACACATACCTACGCTATATTAGTAACGTGGACGTGAACTGAAATATAGATTATATACAAAAGGTTTAGGTTTAAAGACATTTATTCACATAAAGAACATTATATACGCCACTTCATGAGAACATAAATAAAAGTAAATCTAAATAACAAAATTCGTTGTCGTACCTATGTTGTTGAAAAATAAACAACATCAAAAACAGCTATCGACGGGAAAAATCTTTACAAATAAAAGAAAAGTTATAAAATGACAACAGTCACAAATTCTGGGATTCACTATCACCTTAGCACCACAACACAAACCGAGACCAGGAACAAACCCGTCCAACGCACTCAGATAGATATGTTTGTGATTATATGATTTGCTATCTTTTTTTGTTTCTTTTTGTATCTGATTAAAAAGGCGCGCACCTTCGCATGTAATTGTGGTCTGGCCGTACTTTCTTCGAGTCTTAGGCAAAACGATGAAGCTCGCGCGTCGAGTGCGCCCAACTTTTTTTCGCTTGGTGAATTGCAGATCCGTGCGGACCTTCGTGTTCATGGATTTACGAATAAAGATACAGGTGTTATAAATGTATAATTGTTTGATATTCATCAGATTCGTTTCTCGGAAAATTTTTGAAGTTGATGTTCGGAAATTGTAGTTGAATAGCATTTTTATTATTTTATTTTGTAGGATATGTAATTTGTTTAATCTAGTACTGGCAGCGCTTCCCCAGACCTCGATGAGATATAACAGGTGTGGTTTTACTAGGGCATTATATATTATGAAACGTAGTTTCTGTGGTATGTATCGAAAATTAATCCGGAGGGAGGCGTGAAATGACATTAATTTGGTTATTAAATATTTAATGTGAACATTCCATGTTAAATGGGTATCCAAATAAAGGCCAAGATATTTTTCATAGGTTTTTTCTTTTTTCTTGGTGAGTAATTGAGTAAAGGTTTATTTTTTGCTTTAAATGTTATGTAGCTAGTTTTGGAAATGTTGATAGTTAGTAAATTGTATTGTAACTAATCGCGAAGAATGTCAAGGTCGTGCTGGGCTTGAGAGACAAGATCATGAATTGAAGAACCAAAGTAAAAAAGACAAGTGTCATCGGCGTAGAGCAATTTATGACTTATTGCCATTCAAGCCCAACACATGCATATTATTAATATAGACTAAGAAGAGCAGAGGACCCAGTATTGAACCTTGTGGAACTCCATAGGATATTGGTTGTGGGGGACTTTGGATGCTACTGTATATTTTTACGATCTGGGATCTATTCGTGAGGTAAGACTCAAACATTTTTAAGGGCATGCCAGTAATACTAATGACTTCCAGTTTTTTTTAAGAGCAATTTATAACTTACGGTGTCAAACGCCTTTTTTTAATCAATGAATACTCCTAGTACAATGTTTTTCTTATCATGTATGTTTGATTTTAGTTATGAGATCAATTGTAGCTGTGAGTGTATTACTTTTAGAACGAAATCCGTACTGTCTCTCAAAAAAGAAATCAATAGAGTCTAAGTAGTTTTGTAGCCGTGTATGTACGACTTTTTCGAGAATTTTTGATAATACTGGCAATACGGAAATTGTTCGATAATTGCCCGATTCTGTTTTTGGTCCCCATTTGTAAATAGGTGTTACTTTGGCTATTTTAAGTGAGTCTGGAAATGATCCGTTTTGTAAAAGTTTGTTAAAGTTTTTCGTTAATGAATTTATTATTAAGTCCTTCACACACTTGATAACCTTTGTATTAATACCATCCAGACCAAGGCTACTGTTTGAATTAAGTTTGTTAATAATATTAAGGATTTCTTCTTCAGTGCATGGGTGTAAACTATTTATTTGCGAATTTTGTAAAAGTGGTTTTGGTAGTGCGTGAGTATAATTGACATGGAATTGAATAGGTATTTCGTAAGCTAAATATGGCCCTATAGTAGCAAAACAGTTATTAAATATATTGCATATCTCATGAGGATCTGTAACTTCTATTGAATTAACAATAAGTTTTGAAGGAGCCCACTTTTGTTTAGATTTGTTGTTCGTAAGGGTATTGAGTAAATTCCATAGCTTTTTGGGCTTTTGTATTGCTTTGCTTTTGTATTTGTCGAATTCCTTCTTATAATACGACTTCTTTGTTTCCCGGATCAACTTGGTTATTTTATGTCTTTTGGTGATAGACTTTTCTCTTAGGTCTTCTCTTTATGGGTTCTTCTGTTCTGTCCACATCAGGTTTCTTTCAATGATCTCTGTTATGCTACTTTTGTTTATCCACTCTTTTTGTGGTTCATTCATAATTTTGGTCTTTATTACTTTGCTTTCTTCCGTACATTTTTTAATTAGTTTTACCAGTCTTGTAAAGTCATTGTTGGATTCTTGTATTCCTGCTTTCTCCATTGATTTACGAAGTTCTTTATAATTTATGGCTTCGTATTGATAATATTTTCTCGGGGCGGTTTTATTTTCTTGATTTCCACGTAAAGCCGTCTATGATCAGAAAACTATTAATACCCACAGAAAAAATTCAAAACACAAAAAAAAATAGTGCTTCAAGTTTTAAATTTTAGCTCCGTTTGTAATTTCAATCTTGTATTATAAAAAAACCTAATCCCGTAACTTCCTATCTACTTCTTTCTTTCTTTCATCTGAAAGTGATTTCTTGTAGATGAACTTTGCGTAGAGAAATTCCGAATGAAACTAATTACATTATTCTTTAAATATTCCATAGTAAGTGGTTATATTTATAATCACTTACTATGGATAAAAATGTAGAAAGATTTTTTTTTATTATGATTATATTATCTCGTCGTCTCATCCGTGCTTATTTAGGTGCCAATTATATGCTCGATTGACTACATACCGTATAAAAAATAAACGAACTTCATATTTCAACTTTAGTAGTAGTAGAGACCTGGTTAAGTGGATCTTGGATAAGTAGGAAACCTCTTTAACTGAAATATGTTGTTAAGTCCTGACATTGAAAAATTGCTATTAGTTAAACTAATGATCCTCCATATAATCCATTAGAGTCTATAAAAGTCTACTGCTGAACATTGGCCTCCCTCATAGATTGTATGGAGGGATTATGCCATAGTTGCCACGCTTGGCAAGCGGGTTGGCAGCCACAGTGTTTTATTATTTTGAGTTGATATCAAAAAGATCCATCCTGTTTCTCAGTAATAATAAATAATTTAGGTATTTTTTAATTTCTTAGATAACTTAGGGCACCACCACGTTTACGCCAGTCATTTAACGGAAGCGGTGTCGAAGATGCGAAGTGTCTGGTACTGCGACCTTTAATCCGCCAGTCAATCGGGATGATTATTGCAAATCCTCCCTGTAGAGAGGCCTGTATTCAGCGGTCGACTTTTGGTCTTTTTGGTCTGTGACGGTAACGGTAACGGAAAATAAAATATTATTATGATACATGCTAGGTGCCAAAAAAGTTCTACACATCACTAGAAATAAGTACGTTTCTAAACCGGAGTGAACGGCTCTGCTTAATAGCTAGTTTGTTAACATGCGTATCATTTTACAAGTTTGGAGTAAATCACGGTGCGGTTCAGATTTCCACCGCGTTCGGTTTATAAGCTAAACTACACGATCGTCTAAAAATATAGTTTGGGAGCAATAAATTGTTACGACGGGCAATTTGTATCAGCAGATGGACTGTGAGTTATGGCGGCCACGGATAGGACCTTCTTAATTAGTGCTCATTTGTCCATATTATAATGTTATGGTATAGCTGTAAATATTTTAATAATAATTAACGTATAGTGGCTGTGTAAGAATATCCACTACCCAATATCGTCCCGTGGGTGTCGGAACAAGCGACAGAGGAAAACTGAAACAGGATGGATCTTTCTGATATCAACTCAAAATAATTTAAAAACTGCGCTTGCCGACCTACCTGTAATACGTGGCAACTATGGCAAAATCCTCCCTATAAGGCAATCTATGGGGAGACCAATGTTTAACAGTGGATTTTTATAAGCTGTAATGAAATAAAAAGAAAATAGCTGTAAAAGTTTTGTGTTTATACACAAGTGTATATATAATTGTATTACTAAAAACAAAAAGTCAACCTTAAAATTCCTTCTCGCAAGCGAATTAAAATTAGCGATAGTCAGTAGACATCGCATTTCTATTATATGATACTTTTGGTAGTCGTTGAAAAGGTATAATATACAAAATACGTACTAGTAGCAAGGATAAAATTAAGTTCAATGAGTTAATTCTTAATAAATCCTAGATCTTATTAATTGGGTAATGTATTATAGTAATTTTTAAAATATAACAATTTTTTTGTATAAAAGTGAAATTATTTTTAATTTTATTTATTCATTCCGATCACAACCCGGAGCCTAGATACTTTGAAATTTTCCCAGATAATTAGGCATTCTAATCTATCACTAGAAATGTACAAAACGCAAGAAAACAGTATTCTACTCTTCAGAGAGACGATGTTAAAATAAGTGTATGGTAAATTCGTAAGACACAATTAGAAAAGATGAGAAATTAATATTTTAGAGGTATTGTGAAAAGCTATAGGGTTGTCACAGGTTAACGTGATTAGGGCATGTGAAGCGAAGGTAGAAGTATGTGATTACAAGAGTAATAAGTATAAATGGTTCTAATATAGATGCAGAGTGTAGGACGACCACATAAGATGAATGTATTGTTCTAACTAATGTTCTGATTCGAACCGGAGACCTTATGATCCGTACCACCACTCCGACCACTAGACCAACGAGTCATAACCTGTTATAACTTCTGTAATATTATAACAGATTTAAATTAACAATATACGATTACAATGGTAACGTAAATCGAATTGCCTTTACTCAAGTAACAAAAATTTAGCTTTATGCTGCTGAAGCCTCTTCAGCATTTCAACGTGCATAGTATTGCTACAAAATTAGCAGTTGCATGAGGATATAGATACCATATGTCAGGAGTTGTTCGGTCGAATATTGGAAATGTCATGCTTTTTCGATTTTTCAATAAAATACAGTAACGGTTTTTGCGTGTGAGGGGTGTAATCTGCGACGTGGATTGTTTGCGAGAGTGCACAAAACCAATAATTAATTTGGTTTTTTTACACTTGTTACTCGTACTTACGTTTGCAACAAAATGTTAGGACCTTTCCTATGGAAATCAGGTTATTTGTCAGGACTTTTCAATTTTCCATCTGGTAACCCTACATTAGCAACAGTTAACAACCGCACAAAGGTATTTCAAGGTCCGCACAGATTCCCGAATACCGAAATAATTAGCCACAACCATTTCTGTGAATCGGTTACAGCGTGGTAATTGATTGTGTGGCCGACTTATCGGCTGGATCAAGATGGCCGCCTCGCTCTCTCGGGCCGCCGGTAATCAGTCCATGTTTGGTCTGTCGCCTGCTGGTCCCGTTGGATATCGCAATTAAACGGCGCGTCCAAGCCTCCAGACCAGACACGGCTGACATATCTAGCGGAAATTGTTAACGAAAATTCCAACAGTATGAATTATGGGGACATTTATTTTTAATGATAAATTACACGATAAAATAACATTTTATATCATATCGCAAAAATTTTTTGCGTTTGCATTCGTAAACAATGAAACACATGAACATAGTGATATACCTATATATCCGTTAAAAAGGCAATTATACAACAATTTTTAACATTTACGCAAATACTGCACATTAAATAATAAATATACTTAAAGTTAAAATTGGATGCCAAAAATTCCTAGTTACATGTTAGGTATATTTTTTTAATTTCTTTTATAAAAACGTTACCCCCACACTAGGATTTTCACCTGTATCGTGGAGATAGTTCACAAACATAAATTGCACAAGGACAAACATCCAGACCCGGAACAATCATTATTTGTACAAAATACAAATACTTGTTCCGTGCGGGATCCGAACCCGCGGCACTCAGCACCGCAATTCAATGCGCCACGAAGCCGTCAAAATATACTCAAAGGCAATTATAATAAATGTTCAATGCATTAAATGTTTGAAGAGAAAAATGGATCCGCCTTCTATACACTAAGAATAAATACAAATTCAATAAAGATGAATGGGCTGACTAGTGGCGGTTGATCGGTAGACACTAATAAGTGACCGCCGGCCACTGCCAATATTGACATGCCTACTTTCCAACCTCCCGTTCTATGTTTCAGTTCCTGAGTGAAAAGCGACCAGTAGCGCTCCCACGGAACTTGATTGAGCAGCCACGTCTCTATTTTTAATACCTACTATATGATTTCGTTTATGGGACGCTAGAAACGTAATTTATTCATAACAAATATGTCATACGTACGAGTATACTATCAGGACAATTTGTTGTAACTTTAACTCAACAAAAAAAATTGTGTCAGGCTATAAAAAGATTATATTGTAAATACAAAAACAAAAAGTGTAGCACATTGCTTACTGATGACATAATTCTCCGGGATGACATTCTTAAACTATGAGCGCACTTATTGCTGCAATGTTGAGCGCGATGCAAATTTTGTGTCGTTCACATTGTAACATTAAACTTAGGTATAAAGAGAACAAAAGACCTTCTTCAAGTTATGACTACAAATGCCTTTTGCATGACTGTAAATCGTTCGTCGGAGCTTAAAAGACTAAACACTGCCTCTGCCATAAGTTTTATAAAAAGAAAAAATATTCAAGCAAGCTATTCTTTAAATTCAAGAATACGTAAATATGTCCCAGGCTTCCTTCATATTGAAACAGTTTCTTTTGATGAACATCATTGGTTGGTCGCACGACATGATGGGGATAAAAAATAGGCATTCCGTTGCCTCTTTGCTCAAATAAAAGTTGCGTTTTGACGATGCGTATGAGTAGTGTTGAAAAAAAAATCTTCCTAGGCGCTGTATAAAAGGCACGATCACCAATTTATATTGTTGTTTATGTCGCAAACAAACGCGAAATACTTCTGTTGAAAGAACATAATATAATATCACAGATGCATGTTCATGTTCATGGCTACGATACATAAAAGGTAAAATATCTACTCAATATATTCATGTTGACATTAAACAACGTATTGCGTTAATGGCCGAGGAGAAAAAGAAAAATTTGCCTGTCATAGCAATTCAATGCACCGAACTGGTCAACTGGCGTTTCCATGAATGGAACGTTTAAAAAAACCGATACGAAGTTAAACTAGAAAAAAAAGTAGTTATTTAAGTATTAAGTATGGTTTATAGACTTAATACGTAAATTGAAACGAATGAAAACAAATAGAGAATTACTATTTTACCATTTAGGTATAAGAATTTTGTTTTCAGGTAATATTAAATAAATTTGGAAAATCCAAAAGTGCACACCTCGAACGGGACGGTTTACAAAAATGAAATTCCAAATGCTTCCTAAGGACTAAAATCAAAGTGATAAGATCAGTTTTTCGAAAGATATCTTGTTCACATCCATATCCATACCGACATGAAATTATTTTCAATTAACTTTTTTTTAATAATAATCCAAATAAATAATCTTATAACTAGCTATTTGTGTACTTTTTTAGTATATAAGTGCAATATAAAGCTGGTGGAAGTGATTTAAGGAGTGGATCGCGATTTTTTCATTTGGTGACAATAGAGAACATCTCCGCTTCGCGTTCGATGTGTGCAATAGGCGCAAAGTGATGCTCAAGAGTCAGGACTTCCTCGTAAGAAATGCTCTTGCCGTAAAACTGAACAAATATAGAATAATAATGCTACCGAATCACGGACGTATCGAATCTAATGTGCACATAAATTGACATTATACTCGTAGTAACAAAGTGCGCGCAAAAGACGTCCCGCTTTTGACAGGCCGTCGTCCCGATTTTTTGCCTCAAAATTAAATGTCATTAGTCTGACTAATAATAACTTAAATAAATCTAATTTTCATTACACTCTTTCATAGAATTAATCCCGTGTTTCATCCGACTGCCCCAGAAGGATGGCAATGTTTTTAAAGTGTATGTATGAATGTATGTATGTCTATTTCTTTGGCACGTATTCCAGCCTAAACGGCTGGATGGATTATAAAATGTCTATCTTGCCATTAAACTTTTATTTGCGTCGGGTTTTTTCAATTACTGTTTTAACTTGGTTTTAACTAGAGGGCTTGTTACTTAAAAGGTTTCGAAATCCCGCTTTGCCTAAAAAAACCCTGGTATTAGGACCCATGCGTCTTAATGATAGCAGAACGTTGAATATACTCGTGTTAAATCGTACTACTATATAAGCTGCAAATAAGTATGGAAAGTGTGACCATGCCGATATCTGTCTACCTCGTAACTTACTCTTTTGTTTCCGTTTAATAAATAAAAAAGAAAAAAACAAAGAAAAATTCGTTGCGTGCAGCGCACGTCACGGGCTACATCACGCGCGTTAAAAAAAGACATGATTTGAAGGATAAAACGAGACATTCCCTAACGGGCATTCTTTGCGATAAATTAATTCAACAGTCAGACACGCTACTTTGTTACTTTGTTTGTGAGAAATTGTATCCGACACACACTCGCAGATATCGAGCAATCTATAGTTAAAAATTTATTTTAAATACACAAAAGTAATTAATAGAATCGGGCGGTACTTTGCGGAAATTCATTATATTAAAGACTAGCGATCCGCACCGGCTTCGCACGTGTGATTTCTGGATCTCGACAACAGCGCTACTTTCCGGGTCTAATTGTGAATCTAAACCATTCTCGAATCAACTTAATCACACACACACACACAAAATTTCATTAATTTCTGTCCAGCCGTTTAAGAGGAGTTCACATATACACGGACAGATAAATTATATATATGATGCATGTATTAAACATATAAACCTTCCTCTTGAATCATTCTTATATTGATGAAAACCGCATCAAAATCGGTTGCGTAGTTTAAAGCATCTATGCGTACAGACGGCGGGAAGCGACTTTGTTTCATACAAATAGAGAAATAGAGTTTAAAATTAATTAGCTAAGATCCGCGTAATAAAATAACATGATGTGTCTTATCTAGTTTGAAGGGCACCTCTCGCCCTCCCTCAATTGCGTGCACTGTCCCCGTCACCACTAATCCCAGCACCACTACTCCCAACACCACTACACTAGATAAGACACATCATTTAAGTTAATTACGTGGATCTTAGCTAATAAATTTATAACACTTTTAATGCACAAAGTAATTTGAACACGTAGTGGCGGTGTAAGAATATCTCCGATTTCGTCTAGTGAGTGTCGTAAGAGGCGACAGAAGGAAACAGACAGGGGATGGGCTCATATACATTTTTATATTCATCCATTCATTAATATTTATTATTATTAACTACAGCCTATCACAAGTCTACTGCTAAACACAGGCCTCTCCCACAAATTGTCTCATAAAGCCCCCTTATGTATGTATCAATTATTTTTCCATATCTGCCACGCTTGGCAGGCGGGTTGGTCACAGTGTTATTAATTATTATTGAGTTGTTATCAAGAAGGTGCTGCTGCCCATCTCCTGTCTCAGTTTCTGTCTGTTGCCTCATATAATTAACTTATTTTTATAACATCGACCGATACGACTTGAGTAGTCAGAAACGGGGTCTGTACACCGCTGCTCGGACTTCGGTTAGATAACTCGCAAACACCACACAGGTGGTCTGACGATTGACCGCGAACCAAACCATTATAATTATATATTCTCTTTAAATATTTATTAATAATTCCATAATTATCTAAACGTGGTAGAGCTACGCTGCAACTATGTTATGGTTATAGCACAAATGGGTCGCCTCGACTGGTGAACGACCACACTCTCACATAATACCAGCGTAAAATTGCAGCTTAATTCTACTAAGTGTTTCGTATAATGAGTATACAGAACCGGATACCCTTTTTACTGGAGACGAGGTATTCCATCTTAGTCCTCAGGGGGTGACAACGCATCTGCAATTTGATTCTTAGGTGTAGGTATATATGGGCCAGAGCATGCACTTAATCGAATGGATTGAGCGCTCGTTTTATCTTATTTTATTTTAAAAAATATACAGCTGAGACAGATGATGTAGTGGCGGTGTAAGAATATCCACCACCCCATAACATCCCGTGGGTGTCGTAAGAGGCGATACAGAGAAACAAATCAGCAGATGGGGAGCAGCGTCTTCCTAATAATTACTAAAAAAAAAATGCAGTTGCCAACCCGCTTGCCAAGCGTGGCAACTATGGCAAATATCCCCCTTATTAGGCAATCTATGGGGGAGGCCTATGTTCAGCAGTGGAGTTTAATATGTTGTCACGGTAACGGAGACAGAAGAAGCTGTAAAATCAAAAGGACCCACGGAATGATATAGCCCAAGCAGCATGCAAGCTGTATACGAGCTGTACTGAAGTTCGTTTTTATACTAGAGGCTGTATTTTCTGGCTGTATAAGCGCTTATATATTTTTATAAGTAAAAAATTGGCACAAATTATGTAGCGCTGTACAGTAGCTGTACAAGCATAAAAGAGACTGTATATAGCTGCTGTATTACAGCTGTTATTTTGTGTGCAAGGAAACTATTACACTACAGATATTGTCTTATAAGTAACTTTTAAAGACAAACGTTCTAAATTGGGTTTTGAACGGAATTACAAATGAATAGAAAACAAAAAGAACGTTTATTAAATGATGGCGACATTTAATATCTTAACATATATTTAACATATTGTTACGAGCTTGGGGTTCGAGACAATTAAAAACTGCCGAGTGAATTACCAAAATTGACACTTTAATTACAGAACACTAATTACAACTAAAAACCACACTAATAACAAAATACAATTGTACTACAGATCACTTTAATTCGCAGTTGTATCGCTTCGAAGTATTCGCTTGTATCGCCAATTCAATACTCCTCGGTCGTGGTCTATACCGGCCTTATATAGCGCCTCCGATACTTTCCAGAACCTTCTACTGTGGAAACATCTAGAATGTTCGAGTACATATCGGTCCCGAAATTTCTAGAAAGATCTTGACTCTCCTAGTTCTGCTACTCGATACTAGAGGGCGCTAGTGGCTAGTGTTGCCATGTAAAAGACATTAATAGTGGCGCGCAACACTGCCCCCTCCTAAGACATGCTCGTCCCGAGCATTATAGGCCCCATAATAACGCGCCAGTCGATCCACATGGACGATCTTAGGAGTACCTCTTGCACCTTTCTGTATCCGGTAGGTTACGTCATTGATCCTTGTCACAATCCGGTACGGTCCGTCCCATTTAGCTTGAAGCTTAGGAGATTTCCCTTTGCTGCGAACTGGATTGTGTAACCCGACCAGGAAGAATTCCCGTCGAACGGCGGCACTTTGAATCCACGTAGCGAAGGTGTTGTAGCTACCACGGGAGCTGTAATTCCATCCCCTTTCTACAGTTCGCTTAGGGCAGCTGGATCGAAGATGGCCCCTTTCCCCACAGCCGTAGCACCTAGGGCTGTATCCTTTATTGCAGTCGCGAACTGCAGCTGCTGCAACCTCCCTGACGCGATGGGATCGATGATCCTGCCGTACGGCTTCCACCTCCAGTGCATGGGCTAACGCGTCCTTAAGCGTCTCGTGGTGCCCGAGCCTCACAGCAGCTCTGACTTCAAGGTCGCGGATGCCGTCAATGAATGTCTGCACCAGGTTCCCTACAATGAGCGCAGGTACAGACTGGTATGCTTTTCGAACCAGCTTTTCCACCTCAAGGGCCCACTGCTGCAGGTTTTCGTTGCTGCGTTGCACGCGATCTTTGAGCTGCGCACGAAAGACGTGTTCCAGGTGAGCGTCGCCATATCTCGCCTCCAACGCCTCAAGGAGCTGCTCGTAAGTCACTTCCTTACCGAGAGCTTCCAGAACAGTTAAGGCCTGGTCGCGCAAGCCTAGGGTGAGAGCAGTCATGGCCTGACTTTTATTCCAGCCGTTCGCCTTCATGACAGCCTCGAACTGGATTTTGTAGGCCGACCAGGAAGAATTCCCGTCGAACGGCGGCACTTTGAATCCACGTAGCGAAGGTGTTGTAGCTACCACGGGAGCTGTAATTCCATCCCCAATTTTTAGTTCGTCCAGTGTTTTCTTCACGTCAGCCATCACGTTGTTAACCCGATTGTTCACTTGGTTGATTCGGGTTTCAGCTTCCGACAGGCGGTTGTCATGTTGAGCAACCCTATCCTTCACCTCCTTATCTCTTTCCGAAGGTAGCGTGAAGGTCCTTCATGAGAAGCATCTGCTCCTCCTGTCCCCGCTGCAGCCGCTCTTCCAACCGACGGCCTGTTCTTCCTGTCGGCGGGCCTGTTCCTCCTGTCGGCGGGCCTGCTCCTGCAGCATCATCATCAGAGCACCTAAGTCAGGTGCTGCAAATGCAGGAGCTGCTGACGGGCCGACCTCCGTGGTCGGCAGCTGGCCCTCCGACGCTTGCGATGTTGTACCACCAAATCGTCTGGTCCGTCTCCTGTTGGCGTTGACTTCGGGTACGGATACCCTCCGTGTCATCTTTAGGTAAAATCGGCATAATTAAATCCCACTTCTGACACCAATTGTTACGAGCTTGGGGTTCGAGACAATTAAAACTGCCGAGTGAATTACCAAAATTGACACTTTAATTACAGAACACTAATTACAACTAAAACCACACTAATAACAAAATACAATTGTACTACAGATCACTTTAATTCGCAGTTGTATCGCTTCGAAGTATTCGCTTGTATCGCCAATTCAATACTCCTCGGTCGTGGTCTATACCGGCCTTATATAGCGCCTCGATACTTTCCAGAACCTTCTACTGTGAAACATCTAGAATGTTCAGTACATATCGGTCCCGAAATTTCTAGAAAGATCTTGACTCTCCTAGTTCTGCTACTCGATACTAGAGGGCGCTAGTGGCTAGTGTTGCCATGTAAAAGACATTAATAGTGGCGCGCAACAATATTAATATTATATTCGGATTGGAGTTGAGTTTTGACGGTGATAATTGGTTAATTGAAAGTGCAAAATTAGATTTACGGTAAACTTGTATATGTTTTCTATCAAAAAAAATTGCCGCGCCAGAAAAACAACAAAATAATACAAGGACAAAATACTAAATACGGTAACTAAATATAGGTAGAACAAAAAAATATATATTAAATTAATGGACATTGTGGCACAGTGATCATTAGTCAAATTGAAAGTAATGGCATAGGATTAGACTAATGTCTAATATTCCCAAAATTATATTTCAAATTTTGTTTTTATGGGTCTTTAAATGGTGACAATTTGCTAAACAGCCTAAACGGCATTTCGAGTCTTATAGTCTTAGTAGCTGTACTATGTATGTTATGGATTATATCATGCAGCCATTGGTTTTTAATCAGTTCTATGATAGGATATTTTATTACTTATGCTGTATAGCAACTTTTTCAACATAACATATAATTCTCTTTAGAGATACGTAAAAAAGATAAAAAGCTTGTCTTGGGAACAGTGTTGTATAAATTTTTATTTAGATTTAACATGATCTTTTAACTGCACCAAATCTTTTTCTTTTTTTCCACAAATATTGATAACAAATTAATTTTGTTCATTAGCACAATATAAACACGCAACGCATGCAAAATGGCGATATACTGTTACATATACATATTTAAGTTGTACTATGGCTGTTATTTATTTTTTTAGTTTTATATCACTCTCATAGACAGAAGTCATAAAACTACTGTATTTCCAAAAGTGTACAATGGCACCATAGAATAAGTTTTAGAAGAGATTTTGCATGCACCATTGTTCAGAAATAAGATTTTAGTGATATTATAATAACAGCTATATAAGCAACGGACAGCACGCAAAAAACAGCTTCTATACAACTTTAATGATAAAATCAGATTGAAGTGTTACAAAATACTTAAATTTGTATACTAGAGTTTTGTGTTGTTGTTAAAGGAGTAACTGAGCCTACTTTTATTTTAGAAAAATAATTAGGGTTACGCGAAAAAATTAAAACCCATTAAATCAAATCATAATATATTAAACGCGAGCGAAGTCTCGGGGAACAGCTTGTTATATATATAAATTATATAAAGTAACTCAAATCTTCACTATATTACGGAAAAAGATTACTTTTATGTGATTGCGCTCTTAACAATTAATGGGCTTCGGCTGAGTGAAAGTAATTAATGACGCTGTATTTCATTAAGTTCGCAATAAGGAAAGAAACTGGTGAAAGAATGTTACTTGACCCTGAATAAAATTACTATAAGATTTTTTATTATGTCGTAATGTAATTTATTGAATTTTCTACTTTTATTATATTATTTTTTAATATTGCCTACTTTTACGCCTCCGAAGGGGTGGGCATAGGCGTTATTTTAGTACACCAACATTTCGTTGATGCTATTTTGGTACCATGCAGTGCAGGCCTTTTACGGAACCTTTAACCTTAACTGAATTTTCCGGAATTAAAAGACTGGGATGATGCTTAGATTTAGAAGGGAATAATCCCGAATACTCTTTGCCAGAAACCTTCTGAAAAGTGGGAGGAGGCCTGTGCCCAGCATTGGGGCGTATATAGGCTGTAACTTTAACTTTTCTACCGACTTCAAAAAGGAGACGGTACTCAATTCGACTGTATGTTCTTTTTTTTGTTTTTATGTGTGTTACCTCATAACTTTTTCTGGGTGAACCGATTTCGATGATTCTTTTTTTATTTGAAAGCTGGTGCTTCTCATGTGGTCCCATATAAATTTGATCAAGGTCTGACCAATAGTTTTTGAGTTATTCTTAATAATTTATATTGAAGTCGGTTGTACAATTTTTTTTATTTTAAATTATTAACTTTAACACTTTGCCCAACAATCTGGATTTGTGTTCCGTGATTGCCAGCGGCGCCACTAGTCTCTTAAAACTGTATATAACATGTTATGCAAAGTTTTTTTAAATAGAATAAGGGTGACAAACGACCACGCAGTCAACCCGATGGTAGTTGGATACTGTGACACATAGACGTCTACATCGATCCCTATTGAGCATCAAAATACTGATGCGTTGTCAGTAGTATAAAGGGTCTCTGGTTCTCTACACTCACTAAGTATATAAAACACTACAGCTGCTATTTTACGCTGGTATTCTGTGAGAGCGTGATTCTTCCCCGGTCGAGCCGACCCATTAGTTCTACAGCCATAGTATAGCTGCAGCGTGACTCTACCATGCGTGAATAATGATAATAATTGTGATTTTCATCGATCAGTAGAAATCAGTAAGATCACGGCTGGATATGAACAACAGTAACCAATAAATTAATCTTTATAGAACTCCATTCTAGTGAAAACTTGCAGTAGGGAAGTCAGGTAGTGCTAATGTACACAGTTCCCAGATAATAGCCCGACAGTACGCCGCCATTTATACCTAGTCGACCACTTGGTTACCCAGCTAATGCTCGCAGCAGACGACCCATTAGCAAAGCTGTACGAGCTTTGCTAAGTGCTCCGGAATACATATATATCTAATAAATACATGTGTTTTGCAACATAATGTTTATTTAACATTACAAATAATAGTATTTGACAAATGCAGTGCGATAATTGCATACTGGATCACGGATGAAGTCTCGTGGTGTCACAGTCACTTTGACTTAAAGTGATAGAGACAGCAGTATTTGAGCATAAGTGTGACAAACGAGCACACAGCCCACATAATGGTAAGTAGATGCTGTGGCCCCTAGGCTTCTACATCTATTCTCGATTAATAATCAATTTACAGATACGCACTCTGAGGACTAAGATGGAATGCCTCGTATCCAGTAAAAAGGGTCTCCGGTTCTCTACACTCACAATACGAAACACAGTAGAATTGAGCTGCTATTTTACGCTGGTATTTTGTGAGAGCGTGGTCCTAACCCGGTCGAGCCGACCCATTCGTGCTACAAATATACAACTATTCGTGCTACAACCATAATATAGCTGCCACATGGCTCTGCCACGTATTATTCTGCCTAGGAGTCCGTCCTTTTACCTATTTCTGCCGCTAAACAGCAGCAGGGTAAGAGAGCCAGTATAATTACATACTGTGAGGTATTTCATTAGTCCCCAGAGGTGACAACGCATCTGTAACCTTCTTTGTAGGTGTCCATGGGCTGCAGTAGTTATGCTGTAAGTTTGTCACCTTAGTTTTATAAAAAAATACAGAAGATAATTAAAATGTAATAAACTTAAGCGAACCTTTCTGTTATATGTATTTGCACAGAAATACATAACAGAAAGGTTCGCGTAAGTGAAAAAGAGCACCAATTAGTGTTTTAATTACGGTGCCCAGGTTTCCAAAGGGTGTTGAATTGGGCATTTGACACTAGTCATTTGAAATACTTTCTAACGGTTGTTAAAACAAAAATTGCTATAAAAATTGTATGAGAATAATTTTTGTAGTGAAATAATAATCTTGCCTTGTTTATTTTTTTTAAATAATGGAAATCTAATTTAACTTGAAATGGAAAATCTACTAATATTTAAAGCACAAATAAAGGTAAAAATTCAAATTAAATAAAAATATGTTGTACGATTAATAAATATGTAGTTATTTATTAATGGTAGCTCAGACTATAGAAAACTATAATTTGAAACTGGTGATGCCGACTACTCGATCGGAGTTTTGGCGGGAACTTGACCGGCGGTGGTTTGCTGCCCCTGTATTATTGTTTAAATAATGGTTTGAAGTGGATTTTGATATGTAAAAGTGGTGCTATTTTGTGTATTAAGTGTGCGCATGTGAACTATTAGTGGAAACGGTGAAACAAGTGCTCTGATGGTGATGTGATTCTCAAGATAAGGTGTCTGTCTGCTTAGGCGCCTTGAGATACCATCGCCAACTGTCAGCTGTCTGCTGGCTCAAGTTGCCGTCAAAATCTCCCAAGAGCTGCACAATGTGACGCATCAACATATTGTGAAGCAGTATACTATGAAGGATAATTATACATTGTAACTTCAGGCTCAAAAGGGCTAGAACCCAGAGCCGTAAAGCCAGTTATAAAAAAAAACTACTCGATTATGCGGTCTGTCACATACATAGTAATTGTAGCCATTCAAAATGGTTTCTCCGCTGTTGACAAACATTTCGAGCCACATTTTCAATATGTCAAAATCTTTATCTATCTTCTATGTACATATGTATATATAAGCGAAAACCACTGACTTACTCATCACGATATCTCCGAAACTATACGCCCGATCGACTTGAAATTTGGCATATATACTCCTTTCTCGACGTCGACACACTAAAAAGGCTTTTGGAAAATTCAACACCTGAGGGGGTGAAACAGGGTGTTACAGCTTGTATTTTATATTACAATATGTAGCATAACTCACCATCAAACTTCTTAGCTCTGACTGTGAGGATGTCGGCCAACTTGCCGAGCTCACTGCGCAACGCGTCAGTCAGCTGCTGGTGCGCCCTCTCCGTGAGGGCTGTGTTAGCCCGCGGGCCACAACACCCTTTATTTAGGCACAGGCCTCCCGCGTCTGTAATTAAAAGAAATAATGTTATCGCCTTTTCAATGAACAAGAGCTTTCGTCGTAACTAAAGCCAACAACCATCGATTATTCGCCCAATTTGAGATGTCCTCGCTCCATTATATTTATTTATTATTTAAACTATTTTGTACAATAATCGTACATACGACGGCCCTAATACCTTCAGGCATTCTCTTCCAGTTAACCATTAGACTAAGCAGAGATAAACATACAGGTGGCGGTGTAGTAAAAAAACAACCAAAAATGAAAAATAAAGAAGTACTTACAGATAAATCAGAAGATATATATAAATAACATTATATACCTACGTATTAAATACACATACTACATTACATACGTACTACAATTTGAGATGGTAAGTTTTAAAATATGTATCTTTTGTAGAAATACGAGGGGTGATCCAACAATAATGATAATCGGTTACTTCAGGTCCGCATAAAAATCCAAAAAAAATATTTTTTGCTTGCTTATATACTCACTACGTCAGCCTAAAAAAATCATATAAATAGATCACGATTTCCGGGAGATACATTCATTTGAATACGAACTGTCAAAGAGATAACATCAACGTGGAGAAAAACGAAATTAGAGCTGTCATCAAGTACCTCTGTTTGAAAAAAATAGTCTTCAAAAGACATACACAGTGACTTAGTGGAAACATTGGAGGACTCTGCTCTCCTCCATATTCTACAGTTGCACGCTGGGCCAAGGAGTTTAAACTGGGCAGAACATCCACTGAAGATGAACATCGCGAAGGACGCCCATCTACGTCCCTCACTGAAGACAACGTGAAAAAAGTCGAAGATGTTGTGTTGGCAGATCGAAGAGTGACCATCGGGCATGTAGCTGAGGTCACAGGGATCTCATATGGCAGCGTTCAAAGAATCCTTGCGAACGAGTTGCATATGAAAAGGTCTCTGCGCGTTGGGTACCCAGAAAGTTAACCGACGAGCAAAAGAAAAATCGAGTTGACATTTCGAGGTCAATCTCGAAAAGTTCCAAGCAGATCAAGAAAATTTTTGTTCCGTTTTGTGACTATGGACGAGACCTGGATCCACCATTTTGATCCTGAAACGAAACAACAATCGATGACTTGAAGCGAGCCTCCTCACCGACGCCAAAGAAATTCAAAGTTTCAAGTTCGGCGGGAAAGGTTATGGCATCTGTTTTTGAGACGCTCAAGGCATAATTATGATGGAATATTTGGAAAAGGAGCCACTTTACGGGCTCTTACTACGCAGACCAAATAAGAAGATTACTGGAGGCCATTAAGGAAAAAGACGCGGCAAACTGCGAGCTGGAGTGCTGTTTCACCAAGACAACGCACCGGCTCACAAAGCCGCAGTTGCGATGGCTGCCATTCAAGAAACGGGATTCGAACTGCTCGAACACCTCCTATTCGCCAGATCTAGCTCCTAGTGATTTCTACCTCTTTCCTCGGCTCAAGGAACGCCTGAGGCAAGAAATTGAAGACGATAGCGAAGTAATGGCCGCTGTTGAAGCGTTTTGGGAGGGTCAGACAAAGAATTTTTTTCAAAGGGAATCCTGGGTTTAGAAAAAAGATGGACTAAATGTATTGATTTGTTAGGAGACTATGTAGAAAAATAAATTATTATTTTAACTTTAATTACCGTGTTTTATTTTCATTATCATTACTTTTGGATCACCCCTCGTAAGTATCCTTCCATCCAATACAGCCTATATAAATCCACTGCTGAACATAGGGGCCTCTTCCATAGATTGCCTCATGGGGGGGAGTTTGCCATAGTTGACACGCTTGGTGAGCGGGTTGTCAACCGTAGTTTTTTATTATTTTGATTTGTTATCATGTAGATGCTGCTGCCCATCACCTCTGTTTCAATTTCCCTCTGTCGCCTCTTACGACAACCACGGCACGATATGGGCTAGTGGATATTCTTACACCGCCACCGCACGGTCATGTAAGTATGACAAACGAGAATAGAGTCCACCCGATCTTAAGTGGATGTTGTGTGCAAAATATGCGTTGTCCTCACGAGTGAAAAGGGTCTGCGAATTTCATCCCTCACCGAAAACGAAACACAGCAGTACCATGCCGCTATTTCACGCTGGTATTCTGTGATAGCGTGGTCCTACCCCGTTCAAGACGATTTATTCGTGCAGCAATCGTAATACTTTGTTTTTTTTTTTTTATATAAAAACGTAACCTGTCAAAAATTCCTAGTTACATGTTAGGTATAATTTTTTAAATTTCTTTTATAAAAACGTTACCCCCACACTAGGATTTTCTCTTGTATCGAGGGGGCAGTTTACAAACATAAATTGCACAAGGACAAACATCCAGACCCGGAACAATTGTAGGCCATACAAATACTTGTACCGTGCGGGATTCGAACCCGCGGCCCTTAGCGCTGCAACTCAATTGCTAAGCCACTGCGCCACGGAGCCGTAATACTGCTGCAACGTAGCTCTACCTTTGTGCATGTATACGAGATTTGCCGGGTATATCCGTGTCGACCCTTAGGACAAAAGATGGGGTGGCGAATTCTCTTACACCGCTACCACGCGACCCTGTTCTAAATTTAAATTTTATTTATACTAAAAATATATTTATAACTAGCTATTTGCCCCGTCTTCGCACGGGTGTTATCTGAATTCTACAACAGCGCCACCTACCGGGTCCAACTATGCCTATAACCTTCGCGCAAGTGCCAGCAAAAGTTTTAGCACAATCTGATGAACTAATGACTACGGCTAATGGCTGCGCATAAAATACGAACAAACAAACATTTATTTTCATGTTTGTAAATAACTAGCGTACTGCCCCGGCTTCGCACGGGTGATATCTGGTTTCTACAACAGCGACACCTACAGGATCCAACTATGCCTATAACCTCCGTGGAAAAGCAAGTAATATGTTGACAAAGTTTTACCGCAATCTGATGAACGGTATGGCAGCGCATAAAATACGAACAAACAAATATTAATTTTTATATATTAGATATAATTTTCATCAACATCATAAATTTTAAAAAGTTGGCTCTGTGTATAAATGAATGGATGAATGAATGAACTTGAAAAACACGCATAGATCATGAGCTGTGATGATTCTAGGGAGAATAACTCGGTCATAGTCATAAAATAAAGATAAAATTAAAATTATTGTATTTTATCCTGGTGATCCTGATCAGGATAGTGGGATAAAGTTATTAAATTGTTGTATTGTCATTGGTCCTTGATACGAGTGCAAATTTTCAAGTCATTCGGCCGTCTACTAGTTGTTGAAAATTACATTAAAAGATATTCCGTTACATAGATAGATACGATAGATACACACGAAGCTAATAAGAGTGTTAAAAACGGGAATGCTGAACGTTTCTTTACTAGGTGTTGTTTTTACGAGGTGATGAACTCATTTTCTATCCAGAAGTCCATCTTCTACTACTACCACTCTCTTTTCTATTTCTGACACCAATCAGCAGCACCTAAACTGCGTTGTTCCGGTCTGAAGAGTAGTTTAGTTATTTGTTGCAGGTATGAACAATGACGGCAGTAGCCACTTACCATCAGGTGAACTGTTAGATTGCTTCAATTTCGTAAAGAAAAACGTAAAGTAAAGTAAAAGTAAAGTTACAGCCTATATACGTCCCACGGCTGGGCACAGGCCTCTTCTCACTTCTGAGAGGGTTTTAGGGCAAGGAAGTGTCCGCCGCGCTGCCCCAATGCGTGTTGGCGAACTTCACATGCCTTCGAATTTTTTTTTATTGATTTCTCAGACATGCAGGTTTCCTCACGATGTTTTCTTTCACCGCCGAGCACGTGGTAAATCAGCACTTAAAATTGCAATTAACAATTTTATTGGTGCCGGCGGGGATCGAACCCGGGTTGCTCGCGTACTGTGAAACTTACAGCGAGCGCTAAGTGCCGTGTAATAGCCGTGGTAGCTCAGATCGTTAGCGCTCGCTGTAAGAAAAACGTATTTACTCCTATTTATTACCAGTAAGTTAAAGTGAAATGAAGTGAAAAATATACTACGCATGACGCTCACGTAACTTCAGTCAGCTCCGATTCAATTCTATCGAACGACTCCGGGCCCCATGTCCTAGCGTAATGCAATAACGCCGCGGGCCTAGACGGATGTTTAAACTTATTTGGGGCCCCATCGATGCGCTGAAGGTCGACCCCTGACAAATTTAGCCCGGACCCTATCCTAGACGAGCATCTACCTCACTAAGTTTATATATTATAAGTGTAGGCAGTCATTTAAAGCGAATGCGCGTCAAAAATTTATGTAAAAACATTTATATTTGTAACCTTTTCTAAGCTCAAAACAAGCCTCTCTAATCCAATATGGGTATTCTTTTTCTTCCTTCATCTTTCCACCCATTATAGCTTATAGAAATCCATTCATAGGTCTCCCCTAGAGATTGGCTCATAGAGAGTATTTTGCCAACGTTGCCACGCAGGCGGGTTGGCAAGTGCAGTTTTTTATTACGTTGAGTTGTTATGAGGAAGATGCTGCTGCTCATCTCCTGTTTCAATTTCCTATGTCGCTTCTTACGACACCCACGGTACGACATGGTGGATATTCTTACACCGCCACTACGCGGTTTTCTTCCTTCTAGCTTGTAAAAGTGTATAGAGTATGTAGTACCGATCCCAGTTAAACTCTGAGATAGAGATAGGCTGGGTACTTCTTTGTTTTATAAGTTCGAGTTAATTGTAACGAACTAACTTAAAAATATTTTTTTTTATAGAATAAGGCCTGCCGCGCACTAGGCAGCCTGGCTGCGGCAGCCAGGCTGCGGCAGCCAGTCGAACATATGACGGTGTATGGGAGCCCATGCACCTAAGCAGCCACGAACTCCGGCTGCGGCAGCCATAAAAGCGCGCCCGATTGCACGGCAGCTAGTTGGCTGCGCGCAGCCAGAGCGAGTAGGCGAAATGTATGTGGCTGCCGTCAGTCACCGCGCACTTGTCGTAGCAGCCAGACGTATTTTGTGTTCCAAAACCACAAAATGACTTTCGATACGGAGAAATTTATTCGTGAAATTGAAAACCGTAAAGCAATATGGTATGAAATATGCCTTTTGAGTGCCATTCTAGAAAAAGAGGATGAATCCAATGTCTTTTAGCTTTGCGTTTTTTATCCGCCGTCCACTGGCTGCTTAAAAGTGGCTGCTCAAATATTTCGGCTGCCGCAGCCTGGCTGCCTAGTGCGCGGGACGCCTAAGGGGACACACGAGCACACAGTCCACCTGATGGTAAGTGGATGTTGTGGTCCATAGACATCTACATTTATCCTCAATTAAGAACTGAGGACTGGAATGCCTCGTTTCCAGTAAAAAGTGTCTCCGATTCTCTACACTTACCATACGAAACACAGCAGCATTAAGCTGCTATTTTACGCTGGTATTCTGTGAGAGCGTGGTCCTACCCCGGTCGAGCCGACCCATTCGTGCTGCAACCACAATATAGCTGCAGCGTGGCTCTACCACGTAAAATATGTAATAATATTAAGTATGCACCAAAATTGCGCAGAGTTTGAGGTTCGTTGTGCGAGAAACGAGCGTAAATATTTTTTTTAATTATCACATTCATTAGCCGAGTAAAATGTTTTTTGAAAACACGCAAAAGTTTAGCTTCACTGGTTGCGATATACAGCTATAATTAAAAAGGTATGGTTTGTGTACTGAGGCGTAGGTCAATAACCGGTTTGTCCCCTACAAATAATTTTATGTCTGGCTATAGTTTTTACAATTACGATACAATACTCTTTATTTATTTGGAAAACAAAAGGCGGTCATATTGCTACAGACCTATTTCTCCCAAACTACCAGAAAAGAGTTAAGTAAAGGGGAGGTAGATTAACGGGTAGGGAGCATTATAATATGATATAAATGAAAAAGACTACAGGTGATAGATCAATGACCATAAATTAAAGGAGGAAAAGAGATGGGTTTTTATACAGTTATTACTTACAATGTACTTTATATAAAGGTTATGAACAACGATTTTGTTAATTCATTATTTGTATTGACGTTATATAAAACCGCAAGGCGTGGTTTTTCATTGCGCAACATCTAATATGTAATTAAGTATCTGTCTATAATATCTAAATAACGTGACATTAATAGACCCTACCCAGGCGAAGCTGGAGCGAGTCGCTAGTATAAAATATTTTCAGCTGAAGTCAAACATTATAATGAAATTTATTAGCCCTAAGTGCCCTCTTTGTACATGACGCATGCGAAATCTATGCGATACGAACTGAGAGATGGTCTGCTACTATGTTAATATTATGTGGACATTTATACTTTTTACTGACGACGAGGCATTCCTTCTTTGTTTCAGCGGCAGCAACGCATTTACATTTTGATTGAAGAAGGATAGATGTAGGTGTATGGGTGGTAAAGGCCAAAGATAGTGAAAGTATGAGTGCGTTTGTCACCGTTACTTAAAAAAAAATTATATATCCAGATAGTGGATATATAGATATAGATATACTGTCATATATCCTAATGACCTTTGTAGTAGTGGCGTAAGGAAACCCATTTCCCTATATAACCTCGTGAGTGTCGTAATAGACAACATAAGGAAACTGAAACAGGAGATGGGCAACAGCATCTTCCTGATAATAATTCAAAATAATAAAAAACTGCGGATGCCAACACCGTACTAAGTGTGGTAACTATTGCACAAATATGCGGCAGTCTATGGGGGAAGCCTTTCTTTGATAGACTGTGATGATGGTGATGATGATATCCAGATCACGTAGACATTGGTCTAATAATAATTTGCGTTTTACAACCAAGAATCAGCGACAGGTTAGTGAAATTATATTTATAAAATGTGGATGGGGCTGCGATTGGGTGTACCAGCACTCTATTTTCCAGTTTGGTAACTAATTGGAAGTCCGAATTATTTAAAAAAAAACACTCATAATCGATTTTAATAAACAGTAATTGATCGGCTCTTTATGACGCAAAGATGAAGAAAATGTGTTAATAGTATATATTATTTGAAGTCGATATCATCATTTGTTCTCGAGATATTCGAGACAGAAGATGATTAGTTATATACAGTGCTTGCATTGCTGTGTTCCGGTCTGAAGGGTATAGAGCCAGTGTAATTACTAGCTGAGAGGTATTCCATCGTCAGAGGTGAAAACGCATCTATAACCCTTTATTTGAAGTCGGCTGCAGGTGTCCATGGACTGCAGTAGCCACTTACCATCAGGTGGACTGAAAGTCCGCTTGTCAGTTCTTTTTTTTTTAAACATACACACCGATATCCCTTTATAAACAGTAGAATTAAACTGTAGAAACCTCAAAACGTGGAGATATTTGGACCCATTACGTCGTCTAAATGAAAAGTCAATTAAAACCTTTTTAATAATTCAAAACCTGCGCGTCTCTAAATATATTTTCCAACAATATCTTAATCAAAACAAATCCTTTCCATGTACATAACTTTATTACAAAACATGGCTCTACGCCTTTTACCTAAAAGCCGGGATAAACTAGATTAGTGTTTCATACAAAAAGCGATTGGTGCAATATAAACTTTCTTTATAAGGTAATAGAGTTCACTACAATTTGCGTTAGAAAATAGTAAATCCAATTTAAATAAATGTTATAGTGCGAGACATGAGAAAAGGCGGATAATACAATATTTAAGGCAAGAAAGAAACAGTAAATTTAACGTGGTAGAGCTCAAGAGTAAGAAACCGAGGAAAAACCACGCTCTCACAGAATACCAACTTGAAAAGCAGCTTAATGCTGATGTGTTCGTATCACTGACCTCTATATATACAAGTGCGCGTTCGTATGGTGTATATTTGATTCTAGTAACGAGGTATTCTATCTTAAACCACAGGGGAGAAAACAAACCTACATACATATTGATTCTTAATCGAGGATAGATGTAGATGTCGTGGGCCACCGCATTCATGTACCATATGGTGAAGTGTGTGCCCGTTTGTAACTCTATTTAAATATACAAAAATAAATTTTATTAAAAAATTATATTGTGTGAAATCCCATAGAATAAATATTTAAATTTGCATGGAAATTGCTTTAATTTCGTCTTTTATTACCTAAATGAACTAAATATATAAAACGATTTGTATGCAAATAATACATGGAACATTCCAAGCTACGAAACACTCGCCATATTATATTGATAATCAATCTTACAATATAATACAATACTTACAATATTAATACATTTTAGCAAATTAAATCAATAATTTATTCAATTTGCTAAGATGTTATTAACCGAGTCAAATAAAACTTTTTGGTCGATATTCGGGAACGAGATTGTTGATTAAGATCAAACTTTACATTTATTTTTTAATTAAATGTTTAAATACGAACAATGCTATTAACATCACTAATATTTCCGCTAACCACTGCAGGTAAGCTTAAAATGTTTGTGTCGAATGGCGGATACGAACCCACGACCGTTGAGTTCGCACCCTTTTACTTAGGCTGCTGCCGCGATTAATACCATTCTGCTGGCTCGCATACATAGCTGGGCACAGGCTTCCTCTTATTTCTGAGAGGGGGCGATTAGTCCGCCGCACTGCTCCAGCCGTGTACTTCGTAGTGGCGGTGTAAGAATATTCACTACCCCATATCGTCCCGTGGGTTTCGTAAGAGGCAACAGGGGGAAACTGAAATCATCTTCTTCCTGATAACAATTCAAATTATAAAAAACTGCGGTTGCCAACCCGCCTGCCAAGTGTGACAACTATGGCAAAATCCCTCCTAAGAGGCAATCTATGGGAGAAGTTTATGTTCAGCATTGGACTTTTATAGGCTGTAATGGATAATAGATTTCTTCAGTGCGGCGAGGCACACTTCAAATGTTTGTCATTCCATTGTCACACCTGAAATATTTTATTTCTCATATCGATCAAACTCGGGTTGCTCGCGTAGTGTCAATTTTCGTTTAAAAGTTGTTTCATAATAAATTAACTATGTAATGCGCAAAAGCTCTCGGCAACATACAAAAAGGCATCAAAGACACATTTCATCAGCATACAAGCGCGTGTCGAGATTACGCCAATTACGAGTTTCTATTCGAATCTATAGCGATAACCTTCCAACAGACAGTGTGAAGACGTTGTACTGTCATTCTGGAGCTATCAATTCTTCGAACACGCGTCGTTGAAATTGAAAGCTCATGTTTACATTTATCTTACACTTAAAATAACATGTCATATATTGTTATGTTATAAAATAAATTAGATAGTGGAATCGTAATTACTTATTTCGAATTCATACGTAAATAATAATTAATTTCAAGTAATTTCCTTCAGTTCATGAATTCGCTGTACCAAATGTAATTAGAGCAAAATTTTCAAAAACTATTTTACTACTGTAACTGTACTGAAAATAAGTTATTTAACTGCGGGGTGATCGGTTGATCCGCCGCGTAGTTTTGTCCGTCATCGGTGTAGGCCCTTATATATAAATTACAAATTATACCAACTTAAAATAGATGTATGATGTATGAATACGTGGTAGGGCCACACTGCAGCTATATTATGGTTGTAGCACAAATGCGTTGCCTCGACCGGGGCCTTCTCCATAAAATACCAGCTTAATATAGCTTTGCTGCTGTGTTTCGTATGGTATGTGTAGAGAACCGGAGACCCTTTTTACTGGAAACGAGGCATTTCATCTTAGTCCTCAGGTATGACAACGCATCTGCATTTTGATTCTTAACCGAGGATATATGTAAATGCTATGAACCTCATAATTCATTACCATTGGGTGGACTGTGTCTCTTATTCTTTAAAAAATTGTAATGTTATTAAACACAGACTTATAAAGAGCAGAATGTTGTCATTCTTTACATTTTAAATATGTTTATATTAAAGACATAAATTGGCGTCACTATTTGTTTCTAATATCTAAAATGTTATCGCTTGTGGCTTGCGCCACACAACAAACGTGCACATCCCTAAAGCAGGGGCGAGTGGCATTGAATCCGGGCGTTAATATGTGCCACCGCATCGTTTGACATTTCAATGTTGAACAGAGCTGCGATGGCACGGGGGGCGCGACTCCACAAGGGCTTCCTCGTAAATATTCATTCGATTCGTAGACTGCGTTTCTGACCATACATAGACGAAGGGGATACGTTCTATCTCCATTCCCCTCTTCGATGCACATGCGTTTCTGACGACTGTGAAAAGAGGCATGCCATAATATAAAGACATTGGAAGGGATTAGTGAATGAATGTAACGAATAATCGATAATGTTTTAGGAGTTTCGTCACGTCACTTCTATTGAGACGTTCTTTTCGGTCATTCGGATTTTAAATGACTAAATTCAAATTTAATAACGTTTACTGTTGTGAACGTTAATAAATGATATTACACAAATAGGCATTCTCTTAATTCATCATCATCATTAATGCATCCTATCAAGTCCAAAGTTGAACATAGGTCTCCCCACAGATTGCCTCATGGGGGGATATTTGTCATAGTTGCCACGCTTGGCAACCACAGTTTTTATTTTCTGGTTGTTATTGTCGTCTCTTACGACACACACGGGACAATAAGTGCTAGTAGTAAAATTAAAGTAAAATTTTCTTACACCTCCTCTACGCAGTAATTTTCCATTGCATTGAAAATAAGATGGAAAAAAATATTTAGCTCCTTATGATCAAATCAATATCATCCAATATCATCTACAAATAATATCAAAAAGTGCAATTGTATCGAATTATATGGAATTTGAAAGGAACCTTCAAAAAAAGAGCCTACTCTTTTTAAAAAGGCCGGCAACGCATTTGCAATTCCCCTGGTGTTGCAGTTGTTCATGGACGGCGGTAGTCACTTACCATCAGGTGAGCCGCATGGTCGTTTGCCCCATTTCATGTATAAAAAAAATGGAAGTTGTACGATTGTCCTAACTCAGACGGTTGTTTGTTATTCAAACGGTCTAATTGCGTTAATTTTTGTTTTTTTGAATGTTTGTTTACACTTGAAAACTTAGTGGATTGTGTGACTGTTTATTTTTGAGTACATCGCTATAAATCCTGTGTTAATTTTACAAATTAAAACTCCTTTGAAGATTTCGAAATAGTGTTTTAAGTTTTCAAGTTTTTTGTTCTATTAATAGATTACGATGCTTTGAACATGCTTACGTTTATATCTAGAAAATCGAAACACGTGAGTTGATTTTATCTTGCATTACATACTGCTAAAATACTAGGTAGGTAGGACTCTTTTACTGCCTAGGAGATCGTCTGGGTAGGTCCAGCGTCTAACCTATTTACGCCGCCAAGTAGCAGTGCGTTCACTGCTGTGTTCCGCTGGGAACGGTATAAAGAGCGAGTAGGACTTTGGATGGATGTGAGACATTCCTTCTTAGTCCTCATAGGTGACAACGTATCTGTAGCCTTCATTGTTTGAAGATGATTGCAGGGGTCTATAGGCTGCAGTAGCCATTTACCATCAGGTGAGCTATAAGCTCGTATGTCACTTCAATTTTAGAAAAAAATATGTTTTTAAACAAGTGAAAATAGCTCGCTATGATTTAGTTGATGTTTCAATATAATTTCGTGAAGCAATCAGCGCCCCCGCTGTCTTTAATCTTTGTGTGATGCTAGTAAAATAAACAGACTCCCTCCTCAACTGGCAGTATTTGAACGAGTCATATCCGCTAGTTTGGAACGTTGAATAACTATAAGGTAACGAGTCCGTGCTAAGAATAATGTTTATTACAGAAACCGCATTATATTGTAAACAATATTCCCAAAGGTGCCGTGCGGTGGCTGTTTGAGAGAATCCATCACCATATATTTTGTCAAATGGGTGTCGTAAGAGACGATTATGGAAATATCTTATGGCTCCTGTCTAATATCCTGGATAGATGGCGGTATAATCACCTCGTTTACACCATCTCTTTTAGACGTGGTAGAGCCATGCTGCAGCTACATTATGGTTGTAGCACAAATAGGTCGACTCGACCTGGTTAGAACCACGCTCTCAAAGAATACCAGCGTAAAATAGCAGCTTAATGCTGCTGTGTTTCGTATGGTGAGTATAGAGAATCGGAAACCTTTTTTAACCCCCGAAGAAAACAGAGGGGTGTTATATGTTTGTAGAGTGTATCTGTGTATCTGTCTGTGGCATCATAGCTCCTGAACGGATGAATCGATTTTGATTAAGTTTTTTTCGTTCGAAAGGTCTCTTAATCGAGAATGTTCTTAGCTGTGTTTTAAGAAAATCTGCCCAGCCGTTGGTAGAACATCAGCTCATTTTATTTCGGGGGTTTATAATTTTTTTTAAAGTTATTACTGGAAACGAGGCATTCCATCTTGGTCCTCAGGGGTGATAATGCATCTGCATTATGATTCTTAATTGAGGAGAAATTTAGATGTCTGGGCCTCAGCATCCACTTACCATCAGGTGGACTGTGTGCTCGTTTGTCATCACCTACCTATAAAAAAAAGATCGAGGCATAACCACTGCGTTTACACCAGACGTAAAATACCCGTTACGGCAACGGTCAGTAATGTCAAAGGATCAGGACGGCGGGCACTGCTCCGATCGTCAGTCCTAGTGCCAAGCGTGACGAATAAGGTAAATCCAATCTTCAACGCAAGGAGCCCATCATTGGACTTTTAAAAGCTGATGAAAAAGGAGATGTAGTACTTTTATTACCGTTACAGCATATTAAAAGTTCACTGCTGAACATGGGCCTCTCACATAGATTGCCGGGAGGAAATTTGCCGAAGTTGCCACGTTTGACAGGCGGATTGGCAACCGCAGTTTTTTTTTTTGTTGATATTGGTAAGACGCTGCTGCCCATCTCCCGACCTGTTTCCCTATGTCGCCTCTTACCAAAGTACGATATTGGTTTAGCGGATATTTTACTTTTTATTAAGTATCGATGAATATATTTTTATTTCAGAACCTTTATCTGCAATAGCAGCCGGCGTTTAAGAAGATATTTGAGTTCAAAAGCGCATTTTTCGCGTTTAAATATGTCAAGACCTCCACATGTGTGACGCCTTTCAACTCGATCCTCATATGGTGCCGGTTACAAAGGCGAGAAAGCTTTTTCAAGTAACAACTTATAGATTATTGGGTGGTTAAAGTGGCTTGTAAAAAAAACTGACGATATGCACTCGGAACGTGTTTTAAAGAGCAACACTTGAAGTTGATATCTCGTGTACGAATCAGGTGGTAAGATATCTACTTAATAAGGAATTGAGTGATTTTTTTAATTTTCATTCATGCTTTTTTTGTTTCCTCCGTAACTTGAATTGGAAGAAGAGGGAGAGCTATCAGAAATCAGGAGAAAGACGTGACAGAAGAAGAAGCTGAGGGTTCCGCCTTTTGAAAATTGTTTTCGCAAAATAAAGTGAAAGCAATTGAATAAAACTATTTTTACGGATTTTATCGCGTTTATTTTTACTATTTTGATTCCCGACGTTTCCCCTCTGGGAAGTCTGCAGTCTGTGAACATGTTCAAGATCGTCCCCGCCATTACATCAGATTTGATAGACCACAAATCCTCGCAAAAGAACACTGATTCCTACCAAGGATGATACGCAAGGCTATTGAAATTAAAAAACACCCTAATTTCAATAGAGAAGATGGATGGGTGCTGCCATCTGCTTGGGATCCTATAATTAACAAAATTAAATCCAAACCCAAGCATACCACTGCAAGACTTCAAGATACTGTAAGCTCATTCTGCGTAGATCGGACCAAAAATTAATATTCAAAAAACTGAATGTAGCCGTGCTAACTATGACATTGGGACGTCAAATACCTCAGTCCCCCCCCGTGACCATGGGTGCTGGTAAAGCACCCGAAACGTCGGGAATCAAAATAGTAAAAATAAACGCGATAAAATCCGTAAAAATAATTTTATTCAATGTGTAGTGTTCGCGTAAATGTAAGAAATCATTAAATGAAAGCAATATCACTTTTAACTCCGTGGATATTGCGGCATCTTGTCCTAGTATATTTATGTTAGCAAATTTTTATTTGTTAACTTAATTGTACTACCTATCAACTTTTCACGCGTTTATTACTAATTATTTCTGTATGTAGGTTGTGATAAACGTTGTTGGTGTTACAATTATTAAGGTTGTTTTTATGACCATAGTTGTTTAAATGTTTTATTGTGCCATTGTTTATTTACCCCACTAAATAATTAAAAAATGAAGCGAAAGCGAAGGCGTTCTTTTTTCAATCAACGATATAATATTTAAATAATAGTTAACTAGAAGCGTCTATAGGAAATGCCAGAAAAATGGCTGAATAATGAATGGCTTCCAATAGGTGGTGGTATAATCTCGTTTACATCATACGTAAAATACCCAGACCCAGTCAATCAATGTGCCAAGCGTCACGTGATTAGACCCAAACCAAGCAATGGATTATTACGACGTGATGAAGATGAAATGAAATGGGACGTAAGATTGTGCTCATTAAATTTATTAATAAAAATACATTTGGTCCTGTATCACTACTTTCTAGCATTTTAGACGCCATTAATTTAATTTTATTACATTTATTTACGTTGAAACGAGTTATACTATAATACTATGGGATTGTTTTGTAATATTCGGCCAGTATTATACCTCGCAAACAAGACAATTCAATTAACGTTATGTTCTGAACAACTGGCAACATCGTTTTGTTTACCGCGTTGATTATACAACTTGCGATATAATTTGTGTGAGAAATTTTACGCGCCATTTATTATTTTTAATTTTCAAATTTCAAAGCGGCATTTTGCTAAGCGACGTTGAAAAAATAAACACGGTTTGAAGTATTAAACGTGAAGCGGGTACGAGTTTGTTATAAAGTTTTTCCGCTATTTCGGCTCAATGTGCTGCACTTTTCCCAAACAATAAACGTTACGACATAACAAAGTTAAAATGTATACAAATCGCGACAAATACGACTTTTTTAGTCAGTAAAGGTTAAGTATTAAAAGGTAACTTTTTCATAAAATTTTATCTTTTTGAAAATCAAGCGAATATTATTGCTGATTAAATATTTTTTAAGAACTGGTATTCTGAAGTCATGTAATTTTATTATTATATTTCAAATTTATTTAATATATAGCAGCATCAGCAACTCTTTTTCAATTCTTGATCTACAAAGTGGCATTAATTTATTCTTCCTGTAATCCTGTCCATTCATTGGTTGTCTGGAAGAAATTGCTGTCTGCAATAAGACTGCCTATTGCATACTTCTTTTGTTTAAATAATTTCTGTACGTTTTGTATGGTGTGCAATAAAGAATATTAAATAAAATAAATAATTGACAGTCCCAGCGTTGAACTTCATATGCTCTCGAAATACTTTTAAGTTTTCTGACAAGCAGGTTTATTTGACGCTTAATCCCATTAAATCACCTACATCTATAATTGATGAAGATTCAAGTTTAAATTTTTACATAAAGAGTTAAACTTTTAAAACTCAATGAACCAACTAACAACTAGAATATTATCTAAAAAGTTAAATAAAAACTTAATCCCATATTTCCCCCCTTAGGGGTGGAAATTTTTCTTCGAACTGAAATGGAATCACCAATGAAGTATACATCCTATTTAATAAGATATAATCATTCATAAGAAAAACACAGAATATAGAACCTCCTCTTTTTATCTCAGCTAAAATCAGGGATTGATTGCGGTTAAGGTACGAGGTTACGCTACCGGTATAAAATGTAGATGCGTTGACTTTTAGGACTAAGAAGAAATGCGTACTTGCCAGTTGTCATCATACATCTTACGATATCCATGCTGATATTTAACAATGGTATCCAGTGCGAACGTGGTCCTTTTCCGGTCGAGCCGACCCATTTATACTGTACTACGTAATTTTTTTTTACCCTACGTGTGAAATAAACGCACACGAAGCTCGAGCCTCGAGCTTGTGAGTGTTTTTTTTTATTGAGAAAATTGTATCATTCGTATTAATGTAAGCGTGGCGACTTCCGCAGCGTTGCAAAACAACGGGTTTGTACTGTGGCAACTTTTGCCTTTACGATTTGTCTCACCATACAAAAAACATTTCAGTCGCATTTTCGAACATTGATTTTTAAAGCTAAATTTTTCTTTCTTCCGTTGGAATAAATGCCTTTCCAAAATTATACTGAAGGGTGGATAAATTTTAAACTTAAGCTTTCTTTCGTCAGCTAGAAACGGCCTATCCAAAATTAGAATGAAGGGTTGATGAGCGCAGGGACAACACCCTCCCAATTAGAAGATGATTTTTTTTTAATACAGAGTAGGGGTGACAACCGAGCACACAGTCCACCTCATGGTAAGTAGATGCTGTTGCCCATAAAGATCTACATTTATCTTCAATTAAGAATTAAAATGCAAATGCGTTGTCATCGTTGTCAGTCCTCTGAGGACTGAGACGGAATGCCTTGTTTCTAATAAAAAGGGTCTCCGGTTCTCTACACTCACCAAACGAAACAGAGTAGCATTAGGTTAAGAAGTTGACTATGGAGAATTATTTGGTATACTATATTCCCTTGTAGCTCTGAGGCTACGCGCTTGCCGCAATTTTTATTTATTATATTGGATTTGCCTTAATTATCACGCTTGAAGGCAGATTGACAATCGCAGTGCCAGAGGTCCCGAACCTTTAAAGCTGCTGCCGGTCGGTCTGGGTTTTGTATGTCTCGTTGACTGCCTCATTGGTCTAGTGGTCGTAAACGCAACTGCTGATCATGAGATCACGGATTCGAATCCTGGGTCGGGCCAACGAAAATCAGTTATTGGGTTTTTCTGTCAAGAAGCAGCCCGAGTCAGGAAGTTGGCGGTGTTTAACCCCGTGGCCTCGGATCTCTCTCCGGTTGTGTCGGGTTGACGTCCCATTGGACTATGAGAGTGAGGGAATAGACAGTGCACTTAGCTTGCGCATACACTCTTGTACCATAATTCTGTCCTGCGCAGATGGCTAGTCTCCGTTGAGACTGGCTGCCGTGACCGAAATTCGGTCTGGAAGACATTATTAATATTTGTACGTTTGGCATAAAACCCTCTCAGAGAGGAGGCCTGTGCCCAGCAGTGGGATGTATATAGACTGTAACTTCATTTGGCATAAACGAGATGGTTACGACCTTTCATCGAAATCAATTAGTTTTCCTGACATTTCCCTTAGTCGCCTCTTTATCAACTACCTATATAAATTGGACGTTGTTACGCAAAAAGGATCTAACCCACAAAAGGCTACTTTTGAAATAATTAACATTTTAAGTTTTCTAGAAGTTTCTTAATGTGGAGGTAACGTTATTTTTTTTTTAAAATCATCCCCATGATTTCTCTCTATTGACTGTGATTTTGTTTTATTCTATGAAAGAATAGATCCTAAGGGTTATTTTTGAATACATAACTCATTTTTGACCCGACTGAAGGTTGGATCTTTATTGCGTAACTACATCCAATTATAAAAGGAATATTTAATATCAGAGGAGTAGGTTAAGTAAGCGATTAAACAAAAAGAAAACATATTAAAAGCCTCTAATCGTATTTTCCGAGTGGGGGAGTTTATGGAACTCGAGTGCTCTTCTTTCGTAAGCCGTAAACAAATCTGTAGTCGGACAGTATTAAGGTTTCAGTTTTAAAACTTTTCCAATTTCTGGCATACAACTGGCGGAATTGGAAAGCTAAATGTATTCCGTTTTTTTTTCTAATCACAATGTTTCATAAATTACGTCATAACTCTCTTACGCTTTATAAGCCCCTAAACGGTCCTTATTGATTATACAACACTCATTTTAAGATTCGATATAGCAACGTAAATAAAATAATTATATTTGTGAAATATCTTTGATTCATTAAAAATCTTATTCTTATAGTGGGACTTAAAACCCCATCGATTTCGGGATCAAAACCGAACAAAAATTTTAATCTCTCAATCGTATACTTTTCTTTTTCTGCTTTTTCAAATAAAAAATTCTATTAAAATATATTAAAATAAAATACATTTCGACATCGTCCTCTTTGAGATCGGTAGTAGCAGCCTCTTATCGTAGTAAGTGAGGTAATCATTTCATCTCTTCTGAGCATAAATATTCGTATAGCCTCAAGCACCCTCCAACATGGCGCCGGCTTTCAAATCGTAATTTAAAAGGTAAACACCCCAGATTATTTTAAACCTTTTGAAGTAGGTGCCGGGTAAGAAACACTTCCATTATCGTGCAATTTATTTGCAGTAAGTGGCTTTTTTATAGAATTAAAGTGACAAACGAACACACAGTCCACCTGATCGCTCATCAATTAAGAATCCCAATGCAGATGCGTTACCACCCGTGAGGACTAACATGGAATGCTTGGTTTCCGGTGAAAAGGATTTCCGGTTCTCCACTCACCACTCACCATACGAAACATAGCTGCATTGAGCTGCTATTTTAAGCTGGTATTCCATGACACCCTATCATGGAATACCAGCTTAAAATATCCTTCTCCGGTCGGGCTGACCCATTCGTGCTAGAGCCATAATGTAGCTGTAGCACGGTTCTACCGCGTTTAAAACAACGCATGTCAAAGTGGAGCCGTTCATTGGGAGTCTCTTTATCGCTCATTATTTTAAAAAGCGTCTGGAGCTTTTAAAAGTTATTTCAAAGTAAAAGCGTATAAACCATGCAGAGGCGGTGTAAGAATATCCACTACTTCATATAGTCCCTTGGGTGTCGTAAGAGGCGACAGAGGGAAACAAACCAGGTGATGGGCAGCAGCGTCTACCTAATAACAACTAAATAAAAAAAGCGGTTGCCAACCTACCAAGCGTGGTTACTATGGCAAAAATTTCTTCTACGATGCAATGGACTTTGCTAGATTGTAATGGTAACGCTATAAGCCTATATACGTTCCACAGTGCTAAGCTCAGTCTTCAGCTTCAGTCCATTTTGTGAGAGTTATGGAACATTTAGTCTGCCGCGCTACCCCCAGTGCGTGTTGGCGGACTTTACATGTCTTCAAAATATTTTTATTCCACATACATGCAGGTTTCTTTAAGATGCTTTCCTTCGCTGCCGTTTACGTGGAAAATTAGCATTTAACATGGCATAATATTACAGCGGAGATCGAACCCAGGTTGCTTCCGTACTACGAAATTAACGGTGAGCGCTTATCCTAGCTACTACGGCACTGTAGAATTAAGCTAGAATAATATTATTATTGCCGTGTAGTGGTGGTGTAAGAATATCTACTACCCCAAATCATCCCGTGGGTGTCGTAAGAGGCGATAGAGCGAAGCAAATGAGGAGACAGCAGCGTCTTCCTAATAACGACTAAAACTAAAAAACTACAGTTGCCAAACCGCTTGTCACGCTTGGCAACTAATGGGGGAGATGGGCAATCTAAGGGGGAGGCCTATGTTCAGCAGTGGACTTTAATAGGCTATAACGGTAACGGTAATATTATCATTAGAATAAATAAATATAATTTTAAGTACGAGAATATATCATTTAACAATATAACCGTTACGTTTAATATAATCGAATGTAAAAGTTATCGATTTGTAGTTTATTTGTGAAAATCATGATTACAGAGCACGGCCGCCGCCCACCTACGAAGGTCTAATGAGGAACAAAATTACTAACCGCCCTTCCATCTTAACACGCTTATAGATGGCCACACGGACGTAAATAATGAAATGTATTATTCGAGAACAATGGCGGGAGACGCAATGTCAAATGTTCATACGTACCAAATGTCACAGTCTTACTATTCCCGTAACCTCAAAATGTAGACTTGGGTGTAATTGACAACTATTAGTGGTGCCTTAAAACTTTGTCGATTTTCCCATTTTAAAATAAATTAGATTTTTGGTATTTATTATAAATAATATTTAATGCAAATCTCAAAAATAATACAAAGATGATATAAAATTTATGACGTCATTACACAATATTATTATCATTTTTTTAATTAAGAGTTTTCTTTACCCTATTAAGTGGTCTAAGGAAAGTCACTAGTTCAAGGTTACATCTAGAATCTTATAGTTAAATTAAATACTTTATCCACCATTTCCCACCCTTAAGGATGGATTTTTTCCCCCAAATTTATATGGGATCACCCATGAAGTGATGTTGTATATATAGCGTTTTTATAATTTTATTGAAAAGTTAATAAGAAAAGAATAATTTAAATCGATTCAGCCGTTTCCGATAAATCGGTGAACGTATCTACAATCTACATAAAAAACAAAGAACTTTACCGATTATTGATCCCGATATACCTCGGTTGTAAATATCAAAAATAAATACGTGTTAATTTATAAATCAAAAACTACATTACACACATGGTAGGAAACATAAGTGTGACAGAGATGGAAATAGTGAAATTTCATAAAGGCCACACGTAATTACATAGACCACCCGCGAGATCTCGCTCGCATAGACCATTAAATTGCTTTTTGTTGAGAAAATCGACACAATGAAGTCATCAAACCAAACGTGGTGACTTCACTTAGAGACGGTTCAGTGATAAACAGTACCTATTATTATAATAAATATTTAATAGTATAGTAAAAATTAAGCTTTTATAAAATAAAAAAATACTTTAAAAATCTAAAAGGAATCAAATATATTCCTCATTATGTATAATTCTTCCACATATATACATATAATATTGTGTATCGAAGATTAAAGTCCCGACTTTAGAAGCTATTATGTAGAAATTATTTTATTCTTTTTTAAGTAATTTTTTTCCCTATTCTTTTTATTTATTTTTTATAGGAGAGGGGGCAAACGAGCATAAGGCTCACCTGATGGTGAGTGACTACCGTTGCCCATGAACAACTGCAACAACAACATCAGGGGAGTTGCAGGTGCGTTGCCGGACTTTTAGAAAGGAGTAAGCTCTTTTCTTGAAGGTCCCTAAGTAGTGTCGTTTCAATAGGTACATTAACATCTTCATTCCCAATTTTTCCACCCTTAAGGATGGAGTGCTTTCTTTAAATTTTTATGGGACCACCACAAAAGTATAACCTTCTTAATCGATTTAGTAGATGGGGTAGTGGATATTCTTACACTGCCACTACTACGTTACTTTTTTTGACGGTTGTACAAACTATTTACAAAATTTATTTTAGAAACAGCTTTGAAGCGACCACTTCATTCCCATTCCTCCCGTTATTATCAACCATGTACTCATTTATATTATAATAACCCTTTTGATACAGTTTTTTTTAAATAAAATATTTAAACTTCGTAATAGAGAGACCTTGTATATTTTCTGGGACTTTGTTGTAATAGCGTATACATTGCCCCAATAATGAATTACTGACTCTGTGGAGTCGAGAAATTTATGGGGAGTATATTATTTTATCTATTTTTGAATTCAAATTAACAAACCAATTATTTTACTTTGAAAAGGTTTGAAAAATAAACAGTGGAATGTTTAAACAAGTTTGAATAGAGGATTGTACAGCCTGCGGCGGCTCGCGTCGCTAATCTGTATGCATCATCATATGCGATAATCTCATCGCAGCACTATCGCTAAATGCTCAATATAACGTTTAACCCGTAAACGACTCGTATTTCGAGTATATTCATCCAATCGACACATTCCTGATTACAGTTGTATTGGAAATAATACAATGTTACCGATATTCACGGCGCCGACACTAAAAATATGGTTGTATTATTATTAAGCTTTTATACATGGTAGAGACATGCTGCTGCTATATTATAGTAGCACGAATGGTCAACTCGGACCACGGCCTCACGGTATACTAGCGTTAAATAGCAGCTTAATGCTGCTGTATTTCGTATGGTGAATGTAAAGAAACGTAGACCCTTTTACTGAAAACGAGGCATTTCATTTTAGTCTTTAGGGGTGACAACTCACTGCAATTTGATTCTTAATCCAGGATGGATGTAGATGCTCATGTGCCACAGCAACAATTTCAATCAGGTGGAATGAGCGCTTCCTTGCCACCCTCATCCTATAAAAAATACTAGGCAGACGGGTTTCAGGTGTATGAATATAGCTATAACATTCCATCTTAGTCCGCAGGAGTGACATCGCTTCTGCATTTTAATTCTTAATCCAGAATAGATGTAGCAACCACTTACCATCAGGTGAACTTTGTGCTCGTTTGTCACTATAATTCTATATAAAAAAAACATTGCTATCTTCTACAATTCGACTCAATGTTATATTAAATTATATCTGCTGAAATTATTTAACTTGTGAATTTCGCTTTTCGCCATTTTAAAGTCACCTTGGTAGAAATAATCCTCTTTTGATATGGGATAGCTCACCGTAATCGCCGCGCTTAGCAAAGCGGCTTAGCGGTCGCATGTTATTACAAATTTGCTCAAACTATAGGCTGTCTACTAAAACTTTGCCCGAAATTTGAACATAGACGATGTGATCCCAGATATAATATGAAAACGTTCGTGTAGAAACATACAATATCCTAAATCTTTCTTCTATCCAAAAGCATCTTGTTTTATAAAGGTGAAGGGTGATAAACGAACTTATAGTCCACATGATGGTAAATGGCCACTTCGTTCCATGGACACCCGCAGACAACCTCAAACAAGGAAATCTACAGATGCGTTGTTACCTCTGATGACTAAGATAGAATACTTCCCAGCGTGTAAACCGAATCGATTTTAAGCAGGTAATTTCGTCTTATAAAAATAAAAACCCTACCAATAAAAACATGCACGAAAATTGTCGTAGAGTCTGCTACGAAAATGAAGATGCTGCCGTAGGTCGTAGATCATTACAAATATTTTCCCGATTTCCCTAGAACACGGCAATTGGCGTAGCATTAGCAACACTGAGCATTGATAGGCTAAAATAGTAATGGATTTTTTTTAAATTAATTATTAACCGGAGGCACTATTGCGCTTATAAAATAGTGAGTTCAATAAAACTCTGCACAAGAATATATTTCAATTTTACATAAAACTCTAGTATGCTCTGATGAGCTCAACTCAAATAAACAACTCGCGTGCGTGACAGTGTAACTAACTAAGCTCGCTCATTATGCTCCATCCGAAGGCCTATACACATTAGCAAGTAAACGACCTAATACACTCGTTTAGTCTACTAGTGTAGCTACAGCCTGTAATAGGAATTATCGTCAATGGGCGAGTTTCGCGGAAATGTTTGCCAACTACTTGCAAGATTAAAGTTAAAGTATGCTTATTTACCTTTTAAGTTATGTAGAAGCGTTTCTTGAAAATGCCTTTATCTAATGCATGGAATATTTTTAATATTTATAATTCATATGAACATAATATAAGTTTAGCATTTGAATAACAAAATCGATCTTGAAATATTATATTGTAATAATCAACATCTTTAGAACCTACTAGCTGTGTCCGGTTTGCATTGCATTGCCTTTTTATGTCAAGAGACATAGCGGTGCGCACAACTAACGAAATATTTATTTTATATAATATACGGATTAGTAAGCTGAAGCGGCAATGGGCCGGCCATATAGCTCGAAGAACTGACGACCGATGGGGAAGAAACGAGTGGAAGTCTCGTACCGTCAGGCGAAGTGTAGGACGACCCCACAGCAGATAGAGTGATGACCTGGTAAGGTGGCATTCATTGGAGGAGGCCTATCAGCAGTGGACTTGTGAAGGGCTGTAATGAATGAATGAATATAATATACAGACATACCACGCAAATAGTATCATCACATAATTCTGGGATGGGTACGAACCAAGTCTTCGTTTGGTACAGCCAACCTGGCTCTCGTCTAGTTACGCTAATGGTTTCTACTGCAAAGCATACTGTTTATTTGTTATAGATAACTCTTCCAAGGAACTCAATTCGAGGTACCCGTGTAATTACTAATTTATTTTAGGGACTTAAATCTTTTACAAGTTTCGTTATAGACCAGAGACTTTCGGTGTTAAAATTTAGTGTGCTGATATTACCTAGTGTTACTAGATTACTACCTAGTGTACTATAGATTACTAGGTAGAGATTTATTTTGCGCCTATATTTTCAAGACAATACAATAGAATAACACACAATGTGTAATATTATATAGTATCCGCCACTGTACCGTTAGGTTGGTTCAAAAGGTAGGTGGGCAAGATTTATAGTTAATTATTTTTATTTATCTTACTTTCGCACACTCAATCATTGTACGATTGAGCTCTAGAAAGGAGATCACTGGTCTGACGTAGGGAGGCGAAGTCCAAGCGCTATTCTTTCAGGGTCGTAGACAGCTAGCTAGCAGAAGGAGCCGACGATAGACAGGTCCGACCGTGATGATGGCCGTTGGTAGGATGGTAGGCCAACAGTCCGTTAGCTGACGGCTCGGCGAGCAAGTAAGCCTTAGGTGGTAGGTGATGTAACAGGAGATGGGCAGCAGCATCTTCTTTATAACAACTCAAAATAATTTGCTTTGAATTTTGATAGGATGTAATGATGATTGTGGCCGGTGGAAGTAAAAGGGGAGATCTCCCGCCGGGCAAGGTGTTCTGCCCGGGGAGCGGCCAACGCTCCGAGTGGTAGTTCGGAGCTATTCTATATATAATGTTTTTGGTTCGGAACTTTGATAGCGCGATTTAGGCTTCGATGTATTACATCACCCCCCTGCTCAGACCGGAGGTCGATAGTGCAGTCTAGATGTCGACGAATGTGCAAGTGCCAGGGAATTGCCTTGTAGTCTGCGGTGAGTCGAGAAGAAGGCAAGTAATCTGCGAGAGTGCCGTGAAGCAGAGGCGAGCAGTAAGGCTCAGAGCCGTGCCGAACACTGTAGCGCAGAGAATAGCTTGAAGCAACAGGAAGCATTACTCCAGTGCTGCGATGAACCTTTGTAAAGCTAGATGGCTTTGCAGGATGTGAAGACTGCAGACAATATCTGCTCGGGAGCGAATGAATGGGGTACTTGAGGACGATGATGAAGATTTGAAGGTAGTTTTCCGTCGGCTGTTGGTTGCGTGTTCATATCACGTCGGGGTCACCACTGTGGCCGGTGGAAGGAAAAGGGGAGATCTCCCGCCGGGCAAGGTGTTCTGCCCGGGGAGCGGCCAACGCTCCGAGTGGTAGTTCGGAACTTTCGGAACTTTGATAGCGCGATTTAGGCTTCGATGTATTTTCGCTTGTGGCGCGACGACAGCGCCGCCACAATGATGATAACGACGATCGATTATCGTATGTCGACAGACAAAAAAAAATACACTTCCTTTCTTGTGATTAAGATCTATTTTATTGTAATTTTAATAGTTTAAGCAATTCCGCGAACGGAAAACGCGTCCATCTGTGACCGCGTTACATTGCGCTTTCAACTGTTCCGGACAATTTTAGTTTCCTGGATGCGACAATGCGGGTTGTTTGTCCGTTTACTCACGTCAATTTAACTCTTATTACCAATTACATTTAGACTATATTGGTGCGCGAGTGTGAGTTTGTAATTGGTAATGAGTTGGTAGCATAATGTGGGTGGGTAAATATTTTATGAGTACAAGATGGCGAGAAAAAAATGGCGCCTGATACTGACCGACATTTTGTAGAGCCTTTGAATATACTCTTAGTGACCGAAGTAAAATTTGTGTTTTAGATGAAAAAGGGGTAAGTATATAATTGTGTTATTTAAAAATAATCAGACTTCAATTGTCATTTATTTTGTACTTATCGCTGATTACGCTGAAACGCACGCATACTTCTTTACGGAACGCATGCGCACAAACCTTACATTAAACACGTATCGTTACATGCTCGTGAAGGTATGCAAAAATTGCACAAGAGTCCGGCACGAGGGACCAACAGGGCTGCGGAATGCCGCGAACTTTCCAAGCCCGCATCGTGGCAGAACTCGCTCGAAATGCCCGTACTGTAGATTTAATATATAAAAAAAGTTTCATGATAGTGATTTTTTGTTTAAATTAATGGTCAAAAAGTATTTAACACGCCAATGTTGACAGCAACAGCAAGCATCCGTTAGATTTCCTCTGTCTGATTAGTTCATACCAATCAAAGATCTTTAATTACAAACGATGAAATTTTGGTTTCTGTATGGAGCGATACGCTCTTACCGATGAGCTATAGATTTTACACAGTTTGATTTTTTTTCAACGTCGGATATTTAAAATTTAGCAATTATTTGTGTAACTATAGCTTGCAATTAAGGTGATTTTGTGGAAGCCATAAAAGAAAAAGTGTTAGTTTGGTCTTTATCTTTCTAGAAACTAGAGAAAGCTCGTGCCCTGGAATAAGACATGTTTTATAGAATTAAGTGTGACAAGCGAGCAGATAGTCTATGAGGTTATAAGTGGATGTTGTATCCCATAGACACCTACATCTTTGATTAAGAATCAAAATGCAGATAAGAAAAGTAAAATTCACAAGTTAAATAATAATTTCAGCAGATATCATTTTTTTTTTATAGAATAAGGGTAACAAACGAGCACACAGTCCACCTGATGGTAACTGGATTCTGCGGCGCATAGACATCTACATCTTCCTTCGGTGAATCAAAATGCAGATACCGTTGTCGCCCTCGAGAAATAAGACAGAATGTTTCGTCAGAAGTAATAAAGGTTTTATTATATCCATAAGTTTGTTGTAGCGTATATATTCGTATGTATTTACATACAAACCGCGTAATAATTACTTTGAAAACAAGTACTTACAACTAATATCATTGCACCAACAAGGGCCCGCGTACACCGAGAGCGTTAATAATAACCCGTGTCTCCTTCTTTTTTACCTCGCAACTGGTCGAGCCGAGATTCCCAACGGATAAATAAAGGATGACGCATCCGCAGATTCCTTTATAATTAGTCGAATCGGGCCGCACGGGCATTCCGGCAAAATTACCCATATCTGGCTCTCGGGCAGAATAAAGGCGATGCTCGTGAAACGAAGATTAATTGTATAGGAAGGTCGGCCTTTAATTGCGGATTCGAAATGAAAATTACAGTTAGGTCTCATTGGAGTGTGGGTTAGGTTATTTGAAAGAAAAAAGGAAGCAAGTTCGTATCTCATTGGAAAATAAAATAAATTTCGCTAAGCTTCGATTCAATAGAGCAATCGGATCGCTGCTACGAAGATTATAAGACGTATTTTGAGGTATCTGCAAGAATAACACCACCGAGGGCAATCAGTGTATAATGTAGTAAATTTTTTCGTCATAGGACAAGATTCAAAGCCTACTTTCGTCGCACATAGCGGAATATCTTTTAGGATTCTAATAATTTTCATATTAACTTTTTACTACACCAACTTCATTCTATCTCGGCATCACTCCAAGGTAGACTGGTGGAGGATGCCTTAGGCATTAAGTCCGCCTATATACCACGTGTGTATATGAAGTTTTAAACAAATAAATAAATAAACTAACCTAGATTTGCTCAGTTATACTATCCACTACCCCATATCGTCCTGTGGGTGTCGTAAGAGACGACAGAGGAAAATTGAAATAGGAGATGATGAGCTCATCCTCAAGGTACACTGGTAGGTAATCTGGTAGGGAATACCTATTGGCATTTAGCCCGTCTTGTTGTAAAATCTAATAAAAGTAATAAAGAAATAAATAAATAGTAACCTTGTGTTATGTAGCCTTTACTTCAAAGTTATATTTACAATTATCTATTTCAATATTAAATAGTTATTGAAATGACAACAGAGTATGTATTGAAGCCCTTAGTACCCACTCATTCCAACGCCCGGGCCACCTTGCAGTTCAAGCAAACACGTCACGTGCCATGAGAAATTCCCCTAAGCCGATGTTATTGTAAGAGGCCTTATTATAATGCATAGCCAGTAGGACACATTCCGGGATATTGAAATGTATGACATATCTGCTCGGATTACTGGGTGTCGTGGCTTGAGTGGATTTTATTAATTAAAATAAATGGCCATATTTTTTTGGTAAAAGCTCGAATCGCATTTGGTTATAATACAGAAATCTAAATAATAAGGCAATATTATTTAGATTTCTGTGGGTTATAATCCTTGTTGACAAATCTAATGGTCGTGGACAATGGACAAAATTCGACCGTAATTCATAAAAACTTTAAGTTTGTATATTAAGCAAGCTGTAGTTCACTTTCAACTCTCAGTGGTCATATTGTGTATTATCTATGCTTTCAGCTGTACATTAATATATAAAACACACAAATCTAATATACAAAATAGAAAATAAACGCTTGTTTTGTCTTAACATACTTCATATATATTATGTTTGTCATAATCGAGTCAGAGAATAATTTGGCCGATTGGTTGCTTCATTGGCGTATGCTGACCAAACGGTTTGATATAAATTAACAACGTATAGCAAAAAAATTACAAAGTAACTTTAGTTTTATCAAGTTCGTACAAATTAAATAGTTATTTAGTATATATAGAATAATTAATGCAATAAATTCTTTTCGCTAATAACATTTTGGATAAAACATTGAAATTACTTTGCCTTTACTCTTTAACCCAATTTCACACGAGTAAAGCAGCATGGGCCTGCTAGTCTGCTATAAAAAACTAAATATGCGTTAACTTCCATAAAAACCACACGCATTATTGATGAGGTTGACATAGTACGTAGTTAATACTGTCCTCAATAAAACCCATAAATAATGTAAAAAGAAGCTAAAGCGATTTAGATAATATATATCATGATCATAATAAAAACAACGTAAATAGTTTACTGACCTATTTATGGAACTGTTGCGACACGCCTAGGGTTGGGCATAGACAAATTTTTACTTTTTTATATTTTTCGTTGAACTCAATACTACTTTTTATTATTTAGATTTTGTTTACTAACGTTCTACAGTGATTCTCTGAAACTCAGTTTTAAATACCGTTTTTTTTTTTAAAATAAAATTGAAATGATTAACAAACTGACAGTCCATCTAATAGTAAGTAGCTACTATAACCCATGGACACCTGCAATTTCAAACAAAGAAGCGTACAGATGCGTTGTCATCTAACAGCCTGTAATTACACTGCCTTCTATACCTTACAGTCAGGAAGACAGTAATGCAAGAAATAATGCTATTTGGCAGCAGACATAGGTAAGAAGATGGTAACTACTCAGAAGGAGTATCTATTAGTACTTTTACTTATACATATAATAAGTAAGTAAATACTGTGGCCCATAGAAATCTACATCTTATCAAAATGCATATGTGTTGACACCTCTGAGCACTAAGATGGAATGCCTCGTTTCCATTAACGGTCTCCAGTTCTCTTTACTCAACATACGAAACACAGCAGCATTAAGCTGCAATTTTACGCCATTATTCTGTGAGAGCGTGGTCCTTCCTCAGTCAAGCCGACCCATTCGTGCTACAACCTGTATAGCTGCAGTATGGCCCTACTACGTATAAATTAATGAAAACATATGACACAACATAAAAATAAAAATATATAAAGGTCGTGCATGGAGTACAGCCATTTACGGGCTACTGCTGCAAAATGCCACCTAGCGACTTTTGACTCAATTGAAAGGCGTGCTAAGGGCCTCGAGCACAGGCGCAAAGTAGCCAGCATTTTGGTTTTTTAGTATACATTTCGGAGAGTGTGAGCAGGAATTGCATGACTTAATTCCTCCCTCTCCATTCCATCATCGGACCATCAGACGCTCGGCTGGTGTCCACCACTTCGTTGTCGATATACCACGCATTCGAACCAAACGATTTGCTTCGTTGTTCATAATACAAACAGCAAAGGAGTGGAATACTCTGCCAGCATCTGTCTTTCCATCGGATTATGTGTGTTACTATCAGCCCGAAATTTTATCCCCCGATTATATCCACTGACAAGAGATAAAATTATCTTGTTATGTCAAACGGGGAGAAGTATATCCCCGTTTGACATAACGAGTAGACATATATCCCCCGTCCGTAGCATGGAGCCAAATGAAAGATAAAAAATTATGCTTTTTTGACATTTGAAAGGGACAATTTTATCCTAGTTCATTGGACGTGGGTTGAAGTTTATATTCATACAAAAAAATCTATCTAAGTCTATCTCCCATTTTATCTACTGTGGATATTATATCCACCGGTGTGCCCATGCTCTAAGGGTGGATAAAACTAAGCGAGGGGATAAACATTTTCTCCTTTCCCCGGGGATAAAATTGTCCCCTGCCCATGCTAGCCCTGCAGGTGGGATAGAAGTCAACCACTGGCTTATAATAGTAAAATAAAACTCAACAGTCTTGTGTTAAAGAAACTTGTGAACTAAGTAAACTGCCAACCCTGGGTACCGTTCGTGTTATCTTTTAGTATATTGCCGTGATTTACGACTGGTTTCTTTGAAGCGACGATAGTGACGACTGACGACCAGTTCGCTTGACACCCGCAGGCGTTCAATGATACTTGCTCATTCATTTAATTTAATAACAATAACAGTGATAATAATTGTTCGCACGTTGACACATACAATTAATGGTATACCCACAATATATTTATGAGCTCAACGATCAATGTACTATATGCGGGATTTTTCTGGTGGTTATGATTCGTAATAGATAAAGCTGAAGTCCTAGCTCTTATGGTTTTTAGATATTAACAGCATAATTAAGTTTGTTACAAAAGTAACAATTAATAAGTTATTGCCGTGGTCGAAAATCGACCGTTATATCAAGATTTAACTAATAATATCATATAAACTCCTGGAGCATGATCCTTCCTCTCGGCTGGGGAAGGACCACGCTCGCTTGTACAAGTACAAGTTAAAATAGTAGCTTAATGCTATCTCGTATGGTGGGTAACGAAAACCATAGAAAGGCCACATAGGCAAGGACAGAACCTGCCTCCAATGCTTGTTGGCAGAATTCACAAGACCTCGAATAATTTTTCTTTATCAAGCTTAGGGGTTGCAAAGTAAAGTAAAATTCATCATCATCATTATCATTACAGCCCTTCACAAGTCCACTGCTGAACATAGGCCTTCCCCAAGAAATGCCACAAAGCACGGTCCTGAGCCACCTGCATCCATCGACTTCCTGCATGTCTTACCAGGTCGTCACTCCATCTAGTGGGGGGTCGCCCTACACTTTACGACTGCCACTCGAGAACGATTTTTCCCCATCGGCTCTCGTCGATTAAAAAAAAGTTAAAGTTAAAGTTACAGCCTTTAAATATCCCACTGCTGGGCACAGGCCTCCTCTCACTTCTGAGAGGGTTTTAGCGCAAGGAAGTGTCCGCCGCGCTGCCCCATTGCGTGTTGGCGGACTTCACATGTTGTTAACCGCAGTTTTTTTTTTAATAGAATAGAATAGGATAATTTTCTATTCAATATAGATTATTATATATTACTTAATTAAGGCATTTTTTATTTACCACTGATTCGGAAAATACCTCTGTCCTGGAAGGTACCAGCGAGAAACATAATAATTTTATAATAATTTTGAGCCGTGGTAGCTCAGATGGTTGGCGCTCGCTGTAAATTTCACAGTAAGGGACCAACAGGGCTGCGGAATGCCGCGAACTTTCCAAGCCCGCATCGTAGCGGAACTCGCTCGAAATGCCCGTACTGTAGATTTAATATATAAAAAAGTTTTATGATAGTGATTTTTGTTTAAATTAATGGTCAAAAAGTATTTAACACGCCAATGTGGACAGCAACAGCAAGCATCCGTTAGTTAGATTTCTTCTGTCTGATTAGTTCATACGAATCAAAGATCTTTAATTACAAACGATCAAATTTTGGTTTCTGTATGGAGCGATACGCTCTTACTGATGAGCTATATTTTTTAAAGTTTGACTTTTTTCAACGTCGGATATTTAAAATTTAGCAATTCTTTGTGTAACTATAGCTTAAGGTGATTTTGTAGCCACAAAAGATAAAAGTGTTAGTTTGTTCTTTATCTTACTAGAAATTAGAAAGCTCGTGCCCTGGAATAAGACATGTTTTATAGACTTAAGTGTGACAAGCGAGCAGATAGTCTATGAGGTTATAAGTGGATGTTGTATCCCATAGACACCTACATCTTTGATTAAGAATGAAAATGCAGATAAGAAAAGTAAAATTCACAAGTTAAATAATAATTTCAGCAGATATCATTTTTGTTTTTTTTTTATTTTAATAGAATAAAGGTAACAAACGAGCACACAGTCCACCTGATGGTAACTGGATTCTGCAGCATAGACATCTACATGTTCCTTCGGTGAATCAAAATGCAGATACCGTTGTCGCCCTCGAGAAATAAGACAGAATGTTTCGTTAGAAGTAATAAAGGTTTTATTATATCCATAAGTTTGTTGTAGCGTATACATTCGTATGTATTTTACAAACCGCGTAATAATTATTTTGAAAACAAGTACTTACAACTAATATCATTGCACCAACAAGGGCCCGCGTACACCGAGAGCGTTAATAATAACCCGTGTCTCCTTCTTTTTACCTCGCAACTGGTCGAGCCGATTCCAACGGATAAATAAAGGATGACGCATCCGCAGATTCCTTTATAATTAGTCGAATCGGGCCGCACGGGCATTCCGGCAAAATTACCCATATCTGGCTCTCGGGCAGAATAAAGGCGATGCTCGTGAAACGAAGATTAATTGTATAGGAAGGTCGGCCTTTAATTGCGGATTCGAAATGAAAATTACAGTTAGGTCTCATTGGAGTGTGGGTTAGGTTATTTGAAAGAAAAAAGGAAGCAAGCAAAGTCTCATTGGAAAATAAAATAAATTTTGCTAAGCTTCGATTCAATAGAGCAATCGGATCGCTGCTACTAAGATTATAAGACGTATTTTGAGGTATCTGCAAGAATAACACCACCGAGGGCAATCAGTGTATAATATAGTAAATTTTTACGTCATAGGACAAGATTCAAAGCCTACTTTCGTCGCACATAGCGGAATATCTTTTAGGATTCTAATAATTTTCATATTAACTTTTTACTACACCAACTTCCATTCTATCTCGGCATCACTCCAAGGTAGACTGGTGGAGGATGCCTTAGGCATTAAGTCCGCCTATATACCACGTGTGTATATGAAGTTTTAAACAAATAAATAAATAAACAAACCTAGATTTGCTCACTTATACTATCCACTACCCCATATTGTCCTGTGGGTGTCGTAAGAGGCGACAGAGGAAAATTGAAATGGGAGATGATGAGCTCATTCTCAAGGTACACTGGTAGGTAATCTGGTAGGGAATGCCTATTGGCATTTAGCACGTCTTGTTGTAAAATCTAATAAAAGTAATAAATAAATAAATAGTAACCTTGTGTTATGTAGCCTTTATTTCAAAGGTATGTTACAATTATCTATTTATTATTGAAATGACAACAGAGTATGTATTGAAGCCCTTAGTACCCACTCATTCCAACGCCCGGGCCACCTTGCAGTTCAAGCAAACACGTCACGTGCCATGAGAAATTCCCCTAAGCCGATGTTATTGTAAGAGGCCTTATTATAATGCATAGCCAGTAGGACACATTCCGGGATATTGAAATGTATGACATATCTGCTCGGATTACTGGGTGTCGTGGCTTGAGTGGATTTTATTAATTAAAATAAATGGCCATATTGTTTGGTTAAAGCTCGAATCGCATTTGGTTATAATACAGAAATCTAAATAATAAGGCAATATTATTTAGATTTCTGTGGGTTATAATCCTTGTTGACAAATCTAATGGTCGTGGACAATGGACAAAATTTGACCGTAATTCATAAAAATTTAAGTTTGTATATTAAGCAAGCTGTAGTTCACTTTCAACTCTCAGTGGTCATATTGTGTATTATCTATGCTTCCAGCTGTACATTAATATATAAAACACACAAATCTAATATACAAAATAGAAAATAAACGCTTGTTTTGTCTTAACATACTTCATATATATTATGTTTGTCATAATCGAGTCAGAGAATAATTTGGCCGATTGGTTGCTTCATTGGCGTATGCTGACCAAACGGTTTGATATAAATTAACAACGTATAGCAAAAAAATTACAAAGTAACTTTAGTTTTTATCAAGTTCGTACAAATTAAATAGTTATTTAGTATATATAGAATAATTAATGCAATAAATTTTTGTTGCTATAATTCTTTTCGTTAGTAACATTTTGGATAAAACATTGAAATTACTTTGCCTTTACTTTTTAACCCAATTTCACACGAGTAAAGCAGCATGGGCCTGCTAGTCTGCTATAAAAAACTAAATATGCGTTAACTTCCATAAAAACCACACGCATTATTGATGAGGTTCACATAGTACGTAGTTAATACTGTCCTCAATAAAACCCATAAATAATGTAAAAAGAAGCTAAAGCGATTTAGATAATATATATCATGATCATAATAAAAACAACGTAAATAGTTTACTGACCTATTTATGGAACTGTTGCGACACGCCTAGGGTTGGGCATAGACAAATTTTTACTTTTTTATATTTTTCGTTGAACTCAATACTACTTTTTATTATTTAGATTTTGTTTACTAACGTTCTACAGTGATTCTCTGAAACTCAGTTTTAAATAGCGTTTTTTTTTTAAATTAAATTGAAATGATTAACAAACTGACAGTCCATCTAATAGTAAGTAGCTACTGTAACCCATGGACACCTGCAATTTCAAACAAAGAAGCGTACAGTGCGTTGTCATCCATGAGGACTAAGATCTAACAGCCTGTAATTACACTGCCCTTCTATACCTTACAGACAGGAAGACAGTAATGCAAGCAATGCTATTTGGTAGCAGACATAGGTAAGAAGATGGTACCTACTCAGAAGGAGTATCTATTAGTACTTTTATTTATATAATTAGTAAGTGAATACTGTGGCCCATATAATCTACATCTTATCAAAATGCATATGTGTTGTCACCTCTGAAGACTAAGATGGAATGCCTCGTTTCCATTAACGGTCTCCAGTTCTCTTTACTCAACATACGAAACACAGCAGCATTAAGCTGCAATTTTACGCCATTATTCTGTGAGAGCGTGGTCCTTCCACAGTCAAGCCGACCCATTCGTGCTACAACCTGTATAGCTGCAGTATGGCCCTACTACGTATAAATTAATGAAAACATATGACACAACATAAAAATAAAAATATATAAAGGTCGTGCATGGAGTATTACAGCCATTCACGGGCTACTGCTGCAAAATGCCACCTAGCGACTTTTGACTCAATTGAAAGGCGTGCTAAGGGCCTCGAGCACAGGCGCAAAGTAGCCAGCATTTTGGTTTTTTAGGATACATCTCGGAGAGTGTGCGCAGGAATTGCATGACTTAATTCCTCCCCTCTCCATTCCATCATCGGACCATCAGACGCTCGGCTGGTGTCCACCACTTCGTTGTCGATATACCACGCATTCGAACCAAACGATTTGCTTCGTTGTTCATAATACAAACAGCAAAGGAGTGGAATACTCTGCCAGCATCTGTCTTTCCATCGGATTATGTGTGTTACTATCAGCCCGAAATTTTATCCCCCGATTATATCCACTGACAAGAGATAAAATTATCTTGTTATGTCAAACGGGGAGAAGTATATCCCCGTTTGACATAACGAGTAGACATATATCCCCGTCCGTAGCATGGAGCCAAATGAAAGATATAAAATTATGCTTTTTTGACATTTGAAAGGGACAATTTTATCCTACTTCATTGGACGTGGGTTGAAGTTTATATTCATACAAAAAAAAATCTATCTAAGTCTATCTCCCATTTTATCTACTGTGGATATTATATCCACCGGTGTGTCCATTCTCTAAGGGTGGATAAAACTCAGCGAGGGGATAAACATTTTCTCCTTTCCCCGGGGATAAAATTTTCCCCTGCCCATGCTAGCCCTGCAGGTGGGATAGAAGTCAACCACTGGCTTATAATAGTAAAATAAAACTCAACAGTCTTGTGTTAAAGAAACTTGTGAACTAAGTAAACTGCCAACCCTGGGTACCGTTCGTGTTATCTTTTAGTATATTGCCGTGATTTACGACTGGTTTCTTTGAAGCGACGATAGTGACGACTGACGACCAGTTCGCTTGACACCCGCAGGCGTTCAATGATACTTGCTCATTCATTTAATTTAATAACAATAACAGTGATAATAATTGTTCGCACGTTGACACATACAATTAATGGTATACCAACAATATATTTATGAGCTCAACGATCAATGGACTATATGCGGGGTTTTTCTGGAGGTTATGATTCGTAATAGATAAAGCTGAAGTCCTAGCTCTTACGGTTTTTAGATATTAACAGCATAATTAAGTTTGTTACAAAAGTAACAATTAATAAGTTATTGCCGTGGTCGAAAATCGACCGTTATATCAAGATTTAACTAATAATATCATATAAACTCCTGGAGCATGATCCTTCCTCTCGGCTGGGGAAGGACCACGCTCGCTTGTACAAGTAAAAGTTAAAATAGTAGCTTAATGCTATCTCGTATGGTGGGTAACGAAAACCATAGAAAGGCCACATAGGCAAGGACAGAATCTGCCTCAATGCTTGTGTACAATGACGCTGAAATTAAGATTGCTTAGGGCGCGCGACGCAATTTTCTCGGGCTAAAGTGTGTTTTTTTGTTTTGTTTAGTTTCAGTGTCCAACGACTGACTGCAATAGTATGCAAGTTTTTATATAAAACTGAAGTGACAAACGAACTTAGTCACCTGATGGTAGGTAGCTACTGCAGACTATGTACCCTGCAACCAAGTTAAACAAAGATGGCTACAGATGCGTTGTCACCTGGGAGGACTAAGTTGGAATGCCACACAGCTTGCGATTATACTGGCTCTCTATACGCTTCACCGGAACACAGCAGGTACAAGTCGCGGCACGTAAGTCTAGCGCTGAACGAAACGTGGAGGGGACGCGCACGAATTGAATTGCACGAATGCGACTGGAGAGCCAATCAGCGCGTGCGAGCGATACGCACGAGCCAATCAGCGCGACTTGTTAATAACGGTCACCGCTAGACTTTCGTGTCGCTACTTATATATGAAATACAAGCCCTGAGTCCGATGAAGCCGTAAGAGCAGCATAGGCTAACAGCATTAACATCACAGAATCTAGAACGTTGTTGATTTGCCTCGCAGGCGCATTGACGATCGCAGTACCAGACGTTTTACACTTTTGACCCTGCTGTCCGTCGGCGGACAAGGTATTTTATGAACGAGATAGTTTTATCGCCATCTATCGACAACCATAAGATTTTCCTGACATTTTCCATTTTTCCTATTATTGGTAGCCTAATGTCTTATTTGTATGGAAATTTTTCTTCTCTTCTCTCTCACCTGCAAGGCAAAGCTTTGACGAGCGAATGATGACGGAAAACTCATAGAAAAATGCCTAGGCTAAGTTTTTAAGACTGGCGATATACAACAGCATTACCAGTGCAACGCTCGGTATATATACAAGTATATATAAGTACATTCTGAATTATTCTAAAGCATTCTTGAAAATGCCTCTAACCAGCAGTGAGAACGCACTGAGAAAGGCTCACTACAACAACGTTTGCTTTAATATATAACTTCACCTAAAAGTGGGATCGGTGATAGGGATACCATATGTCATCTTGTCATGGTTGCGGTCGGATTTTGGAAATGTCGGGCTTTTTCTTTTACTTATAATATTCAGTAGGTTCTTGCGTGTGAGAGGATTGATCGCGAGAATACACAAAACCAATATTGCATGCCTTAAGCGCAAAGCGCATAGGTATGTTCTACTAGCGCCTAAAAATCAAAATCCCACGTTTTGTCGCATGAAATATAAATATAAATGATATAAAAAGCACATTGTCAGAAAGATAAATGATTGTTGAACTTATTATAATTTTTTTAAATCGATTAATTGCTATTTTTACGTAAAAGAAAGTGGTTTTAGTGGCTTATTATGTAGATTTATCAAGTCCCCATGGAGTGGTAAACACGATAACTTTTGAAAATATCAATTGTTCAACTAAATCTATTTTGTAATCTCTTCATCTATTTGTTTTTTTTTTTTGTTAAGTTTTTTAATTACGTTTGCAACAAAATGTCAGGACTTTTCTATGGAAATCAGGTTATTTGTCAGGACTCTTCAATTTTCCATCTGGTAACCCTTATCGGTAATGAACGTTGCAATTTATTTAAATATGCGGTAATCGCAATTAGATACGTTTGTATTACGAATAAATTCAACTTTTGTAAATAAAACTAGGTACCATCCACGTAGACACTGTCTTTAAAAAATCACAGACCAGACAAAAAAAATAAAATAGCGGAACAATCTTCAGTCATTCCGTTAAGCGAATGTAAAACTAAAACGAAAAGCATTAGGTTCCACATTCTTATATCTTGTATTATAAAAATAATGAAGAAACTAACCACACTACGCAATTTTCCAGTAAAATGAGTTTTATTCTACAATTTTTAAAGTTTGAATTTCCTCAGTCATGTCTTGTTAAAGTTGAAAAATACGGTTGGGCGTTTTATGCCGACGTGATGAAGTTTAAAGTTCCTTATTTTAAAAGGCTAGTCTTGTAAAGGGGTGTTGAAGAAGCAAATTGGAATTGTTCGCAAAGTTCGACGGCTGAGATGGAATTCCTTGCGCGTTTTACGACTCCCACATACTTTCTGTCATTTACTTGGAAAAAATGAAAGAGGCGGCTTAGTCTTAAATGTAGGAATGCAAGCTCAGACTTGTTTCATATTTATGATTAGCAAGCAACAAGTTTTGGTTTAGATTTGTAATATTTCATTAAATTTATATTTATCCATTACGGTTCAAAGCAGTGTTGCGTAATTTAAAACAATTAAAAACTCTGAAAATAAACTTCACAATAAGGAGAGGTTTCTTTGTCAGGGATTTTTTTATAATTTGCAAATACTATAAGTTAAGAAAACCCTTTTCGATCCGAAGGAGCACATAGGTACTGTATGTATGTATACCAAAAAAATTTTTTTTATTAATGAATATAAAAATGTAATTGTTATTTAAAACACTTACCTTTTACTAGTTTAAAATTTAGCAAATTTTTAAAACTTGGCAGCACCATATATATGAACCACCGCATCATTTAACAACATGTGACAGTATTGCCATGTAAATTTCCCCAATTCATTGAATTTTGTTTTATTTTTTGTAAGGATTTTTAAAAAGGGTAACACGCACAAAATCTTATTAAATACCAAAACACCCTTGCGTATCGGACATACAACATAATACACTTATAACAGGGTTATATTGATATTATTTATAAATAACTTATTTATTACTTTTGACCCTTTTAAAGAGTCAAAAGTAATAAGTAGTAAGATAGAATGACTCGTTAGTAACGAGACGTTCACTTACTTAGGCTTACTTACTTAGACTTAGAACTCAGGGGTGACAACGCATCTACATTTTGCTTTTTAATCGAGGACAGATCTAGATATTTGTGGCCTACAGTATCAGTTATCACGATTGTCAACCTTACTTCAATAAAAAAAAAAAACGAAAATAGGTATTGTATAAAAAGTTGACAGGAGTAAAGCAATTTATCACTCTGATCTAGATATACTAAAACTAAAAGGTGATAAAATATTCGCTTCACCTTATGCTTGAAATGACCCCATTTCGGTGTGGCCACTGCCTGACATCTAGGTGAAGTGGCCTCTACAACGTCCATCGGAGCACACGGTAAAGGTAAATAGGCCATTCGTCGCTCTTTAATAAATATGCATATGGGTATTTTTTTCTAATTTTTGGGTCACATTGCCCGGGTTGTACCGGGGTAGGTCCACGCTCTCACAAAACACCAGCGTGAATCGAATAATGTTTTGTAAGTTGAGTATAGAGAACCGGAGACCCTATTTACTGGTAACGAGGCATTCCAACTTAGTCCTCAGAGGTGACAACGCATCTGCATTTTGATTCTTAATTGATGATAGATGTAGATTTAAAATGGGCTATAGCATCCGCTTACCATCAGGGCGCTGATTATATATCGCGCTATCAAAGTTTTCGAACGACTTCATACCTAAATGCAAAAGTTGCATACCTACCACACGGAATGGGACCGTCTGCCAAGTGAAGAAGTTATGGCAACTGGCAAACTCCTCAAGCAAGACTTTATACGTTTTTTATAGATTTTATATATAGCCATGCTGCCATGCTGCAGCGATATTAGTAGTATAGTTGTAGCATGAATGGATCAGCTCGACCGGGGAAGGACCACGCTCTCACAGAATACCAGCGTAAAGTAGCAGCTTAATGCTGCTGTTTCGTATGGTGAGTGTAGAGAACCGAAGACCATTTTTACTGGATAAGAGGCATTCCATCTTAGTCCTCACGGGTGACAACGCATCTGCATTTTGATTCTTTATTGAGGATAGATGTAGATTTGAATGGGCCATAGCATCCGCTTACCATCAGGGCTATGTGCTCGGTTGTCACCTTTATTCTATAAAAAATCTCTTTAATGTTAAAGAAGATTTCCATTTTATTCCTTAGTGATGATAACGCTAACTGTATTTTGATTATGAATGGAGAATGGATGTAAATGGCAATGGACCACAGCATCCACTTACTACCAGGTGGACTGTGCGCGTTTGTCACTATTACTATGAATGAATAAGTACGATTTTGAACTTTAAATGTCCTAATGCATACAAACGTCTATTATAACTATCATTAATATATAACAATTCAAGTTTATTTACGTTTGGCTCACCAAAACCCGCTGCAGTGCTTACATTGCGCATCGCTTATAGAAACGAATGTGGGGCCCTAACGTAAACATACGGGGCGCGCCGCGGCGACGGACACGACCCGGCTACGGTTTGAGGTTAACTGACATAATATCGGTTTCTAGGCGGGAGACATTTTGTTATATTGGAACGAAGTTCTTTATCGGACGGTACGTATTTGGCGGATGGGGGCTAGGCGACAAAAAGTGTAAGATCATGTAAGACCGTCACGACCCCTTCTGACGTAGTGTAAACTGCCTTGGCGGCTATAAGAAAGCGAGATGAAATAATATCCATCTCCCTCGCACTTTTTCTGATCTTGCCATGAAAGAAATATTATTTTATTTTAAATTACACTTTAGATGCTAGTAATTCATTTATTTGTATTTGTTAATCAATAATATAATACGTTTATCAATAATAATGCACTACGAAAGGAACTTCGTTCCAACCGAGTGTTCCACGACACTCACGCATTTTTTTTTTTATAAAATTGAAGTGACAAAGGAACTTAACTTACAGTGAAAAAAGTATAAATCAATTATTGGTTTTGTATACCCATGCGATAAATCCTTGTCCCAGATTGTATCCCTCCCACGTAAAATATTTACTGTAATTTACTGAAGAATTGAAAAAGCCAGACATTTCTAAAATCAGACCGCAATCCTGATAAGAGCCCAAAAGTCACTGACTTATGATATCTCTATTTATGGGGCGATAATTCGATCTAGCAAGATCTTGTTTTTGGGAAAATACATTTTGTCCGTGTTTTCACACACAAAGAAACTGACTTGACTAGCACGCACAATACGATTGGTAACGTTGCCATAGAGATCATCTTCTCAATAGCCTAATGATTAACCATAATGTAAGTCTAACAAGCTGTAGTGCGCGAGTCCGAATGCTGGAAAATGGACAGGTTTTTGGTTATTATATTTTGTCTATAGTATTTTAGCATTATACGGCCCCGCAGCTAGACTAAGATGGAACGCCTCACAGCCAGCAATTGTACTGGTTGATTCTCTCTCTATTGCCCAAATACTCAAACGTTACTCAATTTTAAAACGCCGTTAAGTCTCGTGCTGTCTCTATCACCTTAAGTCAAAATGACTGTGATACCACGAGACTTAACGACATCTAAAAATTGAGTAGCGTTTGAGTATTTGGCCATATACCCTTCAGACTGGAACACAACAACGCAAGCACTGCTATTTGGTGGCAAAATAAAATTCATAATATCCTGTTAAATGTCAACACTTCTATTATTACTAACTCTGATTCTGGCAAACATATCAAGGGTAAAGACGGCTATGCCGCCATCTAATTGAAGCCATACAGATCTTGCATGCATGTATGTATGAATGTATTGGAATTTTTAATTTACTTTTCAACCACTTCCGGACGTGTGAATAATATCAAAAATTAGACGTGAACCGATGACAATACTTCATGACTATGACCGTGGTGTTGAAGTTTTTTAAACTGTAATATTATTATTGTATTTCGTGCCCATGCCAATATAATATATTATGAGAAAGTTTGTGAAGGTGTTTGGATGTTTGTTATTCAATCACGAATAAACGGCTAAACAGATTTAGGCAAAATTCAGTTGAGAGTTCAGACAGATCATGCCCTGGATTTATTTAATGGATACACTTTACCGCAAGAAAATTAAAGCTACCGACAGGCGACGTCGTGGACAGAAGCTTATAGTTAGGATACAAATAGAAAACAAAACCAAATTTTAATAATAATACTTTAACTTAAATCCTAAACATTTTCGTCTCCCTGTTATCTGTAAAAATGACAACGCATATTTCACGTTAATATAGGTACATTATTTCCACACTGTTACTGCATCTAACTTTGCGAATTCGGCACTAAATTATCATTTAATGGCAACATTTTATTCACGAACGTATATTGCACCATCTAACGCCAATATATACTCGTAGTTGCGAAATAACGCATTACATGTGATGAATGTAGCAATTGGAGAAGAGTACAAATTAGGTATACGAATCCAAACATTTTATTACTAAGATCGTTGTTCGTGTGTTATATTTGTTGTTAATATTATTGTATACAGAGAAAAAAAATTTATTTCCGTCTCTGTTTTTATGAATTCTATTAGTATAGTACATTAGAAATTGGCTTCCAAATATTGTCCTAATTTTTTTAAAGGATAAGGGTGACAAGCGTGCACACAGTCCACCTGATGGTAAGTGGTTGCTGTGGCCCATAGACATCTACATCTGTCCTCGTTTGCGAATCAAAATGCAGATGCGTTGTCTAAGATGGAATACCTCGTTTCCAGTAAAAAGGGTCTCCGGTTCTCTACACTCACTATACGAAACATAGCAGCATTAATCTGCTGTTTTACGCCGGTATTCTGTGAGAGCGTGGTCCTTCCCCGGTCGAGTCGAACCATTCGTGCTAAAACTATACAATTAATATAGCTGCAGCATGGCTCTACCACGTATAAAATTCGTTATTACATAAATGTATTAATCAAAATGATGATAATGCTTAGCCTCTTAGTAATGATATATTATGGTAGCTCATCTTAAGTGAACCCCCACGTACGTTATTTGAAATTAACGTCAAACGAACTTTCTATTGAATTATGATCGGAACAATTTACGTAGGCGAAAGCCAAAGTCGTCGTGATTATTACAAAAACTCGATTCAATTTATAAAAGTCTATAAAAGGCAGGCTGTGGAGAGATAGTACACAATCCACTCATAAGCAGCAACTTTCAAAGTATTTTATATTTTTATTACAGTTACGTGGCGACTGGATTGGCAAGTGGCTACTGCGTATGTCTATGTTAAAGTTACTTTATGCTAAGATTGTGAATTTGAGTCTCGATGGAAGCTTCCTTTACGTGACGAACATTAATATTTGTCAGCTGTCAGCCGTGTAGTGGTGGCGAGGAGAATCCATCACCTTATGGTCTCGTGAGTGTAGTAACAGTGAGGGAAATGCTAGATACTTATAGCTTCCAATAGATGGCGCTACCAACTCGTTAAAAACATAAGAAAAATACCCGAACCGGTGACGGACAGCATGGTCAAAGGTGCGAGACATCTGCTGCAATCATCAATCCGGTACCAATACGGTATAGCTTATAAATAATAGGCCAGTAAAACTATGAGTAAAGAATTCCATTCCATGATGCAGACGTGAGGAAATGAGATCTGTCTTTGTTTCTGTCTGTCTTTACCTGAAACAAAAAAGAACATGTTAGAATTTTACAATTTTTGGATGCTTTTATACGTGGTAGAGCCATGCTGCAGCTATATTAGTGGTATAGTTGTAGCACGAATGGGTCGGCTCGACCGGGGAAAGACCACGCTCTCACAGAATACCAGCGTAAAATAGCAGATTAACACTGCTGTGCTTCGTATGGTGAGTGTAGAGAACCGGAGACCCTTTTTACTGGAAAAGAGGAATTCCATCTTACTGCTCACGGGTGACAACGCATCTGCATTTTGATTCGCAAACGAGGATAGATGTAGATGTCTATGGGCCACAGCAACCACTTACCATCAGGTGGACTGTGTGCACGTTTCTCACCCTATCCTATAAAAAAAAAGGTTTGAATATAGAAAAGGTTACATTTTAAAATGTTCGTTCATTCCATTCGAATGAGCTAAAAATCTAAGTAAATTAAATTTATATAGAAATATGTCAGCATTCTCTGAGTTATTATATAATAAGGAAAGTTGTTAAATATAACATCCACCTACACATCTGCCAATAATGTATCAAAAATAAAAATACCAATTTGACATCGTCTTTTTAAAAAAAATATGAAAAGGTTCTTTAAACACTGGCGTAACAGATTTTACAACTAAGAAAAATGTTAACAAAAAAAAGTGGACAAAGGCATGTGCAGTCTTACGAAATCACTTATCTTTCTTTATCTACCATAAAAGTCCGCCCGGGATTAAGGACCCTGTACATACTCGGTCGGATTACGTCAACGTCTTAATAAAGCTCGTAATCGATTGAAGCATGAAATCGGGGGTATTATGCGAAAACTTCAATACGTTGAGTGTCCACTTGACAACACATGTACGCGAAAATAGCCAATACTACACATTAATAACGAGAACACTGCATTGCGAGTTTTAAAAATGCATTCTCTTTTTGAGACTATTGTGCGAAGTACAATGGACGATCGGCCTTTAAGTTTAGAGCCCGATAATGCATTTCACAGGGATAAGTTTTTTATGGTACAGATGTTGCATAGTAAGCTAATGACAGTGTCATTGGAGATATACGAGCTAATGGAAAACTGAATAAAGTCTTTTATGATTTATAGATTATGCCTGCACAATTTATTGGATAAAACTAATTTTTACGAATTGCATCGTGTCTACTTTTAGCCGATTTAAAAAGAGGAGAACGTTCTCAATGGCAATTCTTTTTTTTTTATAGTAGAGGGAGCATACGCATGCAATTCACCTGATGGTAAATAAAATTCGACGGTATGTTCTTTTTTTGGACGTATGTTACGCGATATCTTCGTCAATTGTGAACCGATTTTGATCTTTACAGGAAAGACGCTCGGAAAAAAACTTTCGTGAACTCGATCATAACGCGATGACATATGAGAAGGCTGTTTGGTTCTTAGACCTTTGCCCACCCTTATTGATAAAGAGAAATGACAACAATAACGAACAAGGACAGTTCGAAAATATTTGTTCAAACAGGAAGGGACGGGTGTCCCGTGTTGCGAAGAGATGAATAGCGGCCGTGTTATTATTATTAGCTTATTGCCGAGTGATTGAAGTATTTGAGTAAGTTCTATGTTGAAAATCGTCCATGTTTCTTTTATTAACCGCTATTCTACTCTGGTGCTATTGTGTTGATAGATGTTAAAACGATATATGAAATATAAAATCAATTCTCAAATAACTACACTAAACCATGTAGTAAGAATATCCACCACCCGATATCGTACCGAGGGTGTCGTAAGAGGCAACAGAAGGAAACAGACCAGGAGATAGGCAGCAGCGTCTTCCTATTATCAACTAAACAATAAAAAAAGAGCTGCGGTTGCTAACCCACCTGCCAAGTGTGACAACTGCGGCAAAATTCTCTTTATGAGGCAATCTATGAGGAGGCCTATGTTGGCAGTGGACTTTTATTAATGGATTCTCCATTCCATCCATTAAAATAAATTGGTCTAAAACAAAAATTGCAGAAAATATTTTTTTTTATTGATCTGAAACAAAATTGCAGAAAAGAAATTGTTTTTTTAGTCTCATTTATAGTTCATCGAATCACCTACTTCTTTAATTATTCCTTCTGCTGACGTGTGGTGGCGGGTGGGAGAATCTCATTACAGAGCGTCGTATCATTAGAGGCGTCTACAAGAAAAGCCAGAATATTACAGCATCCGATATGAGGTTACAACCATCTCCAATAAACCAAATTTTGAATATCTAGACCTAGTTTATACCAGGTTGGTTTATAATAAGACTTAAGTTATAGAAATTTAAATGAATCACAGATGGTATGTGATTAATTCACTTACCCTTTTTTAATTTCACAGTACGAAGTACTATCAGGTACTATCTTTAGACAGGGCCGGCGCGGCGCGTGGCAGTGTAAACAAGCGGTGTCGACGCCGCGGTCAATATCCACCGCAAATAGAAGCCGCGCGTTTGTCGTGCCGCCGCGTACAAGGGTTGAGAAACTTTCGAGTGCCAAGCGCCGTTGCCTGTGACGCGTTTTACCTACGTATACTCTATGCATTTCTAGCTGTGATATAGTGCTCCACCAATGGGCTCAAAGCGAGGAGCGATGCGATGAAAGTAACGACTTTTTACCGCGCCTGAACCACAAGCTGAACAATGTTGATGTACTTTTGTGCACAAGAATTATTTGCATTACTCTTATTGTAGTTCGTCTGTATCCTTAGAAATTAGCAGAGTATTTTCGAGTATTTTTTTTCTTTATGCAGTTTTAGAGTGGCCAGTAATAGAACGTTTAAGATCTGTTACTTTTTCTTCAGTGCAGTGCTATATACGTAATTATAATGATGTCGAATTTCTGTAACGGCAGCCAGTCTCTCTCTGAAGACTAGCCTGTGCAGGACTGGATTATTTGGCAGGAGTGTGTGCAATCACAGGTGCACTGTCTATTCCCTCACTCTCATAGTCCGATGGGACGACAATCAGACACGACCAGATAGAGATCGTCGTCATCAACGTCTTTACATGCCTTAGACGTACGGAGGTAACTCTGGGCTGCTACAGAAAATTTCTTTACAGAAAAACCTACTAACTGATTTCGGCCCGACCCGGAATCGCACCCGGGAGCACATGATTCGCAGTCGCGCGTAGTAATTATAATCAGACAATTAATAAATCAACTAACGTGTTAGGATGATAAGCTATAAAACACACGGTTGGCAGATTTTGGAGCAGTAGAAGACCTCAATAATCCCACATCGTCCAATGGCAGTAGAGAAAGTCGGCTAAGTGAATTGCAGACAAATAAAGTGGCCTACCAATTGGTGGCAGAATTACCAACTTAAATATTGCCACAATTAAAATATCTTGAACAGTAATTGGTAAATATTTGGAGTTATTAGTGTAAAACTTGCTACCTTGGAAGATGCTCATTCAGATTGGATTCACATTGGAGTGTTTACAAATTGAACGATTAAATAAATTATAATTTAAACGAAAAGATATAAGATTAACGAAATAAATATAATGTCGGGATTATCGTTTTCTTTTATAAATTTTATTGAATTTGATTTAGATTATTATAAAACTTTATCTCAAAGGACAAGGAATTTAATCTATAGGCATCGTGGTCGTACATACATAAATAATACATGGATAAAAATTCAAATGAGAAACAATATGCGTAGGTGTATGTCATACTCTGCGGGATTCGAAAACATTTTACAAAGAAACAATGATTCTTGCGGCATTTTTACCACGTATTTACAGCATCCACGGTACGGGGATACTGAGGTATTTGACGTCCGGATGTCATAGTTAACGAAGCCTACCTTCAACTTTTAAATATTACGCCCGAAACGTCGGAAATTAAAAAAGTTTTAACTGAATGTGATAAAATCCATATAATTATTTGTAATCAATGAGAAGCATTCGCGTAAATGTAAGAAACAGAAACAGATGCATATGTGTTGTCACCTCTGAGGACTAAGATGGAATGCCTCGTTTCCATTAAGGCGCTGTACATAGTCAAACTAGGCTTTACAAAAAAGCTTTTTAACAAAATGTATACATTTTAGAGCTGCAAAAAAAATATATGTTAATCTTGATCACATTTATGGGAAAACCATTGTTTTCAAAACACGTTTTCTGTAAATTTTCTCGATAGAAAAAAATCATGAAATAGCCATTGAAATTGAATTTCTAGCGATTGTAACTGTATTATTTATAAGCAAATCTTAATAAAATGAATAACAGTGATGTAATATATAAAAATAAGGGGAACTGTTGTTTTAATTTATCGATTGAAATAAGATATTTGTAAGTATTAATATATTTCATGATAAATAACTCGAACGAATCAATGTTTCGCATCGCGCCATCTTGGTGTCTCTTCACTTCTCTTTCATTTCTACGCGGAGCGACAGTGATCGTTGAGGCACGTTGCTAAACGGACCTGTACCACTTTGTTTCGCTCGTGGTTCAAAAATAATTTACGTATCTGTTTGTTTTTAAAAGCTGTGTATATTTTATTTAGTGATTATTTTTTTCTAAGTTGTGTTGTTGGTGTAAATTTTTGTTCGGTTTCGGTTCTAGTGACAAGTTGTGTAAATAAACAATTAGTTTTTTCTAAGTTTTGCTTTATGTTGGTATAAACTTTTGTTCGATTTTGGTTTTATTCGTAAGTTGTAAAAATAAATAATCAGTGTCGGTACATTATAAAAAATGGGCAACAATAAAAATATACGGAGGGCAATAAAGAGATCGTATTCCATGAAACAAAAACACATGATGGAAGTTGTAAAGTAAGTACACTCACTCATAAGCAGCAACTTTCAAAGTATTTTTATTTTTATTACAGTTACGTGGCGACTGGATTGGCAAGTGGCTACTGCGTATGTCTATGTTAAAGTTACTTTATGCTAAGATTGCGAATTTGAGTCTCTATGAGCTTCCTTTACGTGACGAACATTAATATTTGTCAGCTGTCAGCCGTGTAGGTGGCGAGGAGAATCCATCACCTTATCGTCTCGTGAGTGTAGTAACAGTGAGGGAAATGCTAGATACTTATAGCTTCCAATAGATGGCGCTACCAACTCGTTAAAAACATAAGAAAAATACCCGAACCGGTGACGGACAGCATGGTCAAGGTTTGATGATTGCTGATTGCTGACATCTGCTGCAATCATCAATCCGGTACTAATCGATATAGCTTATAAATAATAGGCCAGTAAAACTATGAGTAAAAATTCCATTCCATGATGCAGACGTGAAGAAATGAGATCTGTCTTTGTTTCTGTTTGTCTTTACCTGAAACAAAAAAGAACATGTTAGAATTTTACAATTTTTGGATGCTTTTATACGTGGTAGAGCCATGCTGCAGCTATATTAGTAGTATAGTTATAGCACGAATGGATCAGCTCGACCGGGGAAAGACCACGCTCTCACAGAATACCAGCGTAAAATAGCAGCTTAACACTGCTGTGTTTCGTATTCGGTGAGTGTAGAGAACCGGAGACCCTTTTTACTGGAAAAGAGGCATTCCATCTTACTACTCACGGGTGACAACGCATCTGCATTTTGATTCGCAAACGAGGATAGATGTAGATGTCTATGGGCCACAGCAACCACTTACCATCAGGTGGACTGTGTGCTCGTTTGTCACCCTATCCTATAAAAAAAAGCTATGAATATAGAAAAGGTTACATTTTAAAATTTTCGTTCATTCCATTCGAATGAGCTAATAATCTAAGTAAATTAATTTTCTATAGAAGTATGTCAGCATTCTCTGAGTTATTATATAATAAGGAAAGTTGTTAAATATAACATCCACCTACACATCTGCCAATAACGTATCAAAAATAAAAATACCAATTTGACATCGTCTTTTAAAAAAAAATATGAAAAGGTTCTTTAAACACTGGCGTAACAGATTTTACAACTAAGAAAATGTTAACAAAAAAAAGTGGACAAAGGCATGTGCAGTCTTACGAAATCACTTATCTTTCTTTATCTACCATAAAAGTCCGCCCGGGATTAAGGACCCTGTATATACTCGGTCGGATTACGTCAACGTCTTAATAAAGCTCGTAATCGATTGAAGCATGAAATCGGGGGTATTATGCGAAAACTTCAATACGTTGAGTGTCCACTTGACAACACATGTACGCGAAAATAGCCAATACTACACATTAATAACGAGAACACTGCATTGCGAGTTTTAAAATGCATTCTCTTTTGAGACTATTGTGCGAAGCACAATGGACGAACGGCCTTTAAGTTTAGAGCCCGATAATGCATTTCACAGGGATAAGTTTTTATGGTACAGATGTTGCATAGTAAGCTAATAACAGTGTCATTGGAGATATACGAGCTAATGGAAAACTGAATAAAGTTTTTATGATTTATAGATTATGCCTGCACAATTTATTGATAAAACTAATTTTTATGAATTGCATCGCGTCTACTTTTAGCCGATTTGAAAAGAGGAGGGTTCTCAATGGCAATTTTTTTTTAGTAGAGGGCATAAGCATGCGATTCACCTGATGGTATATAAAATTCGACAGTATGTTCTTTTTGGACGTATGTTACGCGATATCTTCGTCAATTGTGAACCGATTTTGATCTTTACAGGAAAGACGCTCGGAAAAAAACTTTCGTGAACTCGATCATAACGCGATGACATATGAGAAGGCTGTTTGGTTCTTAGACCTTTGCCCACCCTTATTGATAAAGAGAAATGACAACAATAACGAACAAGGACAGTTAATAAAATATTTGATTTCGAAAATATTTGTTCAAACAGGAAGGGACGGGTGTCCCGTGTTGCGAAGAGATGAATAGCGGCCGTGTTATTATTATTAGCTTATTGCCGAGTGATTGAAGTATTTGAGTAAGTTCTATGTTGAAAATCGTCCATGTTTCTTTTATTAACCGCTATTCTACTCTGGTGCTATTGTGTTGATAGATGTTAAACGATATATGAAATACAATTCTCAAATAACTACACTAAACCATGTAGTAAGAATATCCACCACCCGATATCGTACCGAGGGTGTCGTAAGAGGCAACAGAAGGAAACAGACCAGGAGATAGGCAGCAGCGTCTTCCTATTATCAACTAAACAATAAAAAAAGAGCTGCGGTTGCTAACCCACCTGCCAAGTGTGACAACTGCGGCAAAATTCTCTTTATGAGGCAATCTATGAGGAGGCCTATGTTGGCAGTGGACTTTTATTAATGGATTCTCCATTCCATCCATTAAAATAAATTGGTCTAAAACAAAAATTGCAGAAAATATTTTTTTTTATTGATCTGAAACAAAAATTGCAGAAAAGAAATTGTTTTTTTTTAGTCTCATTTATAGTTCATCGAATCACCTACTTCTTTAATTATTCCTTCTGCTGACGTGTGGTGGCGGAGTGGGAGAATCTCATTACAGAGCGTCGTATCATTAGAGGCGTCTACAAGAAAAGCCAGAATATTACAGCATCCGATATGAGGGTACAACCATCTCCAATAAACCAAATTTTGAATATCTAGACCTAGTTTATACCAGGTTAGTTTATAATAAGACTTAAGTAATAGAAATTTAAATTAATCACAGATGGTATGTGATTAATTCACTTACCCTTTTTTAATTTCACAGTACGGAGTACTATCAGGTACCTATCTTTAGACAGGGCCGGCGCGGCGCGTGGCAGTGTAAACAAGCGGTGTCGACGCCGCGGTCAATATCCACCGCAAATAGAAGCCGCGCGTTTGTCGTGCCGCCGCGCACAAGGGTTGAGAAACTTTCGAGTGCCAAGCGCCGTTGCCTGTGACGCGTTTTACCTACGTATACTCTATGCATTTCTAGCTGTGATATAGTGCTCCACCAATGGGCTCAAAGCGAGGAGCGATGCGATGAAAGTAACGACTTTTTACCGCGCCTGAACCACAAGCTGAACAATGTTGATGTACTTTTGTGCACAAGAATTATTTGCATTACTCTTATTGTAGTTCGTCTGTACCCTTAGAAATTAGCAGAGTATTTTCGAGTATTTTTTTTCTTTATGCAGTTTTAAAGTGGCCAGTAATAGAACGTTTAAGATCTGTTACTTTTTCTCCAGTGCAGTGCTATATACGTAATTATAATGATGTCTAATTTCAGTAACGGCAGCCAGTCTCAATGAAGCCTGTGCAGGACTGGATTATTGGGCAGGAGTGTGTGCAATCACAGGTGCACTGTCTATTCCCTCACTCTCATAGTCCGATGGGACGGCAATCAGACATGACCAGATAGAGATCGTCGTCGTCAACGTCTTTAAATGCCTTAGACGTACGGAGGTAACTCTGGGCTGCTACAGAAAATTTCTTTATAGAAAACCTAATAACCGGAATCGCACCTGGACCACATGATTCGCAGTCGCGCATAGTAATTATAATCAGACAATTAATAAATCAACTAACGTGTTAGGATGATACGCTATAAAACACACGGTTGGCAGATGTTGGAGCAGCAGAAGACTTCAATAATCCCACATCGTCTAATGGCAGTAGAGAAAGTCGGCTAAGTGAATTGCAGACAAATAAAGTGGCCTACCAATTGGTGGCAGAGTTACCAACTTAAATATTGCAACAATTAAAATATCTTGAACAGTAATTGGTAAATATTTGGAGTTATTAGTGTAAAACTTGCTACCTTGGAAGATGCTCATTCAGATTGGATTCACATTGGAGTGTTTACAAATTGAACGATTAAATAAATTATAATTTAAACGAAAAGATATAACATTAACGATATAAATATAATGTCGGGATTATTGTTTTCTTTTATAATTTTTATTGAATTTGATTTTAATTATTATAAAACTTTATCTCAGGAATTTTATCTATAGGCATCGTGGTCTTACATACATAAATAATACATGGATAAAAATACAAATGAGAAACAATATGCGTAGGTGTAGGTCATACTCTGCGGGATTCGAAAACATTTAACAAAGAAACATTGATTCTTGCGGTATTTTTACCACGTATTTACAGCATCCACGGTCACGGGGGGTACTGAGGAATTTGACGTCCTGATGTCATAGTTAACGAAGCCTACCTTCAACTTTTAAATATTACGCCCGAAACGTCGGAAATTAAAAAAGTTGTCACTGAATGTGATAAAATCCATATAATTATTTGTAATCAATGAGAAGCATCCGCGTAAATGTAAGAAACAGAAACAGAAACAGATGCATATGTGTTGTCACCTCTGAGGACTAAGACGGAATGCCTCGTTTCCATTAACGGTCTTTTTTTTTCATAGTATAAGGTGACAAACGAGCACACAGTCCACCTGATGGTAAGTGGTTGCTGCGGCCCATAGACATCTACATTTATCCTCGATTACAAATCAAAATGCAGATGCGTTGTCACCCGGAGGACTAAGATAGAATGCCTCGTTTTCAGTAAAAAAGGGTCTCCAGTTCTCTACACTCACCATACGAAACACAGCAGCGTTTAGCTGCTATTTTACGCTGGTATTCTGTGAGAGCGTGATCCTTCCCCGGTCGAGCCAATCCATTCGTGCTACAACTATACTACTACATTCACATAATTCAGTCATGTTGTCCAAAGAAGTGGTGCTGTTAAGTGCAGGGTACATGTCTTTATATACTCGTAGGTATAGTGCTCCCTAACCGAAACAAAGGAACAAAAATAGTGGGTTCGGACTATGTTTTAAGGAGCCAAAACTAGTAGATGATTTTTGCATGTCTCACGGGTCATTAACAAAATTTGAGTCTGAAACATCGTCCTACTCATCGCTCTTTTTGATTTTATTTTATAGTCATTACTTGAGATGTCTCATAAAAAAATTTTTGCTCAAAAATTTGTACTAATTTAAAATGTGTTTTTTCGTCCAAATCTTACACTACACGCCATATTCGTAAATAAGTGAAATATGCGTCCATACCCGTAAACATTTGTCGCGAAATTGTCACAGAGTAGAACAAGTACAAAAAAATAAACGTAATTATTTTGCTTGAGATGTGCTCCCTTTTGACGATGGAGCACGGCGGCTGTTGGTTGTTGTTATGGTGGCACGGTGGCAGTTGTGGTTATGGCAGAATCATCAGCGCTGCAGGTTACCCTGCAGCATTACGCTGAGTCATAACCTTTCACTGGCTCGATACACACCCCATCTCTTGTAATACCATACTTTTAACTGTTTATTTTATTTTGTGATGTGTACAGTTTCAGTGAATAAATGTCTTTCTTTCTTTCTTTCTTTCTTTCTGTTTCGGTAACACGTAATATTTACAGCAACAAGATCAAATGCTTAAGAAACATAATTATTTGTGATATCTTATGTTTACGCGAATATCTACACCTTAAATGAAACTAATTTTACGGGTTGGCGTTTAATTTCAACTTTTTAATTCCGACGGGAACTAAAAAGTTTACATAAAATTAATTTCATTTAATAATTATTTGTTTCAGAAGCACGTATATTAAAACTTTTTAATTAATGCAAACACAGAGCAAGTTTTTTTTTCAAGTCGTAAGTCGCCTACCGAATTAACGGGCGGCGTTACACAAAATTCATTACATCATTCGCCTGTGTTGCAGGGATGCGTTGGTCCTTTCGTGTCCCGCGTGTTTGTTCGTACAACACACCTATCTAATCTCCATCGAGCGTCTGGCAGTGCATTGTCTCGCCGCCGTGCGATGTACAAACAGGGCGGTGGTTCTAAGCAACGGACTTTCAAATGTTAATCTATTGTTTCCGAGTTGAGGTAGCTCAGGAGTTGAGTGTAAATTTCATCAGAATAAAATTCATTCAAAATTTCATGGGTTCGATCTCCGCCGGCACCAAATTTTTATAATATATTATATTGTTTTGTTGTGTAATTTTATTACGGAACATTTTTTCAATACCTGTAGATCTATTCCCTTTTAACTTTGATTAAGAATATCATATTATTGGCTTTAAAAAAATGACAAAAAGATAATACCTGCGGAGTTTCTTTCGCCATTTCTTCTCCAGACTGAGGAACCTCATTTTGAAACGGTAGTAGAATATACCGTAATAACATGTTGAAGTTTGTTTCAAATTTCTTACCTACAAAATTTTAATTTCTTACTTCGAAAAAAAATTGTTAATGGCAATTTCAAGTGCTCATGCCATGTGCTCAGCGGTGAAGGAAAACATCGTGAAGTAACTTGGAATAAAATATTTCGCGGACGTGTGAAGTATGCCAACAAGCTCTGAAGCAGCGCGACAGACATCTTACTCTATAATCTTCAAAGAAATGGTAGGTTTTATAGTTTTAAAACAAAAAGCAATTGCATTAAACAGTTCTTTACATATTATTAACGGGGCTCGTATAAAAATGTAAGCCATTAAGATGTACATGCCCGTAAACGCAACAATCCAATCGATTTTTGTCTCATCGAGACAAATGAAACATTATGGGACATTGTATTAACAAATGAGGTTCCAAACATGGCGACCGTCGCATTCGACTGCCCGGTAATTCGTCAAACATAAATGTCATCCACGCAAAGACAAAAACTTGTTACATCCAAAAGCCTACACAGGGCCACCCGTGACGCCCGATCGAAGGCATACCAATTTATTCCAACAAACGCATTCTTTAATTGAATCGAACTGTAATTAGAGTTGAAGATAGGGTTGCCAGACTACTCGAAAATAATTGTTCAACATTTTATGTTAATTTTGATTTTTAAAACAACGCTCCAAGAAACTTGTGTTGTGATGAGAGTCATGTGCAGACTGAATGCATTTGTTTTAAAGAATATGGGTGAAAAACGAGCGCACAGTCAACCTGTTTGTAAGTGGATGCTGTGGTTTATAGATACCTACATCTATTCTCGATTAAGAATCAAGATGAAGAAGCGTTGTCACCCTTAGGACCAATATAAAATGCCTCGCTACCATAAAAAGGGACTCTCTTCTCTACACTCACCGTACGAAACACAGCAGTACTAAATTGCTATTTATGCTGGTATTCTGCGAGAGCGTGGTCCTTCTTCCCCTGTGGCGGCGCTAGTGAAGCGACAAGCGAAACGCACCGAAGTCTAAATCACGCTATCAAAGTTCGGAAGTACTGCAGTACTACGTGTTCATTTCATGAATGCCGTTACCTCCCGCCGCGCTCCCTCATACCGCGCCTCAAGCGTCCCCCTTATAGTACCGATAGCAACGCTGAAATATATCTACGTCCATTGTTTGTGCTCCCGTGCGATCTCTAGTTTGTTACTATTTTTGTTGTTGTTTTTGTTAGTGTTGATTTTTTGTTTCTGTTAACTTTTTACGTTCGTTAATTTGTGATAAACACAGAATGGAGTGATGGCAATGATACAGAAACGAACGATTTCGATAAAATAACTAGTATCGAATTTATGGATGCGTAAATATCTACCTACCAGTTTTTGTTCGCACCTTCGTAAATAATTAATTTAAAATGTATAATAAAACTATAACAAAAATATTTTATTTTCTCGGACACGTTTTTCTATTTAGTGTTATTATTTTACTTTACTAACTAAATAAATTATTCAATAATATGCATTTTATCAACTTGCTTGCCCTCCATTTCTCTGTACAAGGCAACAACCAATCCAACCACACAACCACACAAACCACAAATCGAACTTCTTAAAATTAAACACTTACAGTAATAGTTTTGTCTACGGTACGGTCATCTGTGACGTCATAACGGTCGACGATGCCAAACTCGAAATGAACGCGTAGTACGTAAATATATATAGAATAGCTCCGAACTATCACACGGAGGCGGAGCGTTGGCCGCTCCCCGGGCTGTACTGCGAGAGCGTGGTCCTTCTTCCCCTGTGGCGGCGCTATTGAAGCGACAAGCTAAACGCACCGAAGTCTAAATCACGCTATCAAAGTTCCGAAGTACTGCAGTATATAAATACATATGTAGAATAGCTCCGAACTATCACAGGAGCGTTGGCCGCTCCCCGGGCTGAATATCTTGCCCGGCGGGAGATCTTACCTTTTCCTTTCACCGCCAAGCCCCGATCAAGCCGACCCATTCGTGCTGCAGCTGCAGCCGTAATATATATTAAATTGGTAGAGACAAGCTGCGGCTATAGCTTGTCTCTACCAATTTAATAACTATTGAGAAACAAATGTGAAGTAATTTAACAAATTATCATTATTATTGGTAAATAAGTAGCCGCTAAAACGCGTCACTCTTCACTCACAAATTTAAAACGTCTTTATCTACTTCTATATATTCGCTTAAAACTTTAAATACTTAACAATATTTGATGCGGTTATTACAAACATTTAAAAATTTCGTTGGGTACGATTTCGTGTATATTCATACGTAGCAGAGGCGAACCGCTAATCACGTAATAACTTGATATACTATATAATTCTTCTGTACATCACTGAACTCCTCCTTTGAGAGGAAATAAAAGTAAAACACTAAGTTGTCCTCTATGTTATGAAGGCCCGAAGATAAATCTGTTTTTTAATTGGTTATGTATTATCGGATAAGGATTTTAAATTACGCAAAGAAGCCGTCTGTACATATTATTGTTAATTGTGAAATTATTATTGATAACATCGACAGCAATAAAATGGTGGTGAAAAGAATTATTATTTGATTGCTGGACTCCGTGTGGTGGCGGTATAAGAGAATTCATCACCCCCAATCTCATCCTGTGTGTGACGTAATTGGTTCGTTATTTTTTGATAGCCCTAGAAGAATACCTGTTCATAGTATTAAGTGTACTCAATGCCAACTGTTACAACGGAAGACGGCGACACTTGCTCAAATACAATCAGTCTGGTATTATTCCTATGCTTTTATTGAAATTTTCTTGCTGCAGCCCTCTTTAATATTAAAGTAGGGAAAGTCCAAAGAGCCGCTCTTTGAGCTACGCGGACCACGTTTAGCCATTAGTCGGCTTTTAGGACATGCTAGACAAGTGACACAGTTGGACACATTTTTTTACGTGGTAGAGCCACGCTGCAGTTATACATACCTGTGGAACGAATGGGTAGACTCGACCGGGGTGAAATAATGCTGCTGTGTTTCGTATGGTGAGTGTAGAGAACCGGAAACCCTTTGTTAGTTAGTTCGGTGGGTGTACTAGGCACTCCATCATAGTCCTCATGGGTGACAACACATCAGCCTTTTAATTTTTAATCGATAATAGATGTAGATGTCTATGGATCATAGTATCCACTTACCATCAGGTGGACTGTGTCTTCGTTTGTTATCTCATTCTATAAAAAAATCTTTTTTGTAACAAGTCCCACATAAACATGGTACCTGTGAGTCCCAGACCCATACGTGACACATGTATAAAAAAGAAATTAAGACAACAACGTACAAGGTGCGAAGCGTCTTGTTCTACCATCGTCAATCCAACTGCCCAGCAGCGTGGCGAGTAAGGTAATTTATACCTACAACGGTCGAAGCAAACGTACTGCAGTGGACTTCTACGGCCTGATTATGAAGAAGCATAATATCCGACAAGGGAGGACGTTTGCGGATGTTGCTCGAAAATCTTCACAACCGCCACCCTCTTGTGGTCTAAAACGAAAGAATGTTGATATAAAATCAGTTCCAGTGGTGACCACCATACAGTGGTGACAAAAGTACGTCGGGAGAAGACGTCCTGCGTTTCGTGGAATAACGAAGCCGATGCCGTATAGAGGATCCGATCTCTTTACATTTGCAGCGTCTGGAGTCTAATAGGCCAACGAACTTCAAATCCTACGTACCCAGGTTCCTGCAAAACACAAGAAGACATTCCTCGCTCCCGATTTCTGGCCCTCTGGGGTAGTGTTTCGCCGATACAGGGACACGCCAAAGAAGAAAGTTCCCTAAGTAGTGTTATATTTATATTTTATATATATTTTTAGGTTAAGGTATGTATTGTTATGGGCCAATGTTCTTAATTTTTAAGTCTTTGATGCCTGAAATAAAGTTATTGTATTGTATTGTATTGTACTGTATTGTATTGTATAATATTAAAAAGTTATTAGGTACCTTAAATTATACGTACCTACGAATAATGTGCTAGGTCTTAATTAAATTATAAGCAGAATTGTTTAATTAAATTTAGAGCTGAGAGTGATTTAACAAAGATTCTGTACTCTTTTAACACAACAAAACAGTGCCATTATTCTTCCTTAGTCACCAGCCTCCGAAATAACGAAGAGGGTGACGATAATTGGCGCTTACAAACGAAGCAACAAATTGAAAAATAAAATGGACGTCAAGTTGAGACCAGAATAAGAATGCAGTCCGGCGCCAGCGCACGGTATAATAAATCACAAGATGTCCACCGTCTGCCTTCGCAACTGTAAAACGTTACCTATAGTTGGTCTAATATAACTCTTAAACGATCATCGCGAAGCTTAAAATGCAATGGTTAATGATCGGTTTCGCATCGCATCGCTCCGCAGTGTTCTGTATCGAACCACCCTCTTCTACCTGCATTTTTTTAAATTCGTTTAAGATAGATAAAACACGAAAAGGTGGCACGTCGCACACCTTTTCTTTAAAAGTAGTAAGTAGCAATTCGTTAGGTTGTTTTATCTAAATGGAATTATTTAAACGAAATCATTTTATTTATGTATTCTATTCCAAAAGAGTTAGAGTCCATTTTGTCAGAGAGTTAATCAGTCGCTTTCAAATCAATTATTCGCAAATTTTCTTTAATATAATTAACATGGGTTTCGGGCGTCTATTATAAAGTTTTAAAAGTAAATTTACGTCTTGTTATCTATAAAAGAATATAAAAATGATATCCTAACTAGAGTATAAAATTAGATTTCCGCTAAAACTGTTTCAACGCGTCAACCATTTGTCATTGACAACTTTTTAATTGATTTATTTAACTCTTTTAATGAACTGTTGAAGGCAGTCATTTGTTGTTGCAGGAATATTTTAAAACACCGGTTTTATCTAACGATTTAAAAAAATTAAAAACCAACTTCAAAAAACTATAACTAATAATATTATTTCCATATTATTTAAGCTCTTCAGAAGTCGGGGCTTTATAACATGTTTTAGCACCGACTAAAGAAGCTATTAATTTATGCGGAAATAATTTTATTCTTTTCAGTTTTTGAAGTCACTTTTTTTTTTATTTCATCTTTTTGAGTGGACTAGAATAACTTCTAAATAGTTACATTAAAAATTTAATTAACTTTAAATGGGACCCTCTAGATATTAGTCTATTTAATAAAAAAGGAATAATTAAAATCGTGTTATACTACTATCAGCAAAGATATTGCGTAACGTAGGGACATACAAAAATAAAAATACAGTGGAATTGTGAAGTCGAAGCCCTTTTTTGAGGTCGACAAAAATCTATTTCCGGTAAATATCACACTTATTACATAAAACTTTTTTAAATAACAACTGTATCTCTTTGCACACCTTAGATGAGATGATACTTGGTCCCAGTAAGTTATATTAGGTCCTTACATATGAAATTAGCGTTTTGTCGTACTGACCACTTTGATCTGAAATATCTCCTCTTTGGTTAAGAATTCCAAATTCAAATTTATAAATTCATTTAGCTGGTACATTTGAGTTTTGAAAACAGTCATTCATTTGTTTTTTCCTCATTATTTTATTCTTTGACGTCGCTTATTACCGCACAATGGAAAACATGAAATATCGGTATATTTACGAGTACGAGTTCTACCGTGGCACCAGTGCTGCAGAAACAGCTCGAAGGATTAATGAAAGCACGGTACGTTTTTGGTTTCAACGTTTTCGTTCTGGAAATTTCGACCTTCAGAACCAACCCCGTGGACGGCCGGAGACCAAAGTGGAAAATGAAGAATTAAAGGATATTGTGGAAGCGGATCCATCACAAAGCACTTCAGAGATAGCTGCAGGCTTCGGGGTAAGTGATAAAACTGTGTTAATCCACTTGAAGCAAATTGGAAAAGTAAAAAAACTTGAACGTTGGGTACTTCATGAATTGAGTGAATCGAACTTGCAAACACGCGTCGACTGCTGTGTTACTTTGCTCAACCGACACAATAATGAAGGGATTTTAAATCGAATCATTACTTGTGATGAAAAGTGGATAATGTACGATAATCGGAAGCGCTCGTCGCAATGGCTGAACCCTGGAGACCCAGCCAAATCCTGCCCTAAACGAAAATTGACTCAGAATAAGTTACTTGTGAGTGTTTGGTGGACTAGCGCCGATGTCGTTCACTACAGCTTTCTAAAATCTGGCCAAACGATTACGGCAGATATCTATTGTCAGTTTTTTATATGCAAACCATGAAGGAAGAACTAGCTGCTAAGCAACCGAGATTGGTCAATCGCTCTAGGCTACTGCTGCTTCACGACAACGTAAGACCACACACTGCACAACAAACAACCACTAAGTTAGATGAGCTACAATTGGAATGACTGCTCCAACAGTTTACTATTTTTTCCGGAATTTGGACAACTTCTTACAAGGAAAAAAATTCAACTCCGATGCGGCAGTCCAAACCGCCTTCAAAGAGTTTATTGATTCTCGCCCCCATGTTTTTTTTTTTAGTAAAGGGATCAATGAACTACCTATGAGATGGCAAAAGTGCATAGATAACAACGGTGCATACTTTCATTAATTAAATATATTTTACAAAAAGAAATTGACTTTATATTCCTCCCGTACAAAACGCCAATTTCATATGTAAGGACCTAATATATTTTTCAGTTAGCTCTGATATTTTGTTGTTACAGATTTTAACTAACTTTTTTTTTCAAAAGTACACAAATTAGTGTTGTAGTTATATGTTGCTACTTATGTTTCCCTTCCCCGCCTATATGTCCATGTGGGTAAGTAGTTGGTATCACTCTTTAAACTATTTCCGACGCCAATTAATTCACCATTTTGTTATGATTTGATATAAATTGTCGCATAAATATTATGAAAACTAGACAGACGAAAATTGAACAGTGACAAAAAACAAGCTATGATTAAGTAAAAGTAGAAAATGAATTGCTTTTGACGTATTGTCGTTAATGTAATTTATTTCTAATTCGAGTAACTTCGCGTTCCATTGTAGAAGTTTAATTGAGTTAAAAACAGTTCACGTGCTCTAAACCTATTACAAAATTACAAACAAATCAAAAGGATTCTCACAAACTTCACGGGAAATCCAAGTACAGTTCAATACTATTAACCTCTACGAATAAAATAAATTCCACATAATCGCTTCGGAAGTCGAGGCTTTGATTCTTCTATAGATTTGGTCTTAGCACCGGCTTCAGAAGTTCTTATGTGGAAATTATTTTATTATTTTTAGTACTTTGCCGTCTTAAATGTTTGATACACAGACCGCGTATATTTTCTGTGACTTTGTTGTCGAGGCATATATTGTCCCATGAAAGAATTACTCTGTAGAGTTGAGTAATTGCAAAACTTGCCCTGCCCAGCCATCTTCGCTTTTGTTCGAGACTGGTAGACTATATTTGTTGCAAAATACTATTAAAAATACAAACACGTTAAAATAGGTGATACAAATATAAACAATGACACAGCATTGGAGATCGTCTAATTTAAAACTGCAAACGCCTCTCTTGTATTTTTGGTAGTTTTTGTTTCATTTACAATATTAAGTATAATACCTAAACCTGCGTACCCTTTCTATTGTGTTTTAGTAGATTTTAGCATTTTAACTATATTTCACATGATAAAAGTAATAAAATCTACCAAAAATTTCAATTAGACGATATCCAATGCTGTGTCATTGTTTATATTTTTATTATTAGTACCACCTATTATAACGTCTTTGTATTTTAATAGTATTTCGTTACAAATAAATACCATTTTGAGATAGTTCCTCGAATTTTCAAACCTACTACAAATTTACGATGAAATATCTTACATACCGATAGCATATCTACCATATCCGAGGACAATAGTATATCAGGTAGGTCGCAATGATATAAACCCTGTTATTTCATTGTTTATTGTTAATAAAAAAATACAACGTATCCTTGTTATCAAAGCTCAACTTCTTAAATGCAGTGATAGCATATCTGATTTCAAGTGGCTACTTTAATCGATTTGTCTATGATTAATAACGTCGATAGGCAAATTGATTACACGACGCACTACTGAAGCATATTGAATAAAACTAACTTTATGTATTTTATTGCATTTAATTTCACTCATTTTTTATTATTTCTTCCAGACGTTTAAAATTCTTTGCAACACCCACGGTCACGGAGGGACTGAAATGTTAGACGTCTCGATGTCGTTATTAACCCGGGATACCATCAGCTTTTAATAATTCATTTTGGTTCGATCTATGCAGAATGAGCTTGCTGTATTTATTTATTTATTCTTTATTACATTCCTTAAAACAAAAGAATACAAACGGCGGACCCAATGGCTTGAGGCATTCTCTACCAGTCAACCTAAGTGGTGAGATATTGACGTAGGTGTAGCAATATAGAATAAAAAACAAAATAAAAATGACATTCTGTATCTTAATCTTAAAGTCTTGCAGTGGTATGCTTGGGATTGAGTTTAATTTTATTAATTCAAAAGAATTCCAAGCAAGTCGTAGTACCTATCTAGAAATTAGGATGTTTTTAATTGGAATAGCCTCACGAATCATAATTTAAAATTAAAAATTTTGTACAACCGACTTCAATATAAATTATTAAGGATAACTCAAAAACTATTGGTTAGACCTTGATCAAATTTATATGGGACCACATGAGAAGCACCAGCTTTCAAATAAAAAAGAATCATCCTAGAAAAAAGTTATGTGGTAACACACATAAAAAAAGAACATACAGTCGAATTGAGTACCTCCTCCTTTTTGAAGTCGGTACAAAATCTAATGTAGTAGGGGGAGCCATCTAGGATGTAATAATTATGATCACAGTGCAGAATCCTCAAAAAGTGTGAGTTTCATGACACCATATTATGTACTTTTACGCGGGTTTTATAGATCTTTCTGTTTGCCCTATATAAGAGGTCTCATTCACAATCATAACTGTACGGTTCTGCGAGACTGGCGACGGTGAGCAGTGGCTAAAGTTCGAAATTTTAATTACGATCACGAATAAGAGTAATGTGATGATTGCGTTAAATCCATCAAATATAAGAGTATAGTCTAGTCCAGTCACTAGACTATATCAAGAAAACTCTTCCTTTTTCGTGGAGGCGTTGTACACACACAAATAGCACATGAGCAAATATCCAGACCGGGGAAAAACTTATTTGTAGAGCTTATAATCGCCGCAGCCAAACACGTAGCCCTGCGGTACCGTGCAATCACATATCCTGCAATCTATAAAAGATTCTTGTAACAAATATATGAAGTGAAAAATCTAAAAGCTGTTTGTCACAACGTATCAAAATACGGTGATAGTGCACGATATTTTATGATTTTATTTCACCGCATTATCTCAACAGTCCGTAGTAGTGGCGTAAGAATATCCATTACCCCACACTATCATCTCGTGGATGTCGTAGGAGACGACAGAGTGAAACTGAACAAGAGATGGCAGCAGCATCTTTCTGATAACAACCGAAATTAATAAGAAAGCTGCTAACCCGTTTGCCAAGCGTAACAACTATAATAAAATATGGCAAGTGTGTCTTAAAATCCCCCATCATATCCTATTGGATATACGTAGTAGAACCAATCTTGGTAAGTTTTCTCCGTTAAAAAGACGTATGCGAACTTACAACAGCTTAAGCAATCATGACATCGGCATCTTTAGCGACTCCGAACGTGTATTTAAAAGAAAATGTAAAGACTTACCTACCTACCTTGCCCGATTAATCATCCTAAACTATTATTTATTGTAATTGTAATAATCACTGGATGTGGTGATTTTATTTTACATTAATTAGTTTGATTTCTGTTTGTTTTATTTGAGTTTATATCTATGTTGTTGAGCTTTTTTCTTATAACGATGTATATGTCGCAGGAAGATAGTTAAAGCCGTGATATAGTTATATCTCTAGGGATATAGCTATATACCGGTTCATAACTATCTTACTAGACTAATCTAGTGAAATAATTATAATTGTAAACTGAATGTACAGGAGCAACAAATTTCGCGACATTGTCGTTCCTGTTGTGTTGTTGTTCATGTTCCTTTTTAAGACAGTAGGTTAAGGTGCGGCTGCCGGTAGCCGCAATACTATATAACAAATTACAAACAAACTACAATTATAATTATTTCACTAGATTAGTCTAGTAAGATAATTATGAACCGCTTTCATATAACTATTTTACGGTATATAAACTATACCCTAGGGATATAACTATATCGCGGCCTTAACTATCTTACTGCAACATATACACCTATAAAAACATGTACTTTGTCCAAAAATTTAGTATTTTGTTTGTAACAATGCATATTGATATTGTCGATGGTGTATCTATCTAAATAAATAAATAAAATCCCCACTATGATGCAACCTGTGAGGGGGGCCTATATAAGCAGTGGACTTTTGATAGGCTCTAATGAAAAGTGCCGATAATGATCTCAAAAACGTCAGACGTAACTCTTCAAATCCTCGCCTCGTTCCTTTCAAAATTAATGACGCAATTCAAAAAAGTTTATATGCAACCATTTAGGCACGTCATTATTAAGATAACATTCAAACAATAACTCTGTCAAATACTATCCAAACTAAACAAGGAAGTTATCAAGCAATGTTTACAGAGTAAGCCCCCGCGGTTCTCGCAATACTCCCTTGTTTGCGTCTGCGCTTCGTCGGAATCTGATCGATTATATATAACAGGCTATTTATCAAAACAATCTGAGATCATCGCTCGGATTAATAACGGCTGATAGAAACAGGAATAGCTAATAGAACCGGCGTCACTAATTCGAAATTCATTATATTAAAGATGTTAAAAATTAATTTGCTAAGAACCGCGTTATAAAATAAAATTATGTGTCTTACCTACTTGCACGTCACGCTCTCCCATAATTACGTGCATTATCCCCGTCACTAATTTAATTTATTTGAAATAATCGACGACAATAGAGCCGTGGTAGCTCAGATGGTTAGCGCTCGCTATAAATTTCAACCCGGGTTCGATCCCCGCCTTCACCAATGAAATTGTTAATTGCAATTTTAAGTGCTGATTTACCACATGCTCTGCGGTGAAGGAAAACATCGTGAGGAAGTTCGCCAACACGCATTGGAACAGTGCGGCGGACACTTCCTTGCCCTAAAACGCTCTCAGAAATGAGAACAGGCCTGTGCCCAGCAGTGGGACGTTTAAAGGCTGTAACTTTAACTTTTTTTTAATCGACGACAGACGATGGGTCCCCATCGATGGTTGAAATGGTTCTCGAGTGGCAGTCGTAAAGTGTAGGGCGACCCCCCACTAGATGGAGTGACGACCTGGTAAGACATGCAGGAAGTCGATGGATGCAGGTGGCTCAGGACCGTGCGTTGTGGTATTCCTTGGGGAAGGCCTATGTTCTGAGGCCTGATGATGATGAATCGACGTTTAGTGCTTTGCAGCACCTATGCTTATAAAGGACAGAGGTGTTTCGCGTCTCGAGCCACATATTGTCGGTTAATTTTATTAAGTACCTACCTACCAGCTGATACCCGGCGCATTGCTGCCACAAAAGAAATAATTTTATAAATAACGTTTTAAATTTGTAAGAGTTATATTGTTTAATTCGGAATCTTAATATAATAATTGAAATTGAATGATCTATAACTTTCAAATAAATTGTCGGTAAGATACGCGCGCCACCTAGTGTAATTTAATTGTACTATGCCTATAACCTTCGCCCAAGTGTAAGCAATAAGTTGACAAAGTTTTACTTGAATCTGACAAACGGTATGGCAACGCATAAAATACGAACAATCATTAATTTTTATATATTAGAATAGCATCCCGATGGTAGCACCCAGGCATCTTCTCTATTTAAATTAGTTCGTTTTTTATTTCAATAGCCTTTCAAATCACCTTTGATCAAATTCGGTGTCCTTTTGCAAAAAATGTGGTCTATCAAACCTGATATTATGGCGAGAGTAAACATAATTAACAAAGAAAGTGATTCTACCATTAACAAACCTCATATGCCATTAATGTTCAATACACTTAAACAATAATCTCACCGAGATACACCTTCAAAGCCAAGCCAACAGACATCGCACACGACCTACTGACCGGTAATGAGATAATTTTGACAGAGCGTCTGGTTCTTCGCTTGCCAAGACGCGGCGATAATATATTTTTGTGAGCCTAATAACGTTCAGATAGTAATTAAGCATTCTTTTTTTGTAATATTACTTTTATAATAATACGTTTACTTATAAATAAGACTTAATAAAAAGTATAGGCCGACTACAAAAAACTAAACGTATAGCTTCAGAAGTCGAGGCTTTAATACGTCTACACGATATATCTTAGCATCGACTTCTGAAGCTATAATGCGGAAATTATTAGTTTTAGTTTTCAACCGCCTTCAAAAAAAAGGAGGAGGTTCTCAATTCGACTGTGTTTTTTTATGTGTGTTAAGAACATTTTTCTAGGTGGACCGATTTTGATGATACCCATATAAATATGATTAAGATCTAACCAGTTATCCTTAATAAAGCGTATTTAATGATTTCGACTACATTGATGATGTTCTCATTTTATTCATATTGAAGTCGGTTGTAAAAAAAAATTAATTTTACCACTTGTACTTAAAAAATAATAGCTGCTTTTATTTGTAAAATACTTTCTGTTTCGAGATTAAAGTTAGGATTATTTCAACAAAATCTATAGTCATGCCATATTTGCCTGCTACCTGCTAGCCTAGCGCAAGTATAAACCGTATAAAAAATTACTTATTAATTATTAACGCCTATACAAGTTTACAAAGTAATAAGTACAATTTGCAATAAATATTAAGACCTTAATGTACACTTAGTGAGCAAATAAATACTTCAATATAACATTATTGCCATAACTTTAAAAGATAACATTATCTTATTATACGAAAAAAATATTTTATAATAATAGAACCATAAACATTTAAATGATTAACTTAATTGCCTGTAAATAAAACAATAAATTATTGTAACGTCCGCTTATAGTGAAATATGATAGGATGTAAGATGGTAAGATGGCGTCTTACCGTTTCCGTATATCGAATACGAGCAATTAACAACGTTAATAACATATTATAACTTAATTTGTACACATATAAATAAAAATAAAATGTCTGTCTGTAATTTCGTTATAACTGCCTTATATTGAGCTGAGAGGGTTATTTGCGTGCCATTAAGACATGAAAAACCATTTTTAAAATTTTGTCTGTCTATCTGTTTATCCGGGCTGACCTTCAGAATGGCTGATTGTAGTTAGACTTCACGAATAGATAGGGAGCAATGCGAGGACTGAGCTAGGCTATATATTATCCGAAAAGATAAGTTTTTTTTTTTGAAAAAAACTAAAAATTTGTAGTATAAATAAGTGGTCTTTGATTAATTATCTAAATAACTTAATAACGCTACATTAGATTATATATAGATCCTACCCAGACGAAGCCAGGGCGGGTTGCTAGTAAAATAACTTCGCTATAATAATATAACCATTAGTACACGAGTGGTGAAATTAAAAATGTTAAATGTTGTACAACCGACTTCAATATTAATAAAATGAGAACATCATCAATAGTCGAAGTCAATTAAATACTCATTATTAAGGATAACTCCAAAAATACTGGTCAGATCTTGATCAAATTTATTTGGGCTACATGAGAAGCACCAGCTTTCGAATAAAAAAAGAATCATCACAATCGGTTCACCTAGAAAAAAGTTCTGAGGTCACACATAAAAGAAAAGTCACAACAGTCGAATTGAGAACCTCCTCCTTTTTTAAGTCGGTTGGAAATCTAAAAATAATTAAAGAAGAACTAATCTGATTCAATGAATCAAAATTCGTCTGATGAATCAGTATCAATAAATGTATTAAGAGTTAACCTGCATTACTTCAGGGTAAGGCCGCGGTTAGGTCTTAGCGAAAAATCATTAAATTATTGTCATGGGGCAATGCATTCGGCTTGCATGACAAACGCTTGTTTTACGCTCTCCACTGAGGCTTAGTCTATCACCGTTTTCAGGTTCAATTCTAAAACTATACGTTAGAACAACGTCACTTCGTTCAGCCTTTTGGAATTTAAAAGGTCAAAAATGCGAAAATATCGGACCCAATAATGAACAAGTGAATAATAGTTGTGAAAAAACACCTCGCGTCTTATTAACTTATTATATACTAATATAGCTGGTGATCGAAATTCAACCAAGTTACACAACATGCTGTTTACACAGCCTTGAGCGTAATCAAAAAACATACACACATCGTCAAGTGCATTGAAGAAGAATTCGTCTATGCACACATAAATTGTTCTTTTTTGTGCATATCTATGGTATAGTACAATCTATGGTACCTATAGCACTATTCGAATTATGCGATAATATTTTATTCCCCTCTTCTTATAGCAAATACTAAAAATGGTACTAATTTCAATATTCACTTATTAATGTATTCTATATTCTTTGGTATGACGATGGCATATAAGTAGTGTGGTTAAACAGGCTTTATAATAAACGTAATTTATTCGAAATAATCGATAGTTGTATTTCCATTTCCATTAACAATAAAACGCTAAAAGCTGTAAATTGCTTGACCATATTACTCGTTAAGTGTCTTGGTCATAGGATATTAAAATAAACAATGATGAAACAGAACTTCGACATACCTATAATTCCTTTTCGAATTAAAAAAACGTTAGTTTATACGCCGTATTGCAGGACAATAACTATACACCTACAGCATGTAACAAAAAGCCTGTGGTTCCCGTTAAGTACGTTAACAGAATCAATATTCCAACGTATAGAAACAACTTTACTTAATTCGACTATTTAAAAAAAAAATTGAATTTAAATAATTTTTTACTTGCAAATTGAATGTGGTTGTTATATTACCTCTGCAGTGGTCGGGGAGTAAGAGTATTGTCAAACACCCCGCTTTACCGATGCGCGTGTCAATTAACACTTAACGGGAACCACAGGGTTTTTTTACATGTTGTTTAAATAAATAATATATTTATAAATAAATATAGATCACTGATAGGGTTATAGATGATCGAAAAGTCCACTGCGTGGACAATTTGTGTTGACAGACTTCACATGTCTTTGAAATACTTTTTTTTTATAATTTCTCTTCTCTGATTCTGGTTTCCTTACGATGTTCTCTTCAAAGTCAGCACTTAAAATGGCGATTTCAAAAGCGCGGTCCGAAGTCGAACTCGAATTGCTCGTAACTATGAATTTGCATTTAAAAGTAAGGTAAAATTATATTATTTATACGTCCCACAGTTGGGCAAGGTCTCTCATTTATGAAAAGTAATGGAGAATTAGTTCGCCGCGCTACTCTTCTTAATGCGTGTTGGTGGACTTCACATGCCCTCGAAATATATTATTTTTTTGACAGGCACGTTTCAGAACGATGTTTTCCTTCTCGGCGAAACTCGTGGCAAAAGTTATTACCAAAATTAAATTAAATTTCTTAATTTTAAATAATTTCAAACACACAACTCGCACACATTATGAATTTGCACATTAAATATTTATTCTCTCAGTCATAGCCTACTAAACATATATACGAGTATAAAAATAAAGTTCAAAAAGTATCTTTTCCTCCAAGCTCGTAATGTTAACACTGTGTAATTTCGTTTAATCCACGGGGGAACGTTTTACAAACAATTTTAGCTGATCTAAACAGGAAATTCACCGCATCCTCTAGCGATTTAAAAAGTAAACATTAATTCGACAGAAAATTTGAAGACCCGATTTTATAACAAACTTCAGAGTATACCAAATTTAGTAGTACAAGCAGATTATCAATAATCAAAGCAAACCTAAGACACCTAACCAAGAACTTTTCAATGAGAATTGTGGTATAAAAACAGAAACAGATTTTTTTTATTCAATGTAGATTATAAATAATATTTATTGAAAGTCATTCTTTTGTTTATTTTCCACTGGTTCGAAAAAAACTCTGTCCTGGGAAGAGCCAGCAAGAAACCCAGCGGGACTTTTTTAAAAAAAATAACAGCTTACAATCATATTATATGTTACACAATTAACAAAAATAGTCAACAATTCTACATAATTTTGTAAGTAGTAGGTCGTATAGGGTCATACATATAGTCGGCTCGACTGAGGAAGGACTACACTCTTACTGTATTCCAGCGTAAAATAGCAGATTAATGCTGCTTGCTGTGTTTCGTATAGTGAGTGTAGAGATTCGAAGACACTTTCTACTGGAAACGAGGTATTCCATCTTAGTCCTCATGGGTGACAACGCATCTGCATTGTGATTCTTAATCGAGGGTAGATGTAGATGTCTATGAGCCACAGTATTTGTTTACCATTAGGTGGACTGGGTGCTCGTTTGTCACCCTTATTTATAAAACAAAAACATGCGTGAGTGTCGTGGAACTATAAATAGCAATTATATATTTCTTATATAGAATAGATATTATTCCATCTCGCTTCCTTATAGCCGCATAACAATACTATGCCACTATACACGTGTTTTAAATATTTAAAAAAAAAACTTAAAACTCTCGTGCTGTTTGGTCATTCAAAACGCCTTGCTTTTTTTTAGATAAAAATTATAGTGAAATATCAATTCACAGGAGCTTATCCAAAGAACGCAAAAATCACAACTTAATTGTTGCTTTTAATGTTCCCAGTTGCATGGATCCTACGCTAAAAGTAAAACCGGATTACGAATTATGCAGCAAGCGTAAAATAAGTTATATTAACCCAACAGAATAATTGACGGACGGAATCCATAGCGTTCGGAAACAAGGTATTCTACGGTAGATAGTCACTTGACGCACGGTATTGGTCTGTCGTAAGAATCTTGAGATAACTACGTCTTTGAGGCATGGGCATTTTTTATTGACTAGAAACGGGACAAAGTGTCATATCAATGTTTTTTGGTGTCTTAACCTAGGTATCGGTGGTTTTTCAAGAAATGACTTTAATTTTACATACACATGATTTCGGCATCACCTCACAAATCCGAATTTTTTTGCATTCTCATTATCTTCTGTCAACACGGACTAAATAATTAACAATGATTATCGCCTGGTTGGTTTTGGAGATCTAAAACTTTAATTTGTGAACCGTTACCGGAATCACGCATCAACAAACATTATATTATGTACTACTTTTTCGCATTTGACATCGGCGATTATTTATTTGCATAACGTCTTTTCTCTGTTGCACCACACCGTCAGCGAAACAACGCTACTTTAAATTTTTCGCACTGTTCGAATCTTGCAATTGCTATAAAATGAGACAATTTTGCGTCCCGAAGTTGTCCTCAGGGACATCGGGACGGAGTACCGAAAAAGAGACAGTCCCGTTCAAAACGCGACATGGTCACGTTAGTCGTGTGTGCATGCATGTGGCATTCCGCAATGTTCCACACAAGAATATGTTCTTCCTATTTAAATCTGGCTGAAGTAATGTTTTAATTACAATATTTTTCACTTAATTTCAGAAATGGCGGCGGGATCGAACTCGAGACTCGTGTTATTTGTACCTTCGTAGCTTAACTCAATAATTGGTGATTAAGTGATAAATATGTGAAATTGCTGCTACCTTGAAACAAAAAAAACTTTCGTTATCGAGTTTCACTGGCTAGCCAATTAACTCAAGTGTCGCTTGCAACAGGTTTACTTAACCAGTATCAATTAGTATTCACAACTGCATGCACTAGCTGTTATTGCTAGATATTAACGACCCATCGAGATGTCGTGGTGGCCTGCAATTAACTGCTCAAATTATGTTATTATCTAGGCTGCATTACACCTTGCGCATTTTTTAAAGGACATTGCTCAAAATGGCCTGTAGATCAACACGTGAAACCTATACAATAATTATTTGTGTTTTTATGCTTTACATATCAATTATTACAATCAAAAGGACACTTCAATCTCGTAAGCAATTTAGATAGTGAAATCACTTTATTCTTCTGGCCGGCGCCATATTTGAACGAAAACAATAATAAAATAGTTTGTTACAAGTAATTTTTTTTAAATAATTATTTTTAATTATTTCAGTTACTAATATATTATGTTAAAGATAGATAATTGTTCTTTTTTGATCTACGGAAAAGTTTGGATACCATCTTACATCCAATCACATTGAATTGTAAACGGAAGTGTGGCGGAACGGCGCGGCGGAAGTAACAATTACTTATTTTAAATTAGGCCATTTAATTAATAATGTTAATGCCTATAGTTTATATTATTTAATATTTTTACGTATTACAAGATAGTGTCATCTTATCAATAACTGGTCATGTTTTATACGTTTCTAGACTTGTGATTGGGTAGCAGGTAAATAAAGCACAGATTTCGATCACTATTTTGGTGAAATAATTCTAATTATAACTTAAAAACTTAAATATTTTGGATATTAACCAATTATCGGAAGTGTACGTTAATTTCGGCCGAGAGTAGTCGTCATTTAGAATTCAGAAAGTTATATTTTGGGACTGTCGGTTCTTAAGCGAACAATGTATGACAGCGGAGCAATGTCCTTTATACTCATAATTCTTGTTTCTTCCTTTTTTTATAAACAGTCCCACAGCTGGAAATATACTCTCACAAATTGACAAGATTTTCCTTAATCGCCACGCTTGACAGGCGGATGGAGAACCCAGTACCAGATTTCTCGAACCGTGTGTCTGGTATAATATGACCTGGTCATACCGCCATCTACAGCGGATCTGGAGTGAAAGTTTGCAGGGGGTTATTGACAAAAGCTTCCTCACACTATTCTTAATGTAAGATTTTAAGCAAGGAGCAAAATTATACTTTAAATAAAATATATTTTGTGGTGTAAGAAGTTCTTTGATGGCGTCCTTTTAGTCCTCTCCCTTTAGATACACTCTTGGTCAGGCTAGAAATAGAAAAAAAAAATCCGACTTCTTTTGGTTTTATAAAAACAAAACCTATAACTGTTGCACGGTTTTGACTGGTTTAGACAAATCGATAGACACCTCAATAATTAAAATATCCAGCTCCAAAGGTTATAAAAATAATCCCACATACATACACATATAAGGGTGAAAAATCATACCGCTGTCTTTGATGTCGCAGTTGGGTAAAGAGTAACTAAAAAATTAAAATTTGGGAAAATTACATGAGTTTTAAGATATTTTTAAAGCATTTTTAAACATGACTTTAGTAACAGTGACGCATAATCGCTCTCACTTGACGCATAATGATAATCAGACGCTATAGCTAATTATCAAAAGCGATTATAATAATTCATCGGCTAATTAATCGGTAACAATAAAAGTGGCAAAGAAATTGTAAACGTCAGGAATTGCGGCTCTATATATTATACAACTGTTAAGGTCTTTCCCACTTATCGATATACAAGTAAATCGGATTAAGCCTCTGTTTACACTAGTCGGATGTCGGATCCAATTAAAGCTGCTGTTTTATTTGCAGGGGACTATTCATAATGAATATACGAGATAACTATACCGCCATCTTTCGAAAGCCATAAATTTTTTCTGGCATTTCCCATAATCATCCCGTTCCCGTACGACACCCACGGGACGAAATGGGGTGATGGTGTCTCTTAAAGCCACCACACGGCAATGTTACATATAATATATTATATATATTCTACAGGAAAGACTTTCTCAAGAAATTCGTTAAATGATAGAGTAAACTGAAACAAAATCCATCAAGTATTTTTAAAGTTTGTAGCGAATATAGAGACTGACCCGGATAACAAACTTTGTTTTTATACAATTTGCTTTGGTTAAGAGATATGTTAAACCAAACATATCACTTAACCATCCGTAACCGTGCAGTGGCGGTGTAACAATATCCACAATCTCATTTCGTTCTGTGGGTGTTGTAAGAGGCGACAGAGGAAACTGAGACAGAAGATGGGCAGCAGCATCTTTCTCATAACAGTAAAATACAATAAAAAAACTGCGGTTGCCAACCGGCTTGTCATGGGGGGTATATTGCCATAGTTGCCACGCTTGACAGGCGGGATAGCAACCAGTTTTTTATTATTTTGAGTTGTGTTGAGGAATATGCTGCTACTGTCCATCTTCTGTTTTAGTTTCCTTTTGTCGCTTCTTACGACACCCACGGGACGATATGGGATAGTGGATATTCTTGCACTGCCACCACGCGGTTAGGCGGCAACAACCCATGCTAATTATGTCGGAGAACGAAGGTTCTTGTTATTTACCATGTAAAACTCGGTAGCTTTATTTTGTTGTTTTTCACTGATATTTTTATCTCTGTCTAAAACAGTTGAAGTAATAGCCAAAATACGCCATAATAGAAATAGCCAAATAGACAGTCTTGGGCACACCTCACACCGTGGTAAATTAGTATATATTGTTACGGGCTTGGGGTTCGAGATAATTAAAAACTGCCGAGTGAATTACCAAAATTGACACTTTAATTACAGAACACTAATCACAACTTAAAATCACACTAATAATAAAACACTAACTAGTGTTGCCAGGTACCAGGCATTAATAGTGGTGCTCAACAATATATAAAATGTACATAGTATACAACATAGTCGCTTCCCGCCGTCTGTACGCTTAGATATTTTAAACTACGCAACGGATTTTGATGCGGTTTTCATCAATAGACAGAATGATTAAAGAGAAAGGTGCATATGTATAATACATGCATATTATATATTATATAATTCTTCTGTCCGTGTATGTGACTGAACTCCTCTTAAACGGCTGGATCGATTTTGATGAAATTTTGTGTGTGTGATTAAGTTGATTAAAGAATGGTTTAGATTCACAATTGGGCCCGGTAGGTGGCATTGTTGTCGAGATCCAGAAATCAACCGTGCGAAACCGTAGCGGAACGCTGGTTGTGTATAGTTAGTACTTAAAATAAGAATTGAAAATTTCATTACTACCGGCGGGATAGGATCGAACATGGTCTTGCTCGTGTATTAAGAAATTTGAGGCGAACGTCTACACACTGAACTGCCATAGTAAGCACATTTAAACAAGTCTTTATTAATTATATAACAAGCTGTGCCCGATATACGTTGCAGTGCCTTTTTCAACCGACTTCAAAAAAAGGAGGAGGTTCTCAATTCGACTGTATTTTTTATGTGTGTTATATCAGAACTTTTTTATAGGTGAACGTATTTTGATGATTCTTTTCTTATTTGAAAGCTGGTGTTTCTCATGTGGTCCGATATAAATTTGATCAAGATCAGACCAGTAGTTTTTGAGTTATCCTTAATAAGGTGTATTTAATTGACTTCGACTACATTGATGGAGTTCTCATTTTATTTATATTGAAGTCGATTGTACATAATTTTTAATTTTACCACATTTTTTTTAGTAACATTTGCGGGCGCCCTCAAAACAAGCCACCAAAGTTTCATCGTAACCGGATAATATATTAAGATATAGATTGAAATATCATGTTTAATCTTATTAAAAAAAGAAACAGAATACAACAAAATACCAACCGCACCGGTCATATAATGAGAACGAACATCTTCGATAATATTAAGCCTTGCTTCGAAACAGAAAGACTATCAAATCAAATACAAAAAATATAATATAATATGCTTAAATTGTATCACTTTTAAATCCTTTGAAGTCAATTCAAATCAAGAAAAATATTTTTATTCATAATTGGCTTTTACAAAGCACTTTTTGCAAGTCTAAAACTACGCCATCGCTTGAAGTCCCTACTGAGGGGAGACCTTGTGGGAAGAAGTCAATCGTGAACAAGTGATTAAAACTTTTAAAATTTACATGGAGAGTCTTTGACGTAAAATAATTGGATTATATAAAAAAATCTAATTTAATTATTATCAGATATCATTAAAATTTATATATGACCAGTATACTCTTGTATACTGGTATCAGTATACGATAAAGAACTAAAAGTTAATTTAAATATATTTTAAAATTACAGTCGAACTAATAACCTTTTTGAAGTTCTTCTCTCAGCTTAAGCCTAGTCTTTGCATGAACGCCTTGATTTTATCTTAAAGAAAAGTCGCTAATGGGGATCGAACTAGGGTTGCCGGAGTGATATGAATTTATTTGACAGATGATTGTAGCACGAATGGGTCGGCTCGACCTGGAAGGACCACGCCTCACTGAATACCAGCGTAAAATAGCAGAATAATGCTGCTGTGTTTTATATAGTGAGGGTAGAGAACGAGAGACTGGAAACAAAGTATTCCATTTAAGTCCTCAGGGGTGCATTTTAATTTTTAATCGAGCATAGATGTAGATGTTTACGGGCCACAGCATTCACTTGCCATCAGGTGAAGGTGCTCGTTTGTCACCCTTAATATGTAAAAAGAATTTCAAGAAATTCAAGAAAATCATCCTTGAAATTAATTTCTCTAAAAGTGGCGAGTCCGTTTAATCACGATAAGTTTTAGAATTATGGCTATTAAATGAAAACTTTGTGATAAAAATACAAGGAACAAACAGCTTTCATACGGGACGCACGCGCATCGTTGAACACATCCGAACGCAACGCAATCCAAACAATTTTTTCTAATTCCGATAACTCCGAATGCAGCTGCGTCGTTTATTTATACTCTTCAACTCTTTCCTACCTACGTTTAATATCTCCGTTAATTGACACAAAGCCCGCATTCTACGTATCTTTATTAGACTTGCTAGAAAGGATAAAGGCCCTTCCCTGGGAATTTTTATAAATAAATGACACTCTGTCGACAAAACTAAAATCGTGTTCGGCGCTTCGGAACTAATCGTAAATTGCACCTAATAAATTGATTCCGTCGAATTTATTGCTTGTATGGCGTACGCAAATGTGTTCCATATTCGAAATGACAGTAACAGATTATATTCAAATTTTCTGTTCAGAAGTGACACGCTGTGTTTTTATTTTTATGTTGTGCCAGTGAGAGATGATAGACGAAAGTCAGCGCGTAAATTTCGCGCCGACGCGAACACAGACTTAAAAATAACTGCACTTTATCGCAAGTTCGCAAGTGCAGTTATGAAACGACTTGCTTATTCTGGCCTTGCTCTCTGTGTATGCGCAGCGCATCGTTCGCGATTTAAACGGCAGTACAGATTTTACAGTGGGCAATAAAAATATTTTTAGTCTTTTATTACTTAGACGCCGCGCCGTATAAATTACGCGCAGTTGTAACGCCGATCAATAATTCGAAGCATTATATTAAGGTGTTACATGCTGAAATAATATAATAATAATTGCCCTTATACAAAGAAGGATGTTTCATTTGCAACAAAAAATCAATACGCATTATAAATTATTAAATCAGAAATATTTTTTAAAGTGTTTAATCCACTCCACATACACAAGACCTATATAAGTTGTACTGTGCCTAGCTGTAGGCCATAATATATGGGCTGTAAACTTAACAGTATATTTTGGTACATATACATTGAAGTAACAAGTAGGTGCATTCGACTCATGCTATGCACTGCAGTGATACTTATAGATTTATATCTATCACCGCACCACCATATAATAAGTAGGAATTCTGATCTGTGAAATGCTGAAATTTTTATCCATAAAGTTTTTAAACTAAAAATTATAAAACTGTATTTCAGTTGAGTTAATAAGTATATAGTAATTTTGTTAACACAGCAAATACGATCCGACCTATATCCACCTTATCGTCATCTTACGCCATTACATTGCATTCCGCTTATTGTAGTGCACACAGAGTATCACAGTGTTTATGACTAATGTGTCTTTACCGGTAACAATGACAAAAACTTACAATCTAACAAAAGTGTTGTAATTCCACACCGTTACGTGTTTGTTACAATTTGCGTAGCGGTCTCTAAAATCGCCTTTAATAATTCAAATATAAAGTTTATATTTGTGTATAGGGAAGAAGCACGCGGAGGCGGCCGGCGCCTTTGACCGAGAGAGATAACATCTACATCGGGCAGGTAAGTTTTTATTGCCGGTGCAACTGAGCCCCGGGTTGCCCGGGTCCCGACCACGAATATCTGTATCGTGTCATTTTTCACACGGCTCACTGCCTACATCTAGCATTCGCCTACTTCGCTTCCGAATTTTTTTTAATCACACAGAGTAACACACTATACCAAATGAGTACCTAATTAAAAAAAAATATTGCACAGAGTATATACTAAGCCAAATATGAATTATTAAAAAAATTACAATTTACATTGTACTCCACTATCTGGTTGTTTGTAAGTAACCAATATCACAGAATAAATAATAGTACCATTGTGTAAATATTAAATTCTAAATATACTCTATCTGTAAATATGATGACATAGAAAATCGAAAAATAAATACAGACAAATTAATAAACTCCCCCTAAACTTCGCTTAATATGAAAGGGGTTTTGACGTATACGTGACCTGGGATCCAATCAAAAGTTCAGGTATTTGAACCAAGCAGCGCAGGCGTCTCTTGTGGACGACATTCCTCAGCTACCTTATTGTTATGTTAACTAAACGATTTCAATTATTCTGTTAACAATTTTAATGAAGCGTAACGCAACTGAGACGTAACGTTGATTGTTTAAAAAATTACGAGAGTTCTTTAGTTTGGTAGTCATTCTTCAAACCATTTGGGCAAACGTTTATAACAAATATCTTAAGATACGCAGCGTTAAGAAAATGTTGAAGAAAACGCCGTACACTGCCGGATCGACTAGTTTTTTGTCATCGCCCACTCGGGATTTTGGAATTCCAAGAGCGGCGCCCCCCTTAGCGCTGTCTCGCCGCCGGCGGTCGCCTCCAAGTTCATTCATAACTCCGCGTGATGCTCATCCCCTCCGACCCTGCGCTAACATTAGTTTCTATTACAAAGATCCTATCGCATGTGACGCCCTTTACGAAAACAATGATAATGGTTTACATAGGTTTTTTGTCGTAGTACCTTCACTTAAGACTACCACCTAAGTTGACGGACAGGATAGTAAACATGTAGCGATCGGCATATCTGCTTGCCAAAATATAAGACTGGGTTCAAATTCTTTAACTAAAACTTATAAAAGCGCAAGTGATCATCTACAATTCCTACTATCATTGATGCCTTAGTAATTGGGTAGTTCACATTACAATTAATAAATCACATCTTAAAACTCGCATTTGTGACATGTATTGTTATAAAAGTTGGTCGATTTTCCATTTTAAGTTAAATTTGATTTTTAGTATTCAAAAATATGCAAAGATAATTATTTGATTAAATATTATGACATCATAGGATTTTAATATTCCCATACAAATACAAAAGAAATGTTTATTTTGACAACTATTAATGAGTATTTCTATTGACTAAAGTGTAAGGTTACATCATACTCAATCTCGCGAAATCAATTTTACATATTGCGTGTTGCACACTTGGCCAAAATATCGCCATAGAGAAAACCGACCACAGAGATAGATTTATTATATTGTTGCTTGTACATTTCATTTGACAGAATTCCTACTGTGAATAAGCTAGCTATATAAGGAAAAAAACTAGCGTCTAGCAGTAATAAGAAGAAATCGGCGCAGTCTACCAGGAAAACACGATCATAGAGAACGTCTCAAGGCTAATGATTCATAGTTCAATGCACTTGACTGCAGATGCAAAAAAGCAAATTAAACGTAGATAAACGAATTAGCAACAGAACCGGTCGCTCACGAACTCACGACGTAGACAGAAGATGCATGTTGGAATATAGGATTGTATCTTTTCATATAACATAACAAAATCCTTGTTTTTAAACTGATGGATATTGAAATCTATGTTTTTGACCCCCATTTATTACATCCATCATATTAACGTCAAAATGTACGGCTTCGAACTACTTTTAGCAAATCTATGTCGAAGTACGAAATGATGGCCTATACCCCTATTCTGTACCTATACCAGAGATACCTAAAGTGGGTTCCGTGGAAAAGTCACCAGGGTTCCGCGAAATTATTTATTTTTGCTTGTTAAATAACTTCACACTTAGGTACAAATATTATTTTTGAAATAGCGCAAAATGTGTAATGAGAAGAACCCATTGGGTACTGCTATGTACGTACATAGGTAGTTATCGAAAATTATATTATAATATTTCAATTGCACTGTCTATGATATGTAACCATTTGATGTAGGGTTCTATAAAATAAAAGGGATTTGGTGAGTGTTTCATTACCTTAAAAATTTGGGAACCCCTGCCCTAACCTAACCTATACCTTTGAACTAATATGTACTACGTACTAGAACAGACACCACGAACAAAATCTGTGCGGCAGTGCGGGGCGCGTGGCAGGAGCAGGAGGCACAGAGTAGTTTTTATTGCACTGATTGAGTTTTTATTGACAAGTAAGTTTGAGTCCCCGGGCTCTAACTCGTATTGCAAACAACCAACTCTAGAGGTCTTTTCTAGCACGTAGTAGGTACTATTACTTCAATGGCCTATACCGTATTATTTCACCTAGCAACACTCCTATTCCTTTTGAAGATTTAACGCATATTAGTTAACATGAAAATCCTTTTTAGTACGTAAGCCTTCCCAAGAATGCATCAGCTGGCAAGCATTACTCGCAAGATTCTCTCAGTCTGGTCAGCGTGTTGAGTTTGGCGTGTCCCTTTTAGACCCATTTTACTGGAAACTAGACATTCCATGTTGGTACTCAGGGGTCGCAACATATTTAAATTTTCATTCGTAATCGAGGGTAGATGTAAGTAGTGTACAAAATTATTAAAGCCCCGACTTCTGAAGCTATTATGTGGATTTATAATTCTTTTTGCTTTTTTGAACTCATTTTTTACTCTTTATCAAAATATAACGTTTTGATTCTTTTGAGCGAACTTAGGAATATCACATCATCACATCTCATATTTTTCCCACCTTTACGGGTAGAATTATTTCTTAAAATTCATATGATACCACCTCTGAAGTATAACATACTTAATAAAAGAAAGAATGATCAAAATCTGTTTACAATTGACGAAGGTATCGCGTAACATACAAACACATACAGAAAAAAAACATACATTCGAATTGAGAACCGCTTTTTTGGAAGTCGGCAAAACAGATTTCAGACCGCTACCGTTAAAGCCTATTAAAGTCCACTGCTGAACATCGACTTCGCCATAGATTGCCTCAAAGATATTTGCCATAGTTGCCACGCTTGAAAGCAAGTTGGCAACAGCAGTTTATTTTAATTTTAAGTCGTTATTAGGAAGATTCACTCTGTCGCCTCTTACGACACCCACGGGATGATATGGGGTAGTGGATATATTCTTACACCGCCACTAAACGGTTATTAGATTAATAGATTTCAGATATGCGCAGTAAAAATCGTGACGGTACAAAATTGTTATTTTCACAGTCCCCTTTTAATAAGTCTAATCGAGCGATGAAGTGATGACCCATAGTATTATAATCAGCGCTAAGCTAATGCAAAATCAATTAACACAGTTTAAAATTAACAAAAGCCGGCGGTCAATAGCCGCACATTCGCAATTCATTAAGCGGCGGTGGCGATGGCGTTATAGTGGGGTGATCGCCCGTTCTCTCTCACGGCATAATAATTACGGGGCGCGTTAGCTCCGTCGCAGTTTATGGGCCGGCCCGGGGCCTGCGCCCCCGCGTCCCCCGGACAGGCCGGACTGCATTCCGCTCCCATGCGGCCGCCTCCGCGTCCCGACTTCAGGACCTTTCCAAAATATCGCCTGATTTAGTGCTCCCGTAACGGATCAAGTTGAACAACTTTACACAACAACGGAAGAGGGTACTTCTTTCGTTATTCCCGTTTGCAATGTTTTACAAAAGCGTCCAAGTAAAAACTCACTTTTATAAAACTCGCAAGTCTCCATAAATATGTACATACTAAATTTAACAAAAAGTAAGGTCATTTTACGCATAAAACTTGTTTATTTTTAACAGCGAAATTAACAGCTTTTTATGGGTCATATTGTCATATTACATACGGTTTTTGAAGAATTGCATTTAATGCAAGATTTTATTGTTATTTTTCAAAAACTTTAAAATTCAATCTATTTGAGGAGGTATACAAAACCTTACATAGGTACGTACAATTACAATAAGTAAATCAGTCTCATACGTCTATATAATATATTATTTTATATCTTAAGAGTACTTACATTGATATTTATTTACTAAGACAAAAAAGTAGATAATGTAATATATTATAAAGATAATAAAGATACTTTATCCTCTTCACCCCGATCCAAAAAACACAAAATAAAGAACTTAGTGCAAAAAATGCGTATGTACCGTGTAAAGGTTGTAAACTGTTGATCAAAGGATATGGCAAAAAATCTTGTCGCATCTGATAGATGACGCAAAACCATATATTTCAAATTTGAATTATTATTATTATCACATAGACAATAAAGCACCTACAAAGTCACAAGACTACTTTTTGATTTATTATATTAAATAGAAAAAATAAACATCTCTTAGACGTGAAATTCTTAACAGAGCCAGTCGAAGACACCGCTGTCGATTCACACGCTTATATTCCATTAACTAAATCGGACGATGACGAATCGGCCACTAAATCGAGATTATAATCATTACGGGTACGCATTCTCGAAGAGTTCGTGAAGCAATGGAATGCACGGGATCGATCCTAACTCGTTTTGTTTTCGCTACGTCATAACTCGCTTTCGACCTCAACTCGGGCCAGTCCGCAGTGTTGCCAGGACAATCTCAGTCCGTTATGCTAATCCAGCTCACCTCTTACACCGCCTTTATTCTAATATAGGTTAGAAATATTTCTGAAATTTACTGATGCAGCATCAGATATAAGTAGTACCTAATCTTATGTTATAGTCCTCGACACTGTGTTAAAAGAGAAGAGAGAAGAAAGGAGTGTATCATAAGTTCATAAGACACAAAACTCTTTTTGGAAAAACGATTGCATACTTTATTACACTATATCACCACGATCTATTTAAAGTATTTATTAAAATTCAAATAAAATAATTTCTCATAACAATTGCGATCTATAACCTTATTGTACACCAATTAAAGATTAATATAACAAAACATAAAACGCGTTTAACTGAAAGTTGTAAAAAATGTGGCAATGTTGTAAAAAACACTGGCCTTAATGATAAAATAAAAATAATTTCTCAAAAACTAGGTCTACCGTCAAGATTTTGAAAAGAAAAATATTATACAAAATCGCAGCTGGCCATGATGTAATAAATGTTTAGATATATATTTTTTTTATCGAGGCAAACGAGCTTACGGCTTACCCGATGATAAGTGGTATCCGTCGCCCATGAACATCTGCAACAGCAGAGATATTACAGGTGCGTTGCCGGTCTATTAGAAAGGAATAGGGTTTTTTGTGAAGGGCCCGTCGTATCGGTAGATGTTGTTAGTTTCAATAAAGTAATAGCGACCCTAGTCTTTTTGAATGTCCGATTACTTTCAAACTAACCTGTTAAGAGTAATGTAATTTATAGAGTCAATAGAACCTAAGAATGAATAGTATAGACAAGAAGGGTAAAAAGAATATAAGAAGAAGGAATAGTGACAGAGCGTAAATAGAACAGTATATTTTTTTTCTATTTACCTTCCTCCCTAAAAGTAAAAGAATCCAACAAGTATTTTGACAAATATCCTTAAAACTCGTCTTTAGTACTTCGGATCTATATTCCTTATAGATCATCTCATTATCATTATCATCATCTTTACATAATCACACGTCTACAACTAAACATAAGTCTACAAAGATTGCACTCAGAATACGATCTTTAACTACCTGCCTTTACTAAAATTTTGCATGCCTCACTAGGTCGACACTCTATCAGCTAAAATTTCTTCCCCATAGGTTGTCGATTCTTCGAACATTATGGTCGGCTCATTCCCACTTCAGCATACTGATCCGTTGAGTAATGTCAGTTACTTCGGCTCTGGTTTACTGCTTTTTCGCTATTAATTCTTTCTCAGAAAAATTCTAAAAGAGCCAGCATTGAAACCTAATAAGGTATTTATGATAACCAACTCGATTTTCTCAATCTCAAAAACTGTCTCAACGTTTTCACGTGGTCAACGTTGATTTCTTTATTTTTAGTGTTCTAGAAACAAAGCCAATTGAGATATGCTAGTTTTATTGGAACGAATTGGCGGTATATTAAAGATGGGCCAACTTAAAAGTACCCTTAACCGACGAGCATGTATGTGATAGAAGCGAGAGTTTTGTCAGGATCGTGATCGTGGAAATAGAAGTCCGCAGTCTCTGCCACCTCGCTGGGTGACAAGCGTGAGAGTTTATTTTTATGTTCTGGAAGCATTAACGATTGTAGAAATACTTGGCTAACTCCGCTTATTTTCGATAAATCCAGGCGAAAATTTAACTGTAAACGATTTAAAACTAGCAACCCTATCTGTTTATGCCCAATTAAACCACTCGCGTCATCGTCATTTACAGTAGAAATCGAATTTCTAACGTCGGTGCATATTTTATGCAGTACTTAACTCATCACAACACACATCGACAAGTGTTACAACGAATAATACAAACGTTTCAGACGTTAGGTACGCCCACGCTAATCAACGACATAATTAGACCGCTTTTTATTTACTTAATTTTTATTACGCTTTAAAAACTAAACTACCGTTACCGTTACAGTCTATCAAAGTCCATTGCTTAACATAGGCCTCTTCTATAGATTGCCTCATAGGAATAATATTTGCCATAGTTGCCAACAGCTTTTATTAGTAGAATAAGGGTGACAAACGAGCACACTCCACCTGATGGTAAGTGGAAGCTGTGGCCCATGGACATCTACATTTTTATTCTCGATTAAGAATCAAAATGCAGATGCGTTTTCACCCTTGAGGACTAAGATGGAATGACCGTTTCCAGTAAAAAGGGTCTCCGGTTCTCTACACTCACCATACCAAACACGCCTTAAGCAGCTATTTTACGCCGGTATTTTGTGAAAGCCTGGTCGTTCCCGGTCGAGCCGACACATTTGTGCTACAGCTAATGTAGCTGCAGCGTAGGTCTACCACGTATTAAAGAAAGTTTATTTTTATTTTTTGATTGATAATTGTTATTAGACATACGAACTTACAGTCCACCTGATGGTAAGTTTATACGTGGTAGAGCCATGCTGCATCTATATTAGTAGAATAGTTGTAGCACGAATGGATCGGCTCGACCGGGGAAGGAACACGCTCTCACAGATTATCAGCGTAAAATAGCAGCTTAACGCTCCTGTGTTTCGTATGGTGAGTGTAGAGAACCGGAGACCCTTTTTACTGGAAATGAGGCATTCCATCTTAGTCCTCACGGGTGACAAAGCATCTGCATTTTGATTTGTAGAATAATAGAGGATAGATGTAGATGTGTATGGGCTGCAACAACCACTTACCATCAGGTGGACTGTGTGCTCGTTTGTCACCCTTATCCTATAAAAAAAAAGTGGCTACAGCAGTCCATGGACACCTGCAGCCAAATTTAAACAACGAAGGTTACAGACACGTGGTCACCTATAAAGATTAAGATGGAATGCCTTAAAGCCTGTTATTATACTGGCTTTTCATACCCTTCAGACCAGAACACCAGTGCAAGCACTGCTATTGCCCAGACGAACTACCAGAAGTCCTACCATATAAAAAAAATACTTTTATAGATGACGATAACTTTACATACTTCACACTATAATGACGACACAAAGGAAAGCAGAAAGTGCTTTAGAACTTCATCAATGAGTCTGCATACTTCACACACACAGGTAGCCAATAATCAAGACGTTGGCACTGTTCCAAAGATTAAAGCGTTGACCACGTTCACGCTCAAAGCGAAAAAAGCAACGTAACCTTTCACACATAGTGATTGAAGAGAACCGGAAACCTGTTTACTGACAATGACAATGATATATTTTAGGCATAGAATCAATATAGATTGTGGATAAATTTTAAATTAAAAATTATCCATATTAAAATTTTTAATAAGATAATTTTTTAAATACATTTTTTACTTTGTCTATCGGTTCGGAAAAAATCTCTCTTATAAACCGCATGAGTGCCTTACATCACTATCTGGTAGGGGCACAGAATAAATAATAGTACTACGTAGTAGGGTTCGTTTGTTATGTTGTTTTAATGAATAGAATCAGGCATTACTTTACGTAATTCAATGCATTAAAGATGTGAAAATTAATAAACTAAGATCGCGTGAAAAATATTGTCGACAGTGGAGTGGTGTTGGGGTAGATAGAGGTGATCGGCTTAATTTTAACAGTGTTAATCAAAGAAAATACATTACTACTAACCAGCCAGGCAGACGTTCTGCCCTTTCCGACGATCCTTCCTATAAAATATCATTAAAATCACAATAAAAAATATTGAGGCCCTCTTATCGGGATAAAAAATATCCTATCTCTCAAATTGGACCAAACTGCACACAGTGTGCAAAATTTCATTAAAATCAAATCAGTAGTTTGGGAGATCATCGCGGACAAACAATGTCACACGTAATTTTATATATAAAAAACTACTACGTAGTGTTAATGGACGAAATTTTGGAAGAGAGAAGTGCTTTTCAAAATCTCCATCTTAGCTAAATTCCCACATTTTCAATACTTAAGATCAATTCACCAAGTACTATGCAATTTCCCCGTGACGAAACGTCGGGAATTAAAAATAAGTTAAACGCTATAAAATGAGTTTTATTAACTACATATACATTTTAAAAGCGCCAAAAACGTTCGTAATTTATTTTGTATTGAAATTCGAAATGGGATAAAAACGATTTTAGTGTCAGTACACCTAAAACCGGTATACGGTTGGTTACGTCTGGTGGAGACCTAACTTAATGACTACCACTCTTCCATACCTTAATTGAAACATGCTTAAATATTTACTCGTTTTAAGCGGCACCATACATAAAATTACAATGTCAATTATATGCCATACAAGAAGTTTTACATTTCGACTTTCAACACGAACAAGTAATAACGACTTAAGTACACATTTTGGATTGACATGGAATTTTTGGAATACATTCATTTCTCTTACTACGACCCCATTCAATTTATCCGAAAAAATGTATTCATCATTTCTTAAAATATAATTATGTATACATTAAATAAAAGAAGCACTAGAAACGTTGAAAATTTTAAATAAGTCGATTTAAACGCAATAGAATCCGCAAAATTGTTATCACTCAACAAAAACTAGTAGTTTATCGTATCTGGTTTAAATTTGCCAATGCCGAAGTATAATATTCTTTTGGTAAATAAAAAAAAGATTTCAAACGATAAATAACTTCGAAGATATCGTTTTGACTTATTTTCGATCGTATTTTAATATACAAATCAAATAAAATGGAACCCTCTCCTTTTTTAAATTTGGGTGAAAATAACTTACATTTTCTAAAATAATTATTAACTATTCTTTATAATGGAAATATGCTTGCAATTAGGAAACATATATTTCTGATAGACTACAAACAAAGAATTCAACATTTCAATTTCGTTTTACCTTTCACACTAGTCTAAATCTTAGGAATAGAATAGAATCATTTTTATTTAATATAGGATTACAAGATTATTGAAAGTCATTTAAGCTTTACCACTGGTATATTGGTGGAATGCAAATATGTTTTGTAAATATATAGTATACCTAAACTTCGCAGCCGCTAAACAAAGAAAATAGGTCGGCGGCGTCGTTTAGTAATGCAGAATGAAATCGATACCATTTATGCACAAATGGGCATAGACCTCTTGGATATCATCGGAGTGTCTTACATATCATAGACAAAATGCCGCGAATGCTTGCTACACAAACAGAATTGCATACGTACAAGACATTAATCTCTGATTGTACCTAATGAAAATAAAGCATTGCAAGAATTAGCAGTAGATAACAACTTTGTAGCCGCTACATTTTCTAACATGTATGTATGTGTTGGGCATTCCCGGAATTGTCCCAACGTATTGATAATAAATTTTGTTCAAATAGTCTAGGAATAAGTAAGAACATACGCATACCCTAGAACTCTTACTGAAAACTGCTGCTTAAAAAAGCACCACATGTACCCTAACTCAGCAATACAGGATGCGCAAATTATGTTCTCTAACGGGCGAAACACTTCTACAAATTCTAAATGAATGCTAACCTCTAAAGCACAAACCTAGCATCCGTCAGTGGAATTACTCACTAAGACCAGAGGAAGTGAAAGTCCTCTGAGGTCGCAGATAAAAAACTGCAATTCCTTGAAAGTGCTTAACGGTAAACTATAGTCATAGCAGCGATCACAATAGATCATACTGCTCGCAGTAATACTGATTGCAAGAATACAATACCTGTATACCTGCTCGCAAAAAAATGTAAATGGGTGGTAACAATTCATAAAACTATACCAAAATTATATGAAATAAAATACAACTAATTTCAAAAATGAGATTCGAACGAAAATATTCACAAGATGAAGGAAAATGTCTTTATAAATGATTTAGATTTTTCTGTCCTTTGCACGTCTTAAAAAGAGAACAATTTTTCAAAAAAGGTCGACAGGGCTAATTAATTTTTTTGCGAAGTTAATGAGCGTCTTAATTATGAATTCGTCCGTCATTCGACTTTTGCATAATTGGAATCGGTTGACAAAAGTGGCTAAAGATGGCGGTGAATGCTGTTTTTTTTTTCGCCAAGCGCCGCTCGCTGGGCGCGGCATGAACAGACCGGTCTGCAACAGGTCGGCACCTGCTTCGCTAATGGAATGTCCGGCTAAGAAATAAATCCTTTAATCACATAAATTCGATAATTAAACAGGAACAAAACGAACTTGCACGAAAAAAGAAATTAAACTCTAGAACCGACTACTATCAAAGGTATACGAGGTATCCAATAACGGTTTGAATGGAAACAAATCATCGTAAACAAAACTTCCACGAAAAGCCTAGAACTCAAAATAAAATCTAAGCACGTTGATTACAAAGCCATTGAACTCCATTCCAGACTCACTTTATAATCTTCTACTTACTTTTACTTCATTAATGTATTGATTACAGTACATCTGTTTGAGTTTACTGTAAAAGTTTTCTGGTTAATAGAAAAACTTATAAAAGCAAGGGTTTTAATAATACAAGTTTTTTTTAAACATAGGTCTTGGAAGTTACGTCGAACTCAATCGCTCTTTAAACGTGATTGTATCAAATTAGAATCATTGTATGTGTCAAACGATGCTATTGAATTACACATAATAAATGTGACATTACAAAATCAAGAAATCTATTCACTTGTACGCCTCTTGACCTCAATTATAATAGACAAGTGTGAGTTTACTATTTCTGATGAATTAAGGTCAAAAACTTGGCGTTGTTTGTGCGAGATTGAATTACAACTCTTTAACAAACAGGGTTGTCTGAATAGTGAATGTTACTTACAGTCGATTATAACTATCCGTAACAATATTTAATAATATATGGTTATATTTTGTGGTCTTTCCAAGGCCTCCGACCAAGTACACCATGAGACATTTATCAGGTAAGTGCAACATTATGGTGTTAAAAACATTGCGCTTCAACTTATTATTTCATATTTGGGTAATCTGTCACATAATAGCTTTATCAATGGTAAACGTTCTTTCGGGTCACCTCTCCAATGGGTATTCCTCAGGGCTAAATTCTTGGCCCATTCCTGTTCCTAGTCTATTATACTGAAATTTACCTTAAAGTTATGGTATAGTACTATTTACTAATTTCCAAACTTAATCAACAACCTTTTTAGTGAAATTTAAACAACTTATTAATTATATTTCAACGTTGTCTTCTAATTATATTCACAAAAATGTTATGTATGTACAAAAAAAAACCTCAAATTATTTTAACAAAAAAAATATAAAATTATGATTATACTAGGAATAAACACAAGCTGGTGATTCATTAATTTAATATAAACACTTTTTTAACTATTTCCCAGGAAATATACAAGATCTGTCTAACACATAAATGCACAGTGGTTTTTGTTGCATTGATAAAATTCTTCCAAGAATGTGCCAGCTAGATTTCATTAAGTACTTGGGGTTTGGATGAATTTTCCGCAAAACAGCCAAGCCCTTTTCTGTCAATGAATGAGGTTTAGCAAAAGTTGGCATGCATTATCTCCTTCAATAAATCGAATGGAAGACGTGTGAATATTCCATTCATTCATTCATTCAGAGCCTATCGTAAGTCCACTGCTAAAGATAAGTCTCCCTCAAATATTGGCACATATATCATATATCCGGCATAGTTTCTTATTATTTGATTAGGAAGATACTGCTGCCCATCCCCTTTTCTATCTGTCGCCTCTAACAACAACCACGGCATGACTAGGGTAATACTTTCTCACGCCGCCACTACACGGTGAACATTCCATTTCCATAAAATCAACGATTTACATTTCCAATTGTTGATAACCCTGTTCGCTGCAGGATATGTATCGTTGTATACACGAGGAAGGTTCGTGGGTTGACATAACAATTTGGTAAATTGCTAACTTTGCGTCAGACACGACCTCGAATCGTGCCGGACGGTGCGAATGCGCTTCGATTTAAACGACCAATAATAATCTTATTCATAACGTTACTATTTCCGATTCAATACATCTTCAATGTTTATATTTCGCGTTTTTATAACAAATATTCAAATATATTGACGACGAAGGTAATTTTTATTTGTAAATCGATCCTAAAAAGCGATAATCATAAGTGAGTCGACTGTTTGAACAAAAATCAAATTTAATCAGATTAACATTAAAAACATCAGCTTACATAATATGCGCTTTAGAGTACATATGCGTTCAACTCACAATGAGCTGAAATGCCATCAATGTAGGCTTGCAGCCTCTATAGTCTATATACGCTTAAAGTAAAACAAACAAACAAACTCAATACCGTGGGAAATTAAATGTTTGGATAATTTTGAAATTAGCAATAAGCTTTAATTTTATTTTCATTGAATATAACTTCACTAACAATAATTTATTATTGTAAGCGAACTATTTAAGTAAAAAAAAAAAAGCACTGTTCCTAATTGCCAAATCCTTATTATTGCAGAAAAAACGCCTACATTCATTGTCTGTGGCGGCATCCTGTTTCCCGCGTAATTCGAGGGCCTAATTACAGAATATGAGGTTATGGAATGCGGCATAAAAGGTTCTGGCGTAGCCTGCGACTGATGGGGCCCTATTCAACTAACTCGATTGAAAAGGGTTGAAGTAAAAGCCGGAATAATGGACGGGGTAATCGTATTTCGCATGCAGGTATGTGCCAATTGGAAATTAGGCCCTTTTTAAGGTTTTAAAATTAAAACCTAAGTACTACAAAATGTTTGCTTTGTTCTCACAAGAGACCGAAACACAAAATACATAATATATCATAATATTAATCGATTTACAATAAAATTCGTTGTTAATTTTAGATTTATTCCGAGTTTTTAAGAATGTTTCATATAAAAGAATAAGAAGTAAAAGGGTAAGTATTGGTAAACTTAAAGAAAGTTTTGTTTTCAACCGACTTCAAAAAAGGAGGAGGTTCTCAATTCGATTGTATTTTTTATTGTGTATTACCTCAGTACTTTTTTTTATAGGTGAACCGATTTCGATGATTCTTTTTTATTTGAAAGCTGGTGCTTCTCATGTGGTCTACTATAAATTTGATCAAGATCTGACCAATATTTTTTGAGTTATCCTTAATAATGCGTATTTAATTGACTTCGACTACATTGATGATGTTCTCAATTTATTTATATTGAAGTCGGTTGTACAAAATTTTTAATTTTACTACTTGTCATTCTCTTATAATATATCTAACTGTACTAACGATAAAGTTGCCTTTATCATAGATTAAATTATACTACAAAAATAGGAGAAAAGTATAATTTATACACAAGTTCCTACATACCAACTACGAACAACAAGCGTATAACAGAACTTTCCCTTTAGGGTGCGAACTGATATATTAGTAATCACGTGGAGCCTAATCAATAAGTACGAGCGTCGAGCTCGGTTGTCGACCTCACAATGTTTACTCAATTCTCTGACGCCTTGTCAACCAGTCCACCCACTGCACTACCGTATGTCATACTATTTATTAGAATATTGTGAGAGTCGATGTTCCGGGAAATCGGCGCTGTACGACAGTTATATATTCAATTGCTTTATAAAATTACATAATATACAAACAGGCTTAAAATCGAATTACGGTAAAACTTCGACGAGTTGTTGTGTGGGCGCTCGCGAAGGTTTCTAACACCATCATCATCATTACAGTTAACAATCTTTGGCACCTAGGGTTGATTGGCAGAGAATGCCACATTGCATTAAGTCCGCCCTATGTAGCCTTAACTTTAAGGTGTTACATTTAAGCTTTTAAATAAAAAAAAATTACAGCCCTTCACAAGTCCCCTGCTGAACATAGGCCTCCCTCAAGGAATGCCACAAAGCACGTTCCTGAGCCACCTGCATGCATCGACTGTTTCTAACATACAAAGAATTTTTGTTTGTTGGTATGCTAGTCTTCTACGCGTTCCTATACCATTAACCTAATTACTCAGACAAAAAAGAGGTATTGCAACGCATGCCAGGCACAGATAGTTAGTAATTTGTACATAAAATAATTTGTGGTGGTAATAAAATACATCGTATAATAAAATACCTTGTAAGAATTATACTTCATAATTTAAACAAAAAAGATTCAGGTGTAGTTTAATAAACTTTATTCACTTTTCGTAATACAATCACGGATGAAGAAAGATTGTCAATTTCCAAACCAGAGCCAATGAATCAACGTTCTTTAATTAGGTTTATAACCATAACGTGGGATGCACTAAGTAAATTAGAGATCAGAAAAGGTCGTTCGATAAAAAATAATAACAAAATTTTAATGCATTTTGTTGTAACATACGCGTAAATAGAAATACCTAAGTTATTCTATTATTATATATAATTACAAATTTTATATACATATTTCTAATTTTTTTTGTTGAATACAAAATTAAATTAAATTAGAAAAGATTACGATTCTATTAAAGATTTAATGCTGACTCAATGGTTTATAAATAATATATATAATTGACTTAATCCGAAGTTTTAAAACGCCGTATTTCCTGCAGGACACTCGTTATCTATGAATGCACCTCCCGTGACAGCCGTGATAGATAGGCTGGTTTGTAAAGTATCAAAACAGGATACTCTATCTAACGATAACAACACTCATCCTTAAAGTTAAGACATTTTAAGGAGCTTTAGGGAGTACAGCTATTTTTTTGAATAAAGTTTTAAGAGGGATATGGACCTTCATAATGTTATTACGAATATTTGAAAAATTATGGCTTTTCGTTTTTGGAACGAAGTTCCTTATCGAACGGTAAGAATTTGGCGGGTGGGGGCTAGGCGAGAAAAGTGTAAGATTTTTCCGTCACGGCCCCTTTTGACGTAGTGTAGACGGCTTTGGCGGCTATAAGGAAGCGAGATGGAATAATATCCAACTCCTTCGCACTTTTTCTAATCTTGTCATGAAAGAAATATTATTTTATTTTCAATGACGCTTCATTTTAATAGACGCTAGTAATTCATTTATTTGTATTTGTTAATCAACAATATAATACGTTTATCAATAATAACGACGGAAGGGACTTCGTTCCAACCGAGTGTTCCACGACACTCACACATGTTTTAAAAAAAATAACTTAAATGATGAATTACGAATTATACTTTTGCTTGAAGAACATAAACAAAATCTTTGCATGTTTTTTTTCCTTGTTAATGGACTCGTACAGTTTCACTTTTGCCAGTATCTCGTAATAGGAAATTATCCTTTACTAGCGATCCGCCCCAGCTTCGCACGGGTAATTTCTAGATCTCGACAACTGCGCCACCTACCGAGTTCAATTGTGAATCGTTTAGATCATCCAGGGACCCACTCAAACACACACAAAAAAATCAAAATCGGTCCAGCCATTTTAGAGTTTTTGCGAGACTAACTGACAGCAATTGATTTTTATATATAGAGATAATAATTTGTTCAAAAACTTTCCCACAATATATTGATATTGTGGGAAATCGCTCGCCCAGTGAGATAGGCGGAGGCGGCGGTAAATCGACACTAGATTAAAGAAGTGTGACCAAGTGTGACACACCATTTTCGTTTTCACTCAGGCTTTTTAATTTTGCGTCGCCTATTCTGAGGCACGGAATATAATACTCGTAGTTCGAATGAGTTCGCCCAAGTTTCGTCGAACGTTTGAATTAGACAGTTGGACAATCGTGTAAACAGTGTAGTGTAAGGAACATGATTTCTTTCTTCTTTACAGTGTGCACTTCACTTTTTTTTATCTATTATATGCCAGTGCTCGAATGCTGAAATTAATTATTGTAAATTCCCCATCCTAGTAAATTCGCAGGGCAATAGTAACATACAGGAAATATAATTGGTTAAATGAATAAGGTAACTAGGTAACCTTTTTATTTCCGTCAAACCTTTTATTACTAATGTTGATCGTTTGGTGATTCTCCAACTGAATAGACAGCTGTTAAGAGTTAACATAAAACTTTACAAAACAGAGTTTGGTTCGAATGAATGTAAATCACACATAATTTGTGATTTAGCCCTTAATCTTACATACGAACTGTGTGGGGCTAATTTCTGCGAGATAGTTCACTACAACACCATGTCAATTTATAAGTCGTACGAAAACAAGTCGGGAAATTTCGATATAGCCTTACCGTCTACCATACCTCTCCATTAATTTACCATATGTTCTTGAATACTGAATTATTATCATATTTCAACAGGGACAAAACCTAGATCGGTTTATTGAAAACCGCGTGTTGGTAAAGCGAAGTTGTTCTAAGATCCATACCCCCTCCAGCCATTTGTGTCAGACTATGAAAAAAATTATAATCTTGCCCTAAATTATTTATTGCCTCGGCTCTGTCACATCTAGCTATGGCATCAAATAGTAGAGTTAATACGCAAGACTATTTTTCTGCACCATGCATAGCGAGAGGCACTTCTTGACATTTGAAGAGATAATATCTCGCGCAGAAGTATACTAGACGTTCTCCACTACACAATGGAGTTGGCTGAACACTTTTAATGCCAGTTGCTTTCTTTTAAATATAATTTATGTATTATGTTAACAATGGTTTTTAAATCATCGACACCTATATTAAAAATAATATACATACATGATTATTAGGTGTACATATACTTCAGATTTAATAAATCATAAAACCAATAAGCAGGATAGGTCAAAATAATAAGATATGTGAGTAATCGTAACAGCGTTGTATACTACAAAAGGAACTGCCATATCTTAGTGGTAGTGGTAGTAGTTCAGTCGTGAGTTCACCGTCTGCTGTGCGTCGCTCTGCTAGTAGCTGTTATGATCTACGTTAAGTGTAATTACTGTGATTAGTTTATCAAGTGAATAAAAAGTGCTACAAGGTAATTTGTTTTACTTCATACTTATTAAAAACTAGCTGATACCCCGCTCGCTTCGCTTGGCGCACGATAATATTTTTTTTATGGGACTATCGTAAAATACGTTCTTATTGAGCGTCTACATTGCAGAACTAAATTTCAAGTCAATCCGGTGTATAGTTTTAGAGATCTCGTGATGAGTCAGTCAGTGGGTGGTATTTCTTTAATATATATATAAAATTACTTTTGATCCGAACTTTAACAGGGCTAAAAAAATTAAGAACATTTAAGTTCCTGTATCAATAGACTAGCGACTCCCGTCTTTGCACGGGTACGGTTGACCAGTGTGGCTATCTTTTTACTACCCAATCTCAAAACACTAACACTTCTCTACTGCTCTCTCTACACTCTATCTCTACTTCTAACATAAAAATATGCTATTGTATTGCACGTGTTACACACGAAACACCTGTGTTAACTTATCATAAACATATATAATATATAAACTTGAGCTAACAAAATTCCAAGTCACAATCATCCTCTCTATTGAATGTCGTTCGGGTTAACTATGACATACTGATGTCAAAACCTTAGTTCCTTCGTGACCGTGTACTGTGTAAATCCCACCGGCCCGGCTAGCATGGGCAGGAGACAATTTTATCCCCGGGGAAAGGAGAAAATATTTATCCCTTCGCTTAGTTTTATCCACCCTTCGAGCATGGGCACACCGGTGGATATAATATCCACAGTAGATAAAATGGGAGATAGACTTAGACTTGGATAGATTTTTTGTATGAATATAAACTTCAACCTACGTCCAATGAACTAGGATAAAATCATCCCTTTCAAATGTCAAAAAAGCATAATTTTTTATCTTTCATTTAGCTCCATGCTACGGACGGTAGATATATTATGTCTACTCGTTATGTCAAACGAGGATATACTTCTCCCCGTTTGACATAACAAGATAATTTTATCTCTTGTCAGTGGATATAATCTGGGGATAAAATTTTTGTCCCCCGCCCATGCTAGCCGGGCAGGTCGTAAGTGATGATGATAACAAGACCTAGATAATAAATCACACTGTTTTAGCGTAACAAAAACCTTATTGCATAAGCGGCACATTGATTTTATATTAATTTATTTACCATTGTAGTTTTATGTTCACTTTTATATAATTATGTAGCCTTGTTAAGTGCATTACATTACATTATCATTGTAAAACAAACATCTTTTATAGGTACTTAATTACATGCAAATGGACGAATGCAATTAAATAATTTGCAGTGTCATTATGCATGTTTGAACTATGCCGATAAGCTGACATAACGCCGAGACCGCAACATATTCCCGTCACGATGGAGTCCACAATTTACGAACTAAGCAGATTATATCCACCTAATACGGATGCAAAATCTGATAGATGGGACAAGTATCGACTTCTATAACAAATTATAATATTAGTAAATCGCTTCGCACGCCGCGTTGTATTTTGCATGCAATGCTTGATCGTCGGTGCTTATTATAACGGGCGACATGTCGCGCCGACTGCCGCCTTCGACTCCGATACATGTGCGAAATGCGAATATATTTGCTAACAATTAAATGCCAAAGTATCTTGTAGGACTTTATGAACGTCCGTTGCTCACCGGAAAAGGATGCAATGATTCATTGCCGTTTAAATTCATAATACATGATTATAACAAGACAAAATCAAAGCCTTTAAGATTATAAACTACCCGATCAGTTTTAACAAAGGTGGAAGTAGCCAAATTGCAAAAAGGAAAATATCATTTTTTTTTATTTATTTATGTGTGTATCAGATTTTTCGATGTTTTTTCGAAAAACTATACTTTCGCGGCGTTCCCAAATTTTAACGAGATCGGATAATAATTGATTTTTTTTTAAAACTTTTCTAACTAAAACTAACTTTTGAAAATGTTTTAGTATCTGAATCCCTCTAATTCTTGTCTACAAAGCTGTGATTAGGTGACTCTTTATACTATATATGTATATAAATTAAGTAAATATACTTTATTCAAGTAACGGAAAACATGTTTTTTTTACGTGGTAGAGCCATGCTGCAGCTATACTAATAGTATAGTTGTAGCACGAATGGGTCGGCTCGACCGGGGAAGGACCACGCTCTCACAGAATACCAGTGTAAAATAGCAGCTTAATGCTGCTGTGTTTCGTATGGTGAGTGTAGAGAACCGGAGACCCTTTTTACTGGAAAAGAGACATTCTATCTTAGTCCTCACGGCTAACAACGCATCTGCATTTAAATTCGCAAACGAAGATAGATGTAGATGTCTATGGGCCATAGCAACCACTTACCATCAGGTGGACTGTGTGCTCGTTTGACACCCTTATTCTATAAAAAAAAAAGAGCTTACAATCCACATGGTGAGTAGCGTGGCCTGTAGACACCTACATAATAAATCCACAATAAAGAATCAAAATTCAGATACGTTATTATATTCTCTTCGGTCATACCTGAAGGCTAAGATAAATAACTACGAAGTATAGAAAATTTAAAAGACTAACACAAATGAATATATCGATAGTGAAATTAAATAAACGGCGAAGTTGATCGATAAAACCTTAATATAATAACCTTAATATAATAATGCCTTTGTGCAAACAAAAAAACAAAATACTCTCTCGTTCTCGTTCTTATGTGTGCAGGCTCAGGCATAATAGTAAATATGAGTGTTTAGCTATATTTGTGTGAATTTAAGTATATCACACAGTAGCTCCAAAACGAATTGATTCATTTTTGAGATATGAAATATAAATTTATGCATGGCCTCGTGCTGGCGGCTTAAGATAATTCTTCACTCCATTTCGTCTCGAGGGTGGTAAGATTCCACAGTTAGATAGTCAGATCAACAAAGAGAGATAGACAGACCACTACTTAATTTTTTTTAAAGAGCCTACCACCCAACCGATGGTAAGTGAATGCTGAAGCCAATAGATTTTTTTTTTCAAATAACGTTACCCCTATAATATGATTTTCTCCTGTATCGTGGAAGCAGTTTAAATTACCCGGAAATTTATTTGCAGATCGTACAAATACTTGTTCCATGTAGGATTTAAATCCGCGACCGTCAGCTCCGTAACTCGTTGCTAATCCACTGCGCCACGAAGCCGTCAAAAGTTAAAAGTAAGTCTGAAACCATGCTCAACTTATTGTAAGAATACATACACGCACATAATTTGCATCTAAAATAATTTGCAAGTTGCAACCAACAATATGGTTTTAGGTGCATATGTATGCATCCAGCATTAAAAAAAGAAAGAAGAATGATGTGTGCGTGAGTGCGTGTCAAATAGTTGAAGATGGTTTCGGCGTCATTTAAAATGTACGTAGTGTTCTGTCTATCTTTGTTTGTTGGTCTAAGGTAGATGTCATGGCCCTATAACCTCTGCTATAACCAATAACCATCCCGTATAATTTCAAACAGCAAACAACCGTTTCAAAAACGGCTATCATGAAACTAAAAGCATCGCTATACACTTAGGCCGGCCACATACATTCGGATTCCGATTCGGGATTCCGAACGTAGCAAATCCATATAAAATCAAGGACCTATCACATACGCACAGTAGTTTTCCGTTCGAAATTTTGCGGGGAAAACGGGATTCCGAATATATATGGCCAAAACGTTCGAAATTCCGGATGTATGTGGCCGGCCTTATTGGTGGATTCCGAGTTAATGTCAACCCAAGAACATCTGAAAACCGTATCGAAGCGCACACCACAAAAGACCTCGCTCGCCCACGTGAGCTATTACCTGCCTACTGCTTCGTGCTTTTAGCTTTAATAGTATTTCCTGACATTGAGCTAAAGACTTAACAAAATGGACTTTAGTTTTATTTTAATAAAGATGATTCTTAAACCAAATCTACTTATCATAAAGCAAAATACAAGTTTTAGTACGCAGAAATGTAGGTGTATTTATGTGGCAATGTATGCATTTCACAACGATGCCCTATATCGAATACACCTACGACCCCACCGCTTTTGGGTTGAACTAATCTTAATATAATTAATGATTGTAATGAGAAAATTAATAGTAGGTTCCTACACTAAAAAACTAAAAATGCAAAAAACGCATTAGTTATTATTTTTAAAAAAAAAAACATACAATTTTGTTTTATCTATACATACAAATAAATAAAATTGAAGTGTCTGATTGTAATGTCAAAATAACAGGTTTTTACTTATTGCATATGAAAGTATATATACGGTACTTATAACAAAAACACATTTTTTTAAATTTTTGTCTGTCTGTCTGTCTGTTTGTTCTGTTGGCTGAACCGATTTTGATGGGACTTTCACTGGCCGATAGCTGATGTTATAAGGAGTAACTTAGGCTACTTTAATTTTAGAAAAAGAATTAGGGTTCCGCGCAAAAAATTAAAACCTTAAATTACACGCGGACGATGTCGCGGGGAACAGCTAGTTTTTAAGTATAATTTAATATTTCGTGCTTACATTCCTGCGAACAATATTTCTAAAACAAAAGTTTTTGTCTTGGATATTTTACCTTCAGGTAAATGTACCTTCGGAGATTCTTATCGCTAGGGGTCCCAAATTTCTAGAATAACAATATTAGCTACCACTCTCTTGCCTCCCCCTGTAAATCCGTTAGTTACAAATACGAACGATAATCGTCTACTGATGAGCACAAAACATTATTTGATATTCATGTCATGGTGTTTTTGTGTTTTGCCTGTTTGTATTACGTTATTACGAAAATAAAATAAACAAAATTAGCATTTCGATCAGGTTAAAAATAAATGTTGCCAATTTAAAATATAAAGTTATCAATTTTACTACCTCTTTTGTAAATCGTTTTTTTTTTTAGTTAATTTCAACCAGAGCAGAGCCGTGGAAGCTCAGGGCCTAAGCTCGATATAATTTTCACAAAACGCGAGCAACCCGGGTCCGATCCCCGCCGGCACCAAAAAAATTGTTAATTGCAATTTTAAGTGCTTATTTTCCACGTGCTCGGCGGTGAAGGAAAACATAACGTGCGAAACATACGTGCCTGAGAAATAAAAAAGAAATATTTCGAAGGCAGGTGAAGTCGGCCAATACACATTTGGGCGGCGCGCGGTGGACCTTCTTGCCACAAAACCATCTCAGAAATAAGAGGAGTCCTGGTGAGACATATAAAGGCTGTAACTTTCCAACCAGGGCTTTTGTATATAATTAGAAGCTGTCAACTATGCAGAACATAATTAGGTAGGGTCGTAAGCTTAAACGCAGAGGTCCTCGCGAGACCTGCCCCTGTCTTACCTTGGTAGATTTAGATGCAGTAATAGAAAATTACAAAACAGTTGATAAGTCTAATAACACTTGAATTCCAGTCCAATACACGTTATTCAATAATCTCTGTAGTGGGTACTCAGACCACTGAGCCACGCGGTTGTAGACTATTACCTATTATCTAACCGCTTACTTATTTTTTTTGTAATGTAACACTTGGTCCTTAATTTATAATAATTTATCTCAAATATCTCTTGTATAAGAATATAATTATTATTAAAAACCTTTTGTAAATATAGTTCTAATTTTTGTTATTCAGTGATAACCACTAAAACTGCGTTCTCACATACACCGGTATTTTTGAACACTATTTTGCGGATACAATAAATTAATTTAAACCTATATATTTATTATCATAATATTGCTAACTCATTCAACTACGTAAGATAACAAAGATAACGTGTTTCTCACCTGAGTTTGGCTGTTCTTGTATATCAACATCCGACAACACTCCTTTCTTTTCGAAGAAAGTTTTCACTTTAGCACAGGATATTTCAGTGTCCGCTGCAGAAACGATTGCAAAAAAACTTGCAACAATTACCAAATATAATATTTGATACTTCATACTCATATCGAAAATCGATTTTTTGTTAAGCGACAGTTTCACACAACAACACAGTTTCACAGCCATGTTCACGGAGAATTATTTTCAAATGTCCAAAATGATTTGATTATGTCGGCGTTTCATAAATAAAAGTGCAATTAAATAATGTTTAACTTAAACTTTAAGTATTATACACGCCTTATAAATATAAACAACACACGACAATTCAACTAAGATCCATGACGGTCGCAGCCCGACTGCTGTGCTGTGAACTGAAGTGTGCCAAAAGCCGGAAAGCATAGATAAATAAATATGTAGCAAGCTACAGATACGACAGTGACTATTAGTCAAGTTTCTCAACTACGCGTTTTGGCGCTGCAGTCGCCTATTTTGACAGATGAGTAATGACTATAAATTCAGTAGGTATAGCCAAGGTATAGCTATGTATAACTTAGTGATTGCAAGCAACATCCTTCAAATCATCGATATCGATATTTAGTGATGTTCTCATTTTATCGATATCGACGTAAGGCTGCATTATATAGTTCTATTAAAATATTACTTAATGAAACAATTATAGTACATAAACATTTATTTTTATTTAAGCACACCAAAATCATACACACGTAATCTTAGGATTAAATTAAAGGTACATTAGGTTATATCAAAATGTACATAACATTGTATATAGGTACAATTTGACGAAAACAGAGAAATATTTAAATTTTAATTAGATAGATAAAGATAGAGAGATAAAGAAAAATTTAGGTAAACCTGGCCATTTTGTTTTTTTTTAAATTGTTTTAATTATATTAATAATAAAGTTATTTGTTTAACATTCAACTTCTATATTTTGACAGAGATTGACATTAAGCAAGCTTTTGTGAGGCTTAGTCACCTAAAGGGTCAGTTACAATCTTTGTCAAAATTTTAATATTTTTAATTTTTCCTGAATATCCCTTCAATATTTTATTGTTTATATTGCACTAATTGTGCCCATGTAACCTAATTAAAATATTGATGAAAAGTTTTTACAATTAAGGCATGCTTATTACATCCTAGCCAGGAAAATTATAATACAGCTATAATTCAAATACTTATGAATAAAGTGAGTACCATCCCTGTACAAGATAAGTAATTTTTCGTTAGGGTATGCCAAATTATTATTTTTCAACAATTTATACTCTCTAGATTTTATGTAAGAATGAATATTTGTCTCTGTACTGCTAATGTTTTGATGCAATCCTTACAACGAATACCTTTAGATATTTTCCGACAAATGTATCCAGCAGTGTAAGCTGAGCAATTTTTCTCTCGAACTTGCTTGTGAAGACGATAGGAGATTTTGGATAACATTGGGAGTGTTTTCAGAGTAATTTTCTTTATGATTATGAACATTTTTGAAAAGAACACTTTATAACATTTAATAATGTGTTTCCATAATCCTCTTCGCAATTAGAGAATTTCGAATGTGGACTAACTATGTTAGATAATATCAGATATTTAAAGGCATATATAAATATCTTTGCATCTAGGTCAACATTTCTTTAATTTATAGCTATTATACATCCAAAATAAATTTCTAAAGGGTCTTGGTTAATATTTTTGGATAATAATATTCTACATTATACTGTTCAAATAATAATTTGGAGACCCTTATAAAACTTTCAAGTTATCCATCCTTGTCGGGATGGCACTCGCACAAGTCGAGGTTTTCCTACTTGTATAGCATGTTTGCTACTATATAGCATGGTGTCTACAAAATCCATTTTTTTTTTAATTTTATTAATGGCTTCTATCCAAAAAGTGTGATGTTGTGAATTGACTTGTTTAACCACTCGCCGTAACTTTCCTCTTTGCACACCACCCGGGTAGCCATTGACGCTGTCTTATAATATTATTATTGGTGTGTTACTTAGAGATGGCCATGTTAGTGTAAGTGATGAAAAGTGGATAATAATTAAGGTTTTAGATTTAAATGTTACGCATGAGCAGTTAGAATTTAATATTAATAGATACATGAACTTAAATACTTAAATAAGCATGTTAGAATTATTTTGACAAAAAACTCTAAACATTCAATGACTTAATATAACATTTCAAACTGAATTGAAACGAATTTCAGTATTGAACAATTTGAACAATTATCACCTTCATTTAGAGTCAAACGAGGCATTCTAAACTCCTAAGATATATTATTAAGATTATTACTGGTAACTTCGATTATAAAGATGCTATTAAGTATGAAGATATGATTGGTAATTTAAAAACTCGTCGATATACACTAGTGAACAAGATTACCTTAATGAAATATCAGAATTTCTTGTTAAAAATAAGTAACATTTGCAAGAAATAATTTTATCAAGATTGATTCAAATTCAAATTTATTTTTATTTGTGAATACAGGTAATATAGAACAGGTAACATCTTTGAAAAATTATGTTCGCTGCATTCAACCCTTACGTAATATTATGGGTACAATTAATATAATCTACTACAATTAAATTATATCATTATATTATAATTATATTAGAATGCTTCATATAAATCGTATTGTCATTTAATATACAGTAATGTAACTAAATTATTTATTAATTAGTTATGATATTTACCATATATAGTCAAATCGAATATCAAAAAAAAAGATATATGTCATTGTAATATGCATGAGTAATAACATGTCTTAGTTAGATAAGTTTTAAATTATTTTTAAATTTATGAATATTCTCCGTTTCATGAAACATAGATGGAACTTTATTGTTAATTTTAAACAGTGTGCCAAAAACGCTTTATCTAAGTAAAGCTGTCTGATGAAATTGTATGATTTTATTGTCAATTATTAAATAATCATTAAATATCAGAATTAGTTTTTATAAATGCAACTTGATAAATATACAGCGTTGGGAATGACAATAATTTAATTTTTTTAATTTATAATATATTTGAGAGTTAACAATATGTAATTTTATTAACATTTACAATTTATTTTCACACAATTTCCAATCACTCTACACTAGATGGAATGAAATCGAAACTTCTGTAATCTTTAGTAAATTAGGAATTTTACTTGTAGATATTGAAGAATTGCTAAAATTATTAAAATCAGTAGAGTTAACAAATAAATTTGTAAACCCCGTAAGCTATAACAATTAAGTAAAAATAGAACAATGTATAAAATTAAGGAAGTCAAATAACATCTGTTTTAGATATCAATTATACGAAAATAAATACTATACAGCCATTCCGTTACCACTTCTCTAAACTATAATTTTAATTCCTTAATACCCATACCTACTAGTAAAAGGTTCTGAAATGGTCTCGCCTGCTTAGTCTTGTAACTACGAGGCCCTATGTTCCTGCACTATGACGACAAGTCACAACTTTAAGTTGAAGATGCTTGTATAAATGCTTTAATGAGATTCTCAGATAGTACGAGCTCCTGCCATCCAGTACCAGCCAAAAGCATATCTATCATCTTGGACATTAGTGATTTAACAAATGTTGAACATTTAAATAACCTTTAAAATAAGGAAAGTGAAATAAAATATAACGTTGAAAATTTATAAGTATAAAAAGTGTTGTGATCAGAAGATGTCAATCACATCATTATTTGTTAAAAAACTAAAATTTAACCACATGCAATCAGCATCTTTGAAAATTTGTAATAAATTATTGCTTTTTTTGCAAGCTTTGTTCTTGTGATATTTTTATAATGATTTAAGCAATCATCTATACAATTTTTTGTCTTTCAATAGTTACAGAGACAATTTTACTAAGTTACTGCTACTTTATACTATGTAGTGATAATTAAAAATGGCTGGTGAAGTAATCACAAAATGACGCAATGTTTTTTATTAAAAATGTATGGTTCAATACTGCATTACTGGGGTCCAGTTGATACCTACTTAGAAATCACAACTTTCAGCCGCCGAAATTTAAGTACCATGAAAAGTAATAAAATTACTCGCCTGTTGCAGTCAGAAGCACACCATGAGCTATTTAATCGTTAATAAGCAAGCACTGGTAATAGTACCTATACAAGTTTTCTGCCTTTTCAAGAAACTATTCTTTGGAAAGTTCAATGATCTGGGAATTTGTGGATACTATGAAATACATCCACAATCTTAAATTATCGTACCTAGGGAATCTGAAAAGCCGGTGCGTTTCACATGTTGTATTGCAACCACCAACACAGCACTTTTCCTATACCATTATGATGGTATATGCAATATGCACACGAGCAGCACAAAAACAGAATATTGTCACAAATAACGGAGGAAAATTTGCGTCCAAGATCTCAACGCAACATAAATGCGAGGAAATACACTTGCGCTAAACTCAGTTAATTTGCGACAATTGGATAAATAATGGCGGCAATCAATATCGATAATTTTGATTTTTAACAATTTGATTTGACATTAACACAACATGGCGTCTCAAAATGGCGTGCGTAGACAGAGAACAAAGTAAGTTGTAGCGCCAAGTTGCGTAGAATGAAACTAAGCTGTCACGGGCCTGCCGGAAAGCAATGCACTTCAGAAACTTACTATTGTTGCCAACGTATACATAATTTTTTTCGAAGTGAACAATAAAATTAGGTTTAGTTAAACATGTCATGAATAATAATTGATTACATATATTATATTAATTGTGATTGTAAGACTAGTCCCTAAAAATAATCAAAAATTTATATTTGGATGTTGTTGTTTTTCCTCTAACCATCTTTAGTGTTGCCATATACCTATACGGTTTAACCTGTATTTGTACAGAGATTAGGAGGATCCGATAATTGGTAATGAATAAAGTGAAAGTTATATCACTTTTAAGTCATATAGTGTTCCCATGAAGTGAAAAAACATTCCGATAGTTTAATACTGACTACATGAGGAGATTTGAGAAATACCTCGTCATTAATTAACTTTCATAATCGTGAAATGAAGACAAAACTACTTACAGTTTCTCTTGTTCTTTTACATGAAAATGAAGGAGACTGTAATTAGTTCAATCTTAAATGACCCTTTACTTGTTTGGAACTCTGAGTTTTATTTCAAGGCCTTGTTTCTGAGCTTTATTAACTTTTAAAATATTGGCTGGAGACACACAAAATCACGAATAACGCCGCAATTCAATGAAAATTTGTTGCTGGAGACTTCTTTCAAGGCTTAAATTACATGTAGCAAAATGGTATTGTTACGAGCTTGGGGTTCGAGACAATTAAAACTGCTGAGTGAATTACCAAAATTGACACTTTAATTACAGAACACTAATTACAACTAAAAACCACACTAATAACAAAATACAATTGTACTACAGATCACTTTAATTCGCAGTTGTATCGCTTCGAAGTATTCGCTTGTATCGCCAATTAATACTGACTCGGTCGCGGTCTATACCGGCCTTATATAGGGCCTCAGATAGTTTCCAGAACCTTCTACTGTAGAAACATGTAGAATGTTCGAGTACATATCGGTCCCGAAATTTCTAGAAGGATCTTGACTATCCTAGTTCTGCTACTCGATACTAGAGAGCGCTAGTGGTAACTAGTGTTGCCATGTATAAACCATTAATAGTGGCGCGCAACACTGCCCTCCTAAGACATGCTCGTCCCGAGCATTATTGGCCTCATAATAACGCGCCAGTCGATCCACATGGACGATCTTAGAGTACCTCTTGCACCTTTCTGTATCCGGTAGGTTACGTCATTGATCCTGTCACAATCCGGTACGGTCCGTCCCATTTAGCTTGAAGCTTAGGAGATTTTGCTGCGTGAACTGGATTGTGTAACCACACTAGTGAACCTTCGTCAAACCCTTTGTTGTTCATTTTGCGGTCATACCGTGTTTTCATCTTCTCAGACGTTTGCTGGCCTGACTGTCTGACGCTCATAAATGTCATTTATTTTGTCCCGCAAGTCATTTGCATAATCGGTTATACTGCGTGGGGCATCAGGTGGTATTCCGGTGATCAGGTCTGCAGGCAGCCGTAATTCTCCCAAAATTTGCTAAAGCTGGTGTCACTGATGTACTTTCGTGAACAGCGCTTCGATATGACAATAAAAACGGTTGTATGTGCTGTCCCAGTCTCGTTGCCGTTTTTCCACAACTTTGCTAGGTACCTCCAATGTCTGATTAAATCTTTCTACCATTCCATCAGATTGTGGGTGGTAAGAAGTTGTTCTGTTTTATGAGTACCCATAACTGGCAAGTTTCTGGAATATTTGAGACTCAAAATTCCTTCCTTGATCGCTGTGAATCTCTAAAGGTACTCCAAAACGACAGAAGACTTCATGAACTAGTTTATCTGCAACTGTTGAAGCTTCTTGATTTGGAATGGCGAAGACTTCTGGCCACTTAGTGAAGTAATCCATCACAACCATGAAATACTTGTTACCACTTTCACTTTCCGGAAACAGCCCCGCAACGTCAATGGCTATCTCTCCCATGGTGCACCAACATTGTACAATTTCAATGCACCTATACTACGAGTTTGAGGTCCCTTTACAGCCGCACAACTTGTACATTTGCGACACCAGTCCTTGACATCGTCACGACAGTGGACCCAATAAAACCGTTCTCGGATCTTCAGTAGAGTTCGTTTAACTCCCAGGTGGCCTCCTGAACAACCATTATGGTACAGCTGTAGAACATCCGGTACTTTAGCTTTAGGGACAACCATTTGCAAATGACAACTGTCTCCTGACCATTTTCCCATTTACGGCACAAGACTCCATCCTGAATCAGCAAGCTGTCCCATTGGGCCCAATAGCTGTGGTCGAACTCATCGCTGAAACGTCACCCACTTGGGCTTAGGAGCACTGGCCTTCATCCATTCTAGAATCGGCTTGATGTCCGAATATTCCTGCTGTGCATGTCGTAGGCTGTCTTTCCACTCATTGTTGAGCTGGTCTGTCATAAGCATCCTCACAGATACCACTTCCTTACCTCTTGCCTAGTACGATTTCCCGCTGCGATGTTCGATCACAAAGTCGTATTCTGTAGTAGCTCAATCCATCTCGCAACTTGTCCTTCTGGATTTTTGAACTGCAATAGCTATTTCAGTGCAGCATGGTCAGTTCGTAAGAGAAATTTCCGCCCCAGAAGATATTTGCTAAAATGCTGCAAGGACTTTACCACAGCAAGCAATTCCGTCTTGTGACACAATAGTTCCTTTCCGGCTTTGACAAAGACTTGCTGAAGTACGCTATCACAACCTCTTGATCACCATTCCTTTGAGACAACACACCGCCAAGTCCTATATCACTTGCGTCTGTGTCAACTATAAATTCGTTGCTCGCATCAGGGTACCCCAAAATAGGTGTTTTGCACAGACGGTCCTTGAGCTCCTGGAATGCGATATCACAACTTTCCTCCCAGCAGAAATGTCGCTTCCTCGGTTAGCTTGTGCAGAGGTTTGGCTATATCTGCAAAGTTCTTTACAATCGCCGATAATAGAGCACAAACCCAAAATGCTCTAACCTGTGTCTTGTCTTTTGGAACCGGCCAATCCTTGACAGCGGCAATTTTCTCTGATCCGTGCGGATACCTTCTTCCGACACTACATACCCCAAAAGCTAACTTGCCGTTTGAATAGTGAGCATTTCTTCGGACTCAACTTGAGGTTGGCACTCTGGATCTTCATGAGCACGCGTTCCAGGTTTTGAAGGTGTTCTCAAACGTACGGCCTACGATGATGATGTCATCCAAGTAGACCAGACAGGCGTCGCCAATTAGCCCGTAAGTACAAGCTCCATCAACCTTTCAAACGTTGCTGGAGCATTGCACAATCCAAACGGCATGACTTTAAATTGCCACAGACCCTTTCCTGTGGAGAATGCAGTTTTCTCCTTGTCCTTAGGGTCTATTTCAACCTGCCAGTAGCCACTTTTCAGGTCCAGCGTACTAAACCACTTTACGCCTGTAAGCATGTCCAGCGTGTCATCAATTCTTGGCAAGGATAGCTGTCCTTCTTCGTAACGTCGTTCAGACGGCGGTAGTCAACACAAAACCGCATGCTACCGTCCTTCTTCTTTACCAGCACCACAGGTGAACACCATGGACTAGATGAAGGTTCAATAACACCATCCTTCACCATTCCCTTAATCATGGTTTCCACTTCCTTTCACGTGCTACCGGCAGTCTTCTTGGGCGCTGACGGATAGGCAATTCTTCTCCTGTGTTTATTTTGTGTTGAACTAAGCCAGTCTTTCCTATGTCAGCATCGTTTGACGAGAAAACATCGGCGTACTTGAGTAACAACTTCTTCGCCTTGACCACTTCATTCGGGAGAGAACGCTGCGACAGTCTTCTAAAAGTGTGGTCACCCTCGTTTGTGCATCCTTGCTGGGGTCCCAGTCGATGGGTATTGGCACCTACGCAACCAATCCACTTCCTCACAAGTACCAACCAGTGTGCCTTTTCCATAATCTGTTCCTGATCACAAAGATTCAGCACACGTACTTGAGATGTCGGTGGTTCTGACCAAAGTTCGAGCCACTTTCACGGAAGGTCATTGTCCACCCTTTCCACGAGTACACAACGATGAGCTTGCCCAGGATTCCGAGGAAGACTAACCGGCACAATCGTTTCCGATCTCGGCGGCAGAACAATCTTCTTAAGGCTGTACACATTCCCGGTATCGCTCCTTCCACGAAAAGTTCCTCATGTCCACATTTCAAAACACCTTGCTTAACATCGATCTCACAACAATTCTTCCTCATGAAGTCTAGGCCCAGGATGCAGTCGTCCATTATATCAGCCACGATGACATTATGCAGGTAGATCATGTTGCCTAGCTTCAACTCCATCTCCTTCTCTCCACGGACGGGTATGCGCTGACCGGTGGCTGTTACCAAATTAATGTGCTCTCGGTTGTATGCGGAGTCCCCAAGGAACTGACTTATAGTTGGGAACTGACAACCGTGCGAGAGGCTCCAGTGTCTATGGTCAGTTTACACGGCGTTCCGTTGACCTCGCCTTTGATGATTAGGCTGTTCCCATCATGGGTTTGTGAGATCGAAATCCTTGGGGCTCTTTAACATCAGCCAGCACCCGCCCCGCAGTCCTGGCTTTTACTCGTTTCCCTGCTGCTGCTGGGCGGTGCTGTTAGCCGCACTACCTCTCGAGATCGATCACCTCCCTTTCTACAGTTCGCTTAGGCAGCTGGATCGAAGATGGCCCTTTCCCCACAGCCGCAGCACCTAGGGCTGTATCCTTTATTGTAGTCGCGAACCGCAGCTGCTGCAACCTCCTGACGCGATGGGATCGATGATCCTGCCGTACGGCTTCCACCTCCAGTGCATGGGCTAACGCGTCCTTGCGTCTCGTGGTGCCCGAGCCTCACAGCAGCTCTGACTTCAAGGTCGCGGATGCTGTCGATGAATGTCTGCACCAGGTTCCCGCAATGAGCGCAGGTACAGACTGGTATGCTTTTCGAACCAGCTTTTCCACCTCAAGGGCCCACTGCTGCAGGTATTCGTTGCTGCGTTGCACGCGATCTTTGAGCTGCGCACGAAAGACGTGTTCCAGGTGAGCGTCGCCATCTCGCCTCCATACCTCAAGGAGCTGCTCGTAAGTCACTTCCTTACCGAGAGCTTCCAGAACAGTTAAGGCCTGGTCGCGCAGGCCTAGGGTGAGAGCAGTCATGGCCTGACTTTATTCCAGCCGTTCGCCTTCATGACAGCCTCGAACTGGATTTTGTAGGCCGACCAGGAAGACGTCCCGTCGAACGGCGGCACTTTGAATCCACGTAGCGAAGGTGTTGTAGCTACCACGGTGCTGTAATTCCATCCCCAATTTTTAGGTCGTCCAGCGTTTTCTTCACGTCAGCCATCACGTTGTCAACCCGATTGTTCACTTGGTTGATTCGGGTTTCAGCTTCCGACAGGCGGTTGTCATGTTGAGCAACCCTATCATTCACCTCCCTTATCTCTTTCCCGAAGGTAGCGTGAAGGTCCTTCATGAGAAGCATCTGCTCCTCCTGTCCCCGCTGCAGCCGCTCTTCCAACCGACGGGCCTGTTCCTCCTGTCGGCGGGCCTGTTCCTCCTGTCGACAGGCCTGCTCCTGCAGCATCATCATCAGAGCACCTAAGCCGTGCTGCAAATGCAGGAGCTGCTGACGGCTGACCTCCGTGGTCGGCAGCTGGCCCTCCGACGCTTGCGATGTTGTACCACCAAATCGTCTCTGGTCCGTCTCCAGTTGGCGTTGACTTCTGGTATGGATACCTCCGTGTCATCTTTAGGTAAAATCGGCATGACTAAATCCCACTCTGACACCAATTGTTACGAGCTTGGGGTTCGAGACAATTAAAACTGCCGAGTGAATTACCAAAATTGACACTTTAATTACAGAACACTAATTACAACTAAAACCACACTAATAACAAAATACAATTGTACTACAGATCACTTTAATTCGCAGTTGTATCGCTTCGAAGTATTCGCTTGTATCGCCAATCAATACTGACTCGGTCGCGGTCTATACCGGCCTTATATAGGGCCTCAGATAGTTTCCAGAACCTTCTACTGTAGAAACATCTAGAATGTTCGAGTACATATCGGTCCCGAAATTTCTAGAAGGATCTTGACTCTCTAGTTCTGCTACTGATACTAGAGGGCGCTAGTGGTAACTAGTGTTGCCATGTATAAACCATTAATAGTGGCGCGCAACAGTATTCAGTCAAATATTTTATTCAAAATTGGCTTTTATAAACACTTTTTGGAAGTCAAATGGTCGTCGTCGCTTCAACAAGATCTTGGGGAGACCTTGTGAGAAGAAGCGGCAAGAAACTCACAAGTAGATTATTTTTCTCCCAATAGTTACATGTATCCATAAAAATTATATACATAAATTAAAAAAGTCTAAGGTAACTCATTATAGCCACGCATTCTTATCTATTAAATAGTCATCTAATTTTTAATATCCTTTCTTTATAACAGTGCTTTTCACATGCGCTTATCAGTATCATTATCATCTTGATATGAACCGTTTTACATCTAGCCAAAAATGAACCGCTAGTTTTATGGATTTATATTAAATGATGTTATATTAAAATGATGAGCATCACTCATTTTGTCAAAGGTATAAAATATTTCCTTACATAAATAATATTGTCCAAAATGAATTGTGATGCAACAGTTAAGATAATAATTTATTTAAAAAGGTCTCCGAGTGAGTACTTTTTCTGTAGTGTAAATGTATTTTCAATATCAGTTACTCAATAATCCATAGGACCTAACACTGTGGAAATAGCTGAAATAAACCAATATTGCTGTATCCACATCTGTTAGGGTGCGTTCAAGTATTAGGTAAGCAGTTATAACTTTTACTAGATACGCAGCGGAACTAAGTCTCCTTAATAAGCCCTTAATATTATTGTAGGTATTACCAAGAAGGACTGCAGAGTATTAGTAGTAACCAGTTTTATATTTGGCAAAGAAAATTTAATGTATTTCGTTTTATTGCCAACTAATTGTTAGTTGTAAACCAGAGTAATACTTGAGATACATCATCATTTACATCGTCAAATGAGTTTTGTATTTTGTCGATATGTTGATGATTAAAAATAAAAATATGTGTTAATTAATTATTTACGCAAATCTCATCGTATAAAAATGAAATAAATGTTATCCTATTTGTTTTAGTTTTATACCGAATTAATACGGAATTTAATTCATATATATTATGATGCGGATTTGTATTGAGCTTTTGAATGAAAATACATAGATTTTACAATAAATTTCCTTCTTTCTCTATATATGGCAATACTGATTCTCCCTTCTCCATTCATGAGTCTCAGTCAGTTCAGTTACAACTTGTCATGTCATTATCATTGTCTGCCATTTTGTCAGTATTACTGTAAGGCCCAATTTACACTGTCGAGGAACGGAATGGAAGCGAATTTTTGTAACGAAATTGTACATAGTAAAATGAGTTTTATGTTAATTGTGTAAAGTTCAAACTAGATATGAGCCAAAAAGAGTCACGCGTCTTCCGTGGAATTCTCGAGAATTCCGCGGAAGACGTGCGACTTCTTTTATTATATTTAGTTTGCACGTTACACAATTAACATTAAATATTAATTAACATGGAATTTAATTCAAGTCATTCATTCAGTGTTAAAAAACCCAATATTTTTACCCTTCAAAAATAACTAATGTTGAATGAAAACAAGCATCCAGACGCAGACTATTTATTTTACAGTATAGCAACACTTGTTCAGTGCGGGAACGAAGCCTCGGTCCTGCTATGCCGCAGCCAAACGCTTAGCCACTGCGCTACGGAATCGTTATTTATTTTTTACTTAATTAATTATTAGTATAATAGCGTTTTTTATTTTATATTTTCTTTATACATATTTTTGTACCTAATAATTGTAGAGATATAATTACAAATTGCTGTGTGTAAAATACATTGATTTCTTGTCCTCATTGGCATTTTTACTCAATCCCCACGTTAAAAAAAATATTTCTCATAAATTATTCAGTATAGGGATCTAACTTTATTAAAAAATATCGATAAACAATATATCGATAAAAGTTATATCGATAAAATTATTCGAGGATAGATATTTACAGCACTATTATAATTCGCCTATATTGTCAGCACTGTTTGTCAAAAATTAAATGTCATGTTTTAGGCTGGCTTTTCACTATGGGATATATTATATATTATATCCCGAAATATAAATTATATCCCGTGATTGGCTTTCACACTGTGAGATATATCTTTTAACCAATGTGTGTTCGTCATTGATTATTTGTGTACCCCGCACACTTCATGCGGCAGTGCGGAACGGTGTGCGGGGTACAGGGGCGAAATATAATATGAAAATATTTATAGTTTGAGATGAAATTTATAATATAGCTCAGTGTAAACGGTTCCATTTAAAAGTATGGTGAGCGATATTAATTTATATCTCGAGATGTAATATATATTATATTATATCCCATAGTGAAAAGCGGGCTTAAATGTTGGTAGAGTACCTTGGCGCAATGTCATACATTAAGGCCGGCCACATACATACGGAATTCCGAATCGGAATATTGAAACGGAATCCCGAAACGGAATTCCGTGAACACATCACACACATACGTTTATTTCCGTTCGGAATAACAAGGGTCAGTTGAGAGAGGTTAGCCATTGAGTCTAGACATTCTGCCAGCGAATAATGACGACAATTTTCTGATTGCGATTCCATTGTTGCTGTATCATTTTTACTGGGTTCATGCCCTTATCACCCTAAGCTCGCAATATAGTCAATATTATGTAAAAAGATCTATCTATCTAGAGATATGTTTTAAATATGGATGTCTGTAAACTCTTTCGACGAATTATTAAATAAAATAAGATGAAAGGTTACGAAAAGCCATACACCCATAAGATTAAATGTAAAAACATACATAAACACACCTACTCGCTTCCCTACTCCTAACACTGAGCGCGTTCCGTACGGAATTTACGTATGTGTGTTGCGACTCGTACAAAATCTATGGAAGACTTGCGTTCGGAGCGGCTTTTTTCCTTTCGGGAATCCGAACGCACAGGCGGTCATACGGAATCTCGAATCGAGATATCCGTACGGAAAAATTCCGTACGTGTGTGACGGGTCATAGCTTTTATATGGACTTGCTGCGTTCGGAATCTCGAATCGGAATATCGAAACGGAATCCCGAAACGGAATTCCGTATGTATGTGGCCGGCCTTACTTTTTCCGTAGAGGGAGTATGTACAACACATAGATATAGTTAGGACAGTTACTATACTCTTTGGATATAGTATTAAGCTGGAGTATATACTATATCTATGGTACAACATCTAGTTTATTCTCTCTCTACAACTTTTTCTTAGGAAGTCCCGCCTCTTAAGTAGTTTTGGCGGGAACTTGATCGGCGGCGGTTTGCTGCTCCTGTATTATTGTTTGAATAATAGTTTGAAGTGGATTTTTATATGTAAAAGTGGTGCGATTTTGTGTATTAAGTGTCTGCGCATGTGAACTATTAGTGGAAACGGTTGATGTGATGTGATTCTCAAGATAAGGTGTCTATCTGCTTAGGCGTCTTGAGATACCATCGCCAACTGTCAGTTGTCTGCTGACTCAAGTTGCCGTCAAAATCTCCCAAGGGCTGCACAATGTGACGCATCAACATATTGTGAAGCATTGTACTATGAAGAAAATTATAATAAACCGAATAAAAATACCTAAGACTTGGCCTAAAGGTCTAGATACCAGGCCATAAACGCCAAAAAAAAATACCTACTCCCAAGATAACCAAGATTACTCCTATTTACTCTAATTATTCAACTACACAATAACGTAGATATTGTTTAATAATAAAGGTATGTACTTTGTTAAATAATATAAACAGATCAAAGATTATACATATTACACGGGAAATATCATCTATGGTTTTCAATCACAGAGTACTTCATTAAATTTTTCAAACTGAGGGTCTCTAATTTCAATTTCGATATCGAAACATAAATTAAAAATTATCTTGCACCGCTGGCCATCGTTTGTGTATAATAATTTTGTATAATTTGTAATGTTACATTTATTTAATACATCTAGTTTCTGATATTAATTCATAATTTCGTATTAGGTAATATACAATCTAGAAATCAGCTCATACTTTACATAATATTTCGGCAAGTTTTCAAAATGAGAATTTATATGTTAAAAACCATATCAAATACGATTGGAAGGCGATTTTTGACAACCAAAGATGTAAGAAAAGTTACCCATTGCATTTTTGATATGGACGGTCTGTTATTGGGTAAGTACTTGCAAGTTAATATGCGCGTGACCTTTTCGATTGTAGTCAATGATAATGTATTGAATGTTAAATTTACACTTTAAAGACTAGTAAACAATATTGTATTCTGTTGATGTGATTGTTTACCCATGCTATTATAACTGTATAATTTTTATCTGAGTAACATGTCATAACCTTTTGATTTTTATATCTATTATTTTATAGATACTGAGCAAGTGTATAAAAAAATGATTACCCAGCTGTGCGCCAACTATGGTCACAAGTACACAGATGAATTAATGATAAAGGTGCTTGGGGGAACTGAACAGAGGTTGTCAGAAATTCTGTGCAAGGAACTTAATCTACCAGTTACACCCAATGAATTCAGGGACCAGTTACTGAAATTGGGTGACACCATGCTTGCAGGAACACCATTGCTTGATGGTATGTTACTAAAATATTTTTCTTTTATAAAACTGGCAATTTTAGTTTTTAGTTACTTATTTGAGGGGTCTTGCAAAAAAAAGGTAAGCCAGGCTCCTACACAAATAAATAGGCTCATCTGGTAAAGTATCACACATACAGAATACCAGTGTAAAATGGTTGCAATATGATGTAGTGTAGTATGGTGGGCAACTGGAACTGGAGACAATTTTTACTTGTAATGAGGCATTTCATCTTAGTCCTCAGAAGTGGCAACACATACATTTTGATATTTGAGGATTAATCTAGATGTTTATGTGTTACAGCCATTGATCACTAATAAAAAAGTAGATACACAATCCCATGCAATAGTTCTCTAAAAACTGTTGTCAATTGTTTTGACGTAATTCTAGTTGAAATAAATATACATTAATGTTAATTTAACCTTAAATGCATTGCCTAAAGTTGTATTCACAAAGCTACGTACAAATTAAAAGTGCACCCAGATGTTCGAGTGGGTGCTCATCCGGTAAGGAATTTTTTTGTCACTGATTGTGCATCTGTTTTTATTAGTGATCGATGGTTACAGCATACATGTATATTTGTTTGTCACCTTTGTTAGATTATTGGGATAAACACTAGATTTTCAGGCTCCTATTGAGTAGGTACCACCCTCTTACCTATTTCTGCAGCCAAATAACAGTGCTTAAGCTGCTGTGTTTTGGTGTGAGCGGTATAGACGCAGTAAAATTACAGGCTGTGAAGCATTCCATCTAAATCCTCAGAGGTAATAATGAATTTGTTTGAAGTGGCTGTAGATGTCCATAGACTACAGTAGCCACTTACCATCAATCAGGTGGACTGCAAGTTTGTAACTTCAGTTTTTTCTTTGGGTTGGCTATAGACGCCTGTTACTTGATTTTAATTATGTTTTCAGTTTAGGAGGCTTGTCAGGGTTATGCTTGAACCTTTTAAACTGTTTTCGGATGTCAGAAATGCATTTTAAATTAATTGTGATAAAAAAATCACTAAAAATAACATATAACGAAATGCATATATGTCAATTTGTTTTTTTTAACACGGGTACACCCATAAATAATTAAAAATTTTGCACAACCAACTTCTATATAAATTATTAAGAATAACTCAAAAACTATTGGTCAGACCTTGATCAAATTTATATGGGACCATATGTGAAGCACCAGCTTTCAAATAAAAAAAGAATCATCGACATCGGTTCACCCAGAAAAAAGTTATGAGGTACATAAAAAAAAAACATACAGTCACATTTGAACCCAGGCAATCGATTTGTGACTGAAGATGAGACTCATACACAACGAACTGTGGAGTGCAGTCAAGAGGTTTTTCAGAAAACGAAATTATAACAATTCATAAAATTTTGCAGACATGATAGTAGAGTATTTGTGAAGCCGAAATGTTGAAAAATATAAAAAGAAATTTAAAGAAATTATGCGAGCAATAAAGAATGTATATACAATAAATGAAATAATTAATACAAAAAATTGCATTGTTTCATTTACCACTGTCATAGCAGAGTTTAAGGCAACCTCACTTTCTAGATAAGATAGGTCGAATCTGTACAAAAACCGAATCAGCACGCCCAACTCCACATAGTCTTGTCTGCCCTATCCCTAGTGTTTTTGTAAAGCCGTTGCAGAAGTAACTTTGGGTCAATATTCCTGTGTAAAAAAGTGAGGTTATGATTTTACAAAAAAATCGTTACTCTAAACGATACTTTTCTGCAATGGGGGAAGGGTAGTGGGGGCTTCCCCTGCACCCGTCCCCTTCCCCACCCCCGTACGCAGGTACCGGATGTCTATAGTTTTACCTTTTTTTTTAAATATTTCCCTTTTATCACCCATGTGATTTTGATAGATTATTAATAGCAATGTTGTAATTAACCACAGGCATAGATATTGATTCAAAGATGTTGTCTAAGAAGGCTAAGACTAATACCACTTTCTATGTGACTGCTTCCAAAAGAAACAGTTCATGATAAAAATAAGGAACAGATGCCTTGTACTCCTCCAGTTCTTCAATAAATGCCCTATTGTAGAACTACAGAGCTTCATCTCATTCCCGAGAGGGTTTCCTAAGATAAGAGTTACCACAGATCTGAATGAATTTAATATATAAAATTTGTCTTTATTGCGTGCAGGAGCTGAAAGATTAATACGTCATCTACACAAAACTTGTGTGCCTTTCGCTCTTGCCACGTCATCTAGCGAGCGTTCAGTACAAACGAAAATCGCAAGTCACAAGGAGTTGTTCAGCTTATTCCACCATATGGTGATGGGCAGCAGTGATAAAGAAGTGAAATTTGGAAAGCCACATCCAGATATATTTCTTGTAGCTGCTTCTAGGTTTCCTGATAAACCTAACCCTTCAAAGGTAAGGATTTGGTTTTGTTATTCTGATTTACGAATGAAGTTCTAACAACCAACTGACGACTAAAACTCTATCAAGCATGCCATATTATATGTTAGGCCAATACAAGCTTCGGTAATTCATTCAACAAATACTTGTCTAACTTACATCTTGCTATAGCTGTGGTAGCTATAGCAAGATGTATAGCAAAATTTACGACGGAAGCTTAACCCCTGAAGCTTCCGCCGTAAATTTTACTATATGCTAAGAACCCGGTTTGGATACCCACAGACATCAATGGAATTGTAAATTCAAATTTTAAGTGCTGATTTACAACATGCCCGGCGGTAAAGGAAAACATCGTGAGGAAACCTGCACGTTTGAGGAATGAAATGTATCAAGTTCGTGAAATCCGCCAACACGCACAGGAGCAGCGACGCAGACAAATTGCTTTATGACCTTCAGAAATGAGGAGCCCTGTGCCCAGCTGTGGGATGTATATTGACTGCAACTTTATTTTACTTTCTATATCATACTATGTATTTAGAATAGCTGACAATAGAATTTGTCTCTACTAGACAATGGCTTGGTCTTCTTCCACCTCTGAAAGACTGTGGTAGTGGCTTAAAATTTTATACATGGTTACTGGGATGGGAACACATACCACCCACCAACATCCTGTAGGTGTTGTAAGTCTACTATGGGAAAAACAGGGCACCATATTGACTACTTACTATAGTTCTGATTAAAATTTTATTTATATGTGAGTTCAGAACTTGATGAACAACAACTACAAATTTGGTAGAAGCATTTGTCCACAGTGAACCGATTATAAATACACAATTTTATCTTTATTATTTTATCAGCTCTATGTATGCTAGATATGGGTAGAGGTGTGTTAGTGATCTGTGTCCAGTCCAATCCCGTACCATCAGAAAGCTGAGAAAGTTTTGTGGGGATTTGATTACATTTCTGCTCGAATCACAACGACAACTTAACACAATTACCATTCCCTATATATACTCATTTTCAAAATGTCTTCAAGATAAACTGTTTTCCTTTTCAGTGCTTAGCGTTTGAAGACTCGCCACATGGTGTCACTGCTGCCATCAAAGCCGGTATGCAGGTCGTCATGGTACCAGATCCACATCTCAATAAAGAGCTGACTAAACACGCAACAATAGTGTTGCCAACGCTCGCTAAATTCCAACCGGAAATGTTTGGGTTACCACCATTTCAGTGACATTAACTTCACTAAGACCAAACCTTATTTAACTAGTACTATTTAAGTTATTGCCCCTTGTAAATACGAATTAATAATACGACGGCAGTGTAAGCACTAATTTATGTTGAAATTGATTTTTATATGGTAAAACCATTATCTTTGCTATGCGCCTTTTTACATAAAATTGAAGTAACAAACGGGCTTACAGTGCACCTGATGGTAAGTGGTTACTGCAGCTCTTCGAAGAATTTAAGCAAGTTTTTAATATTTTACAATTACCAATGACCTCAGGGAGTGACTTGGGTCTGCTGAGATACTTAGTTCTGTAGCTTGCAACTGCTGGGCAGTTAAGTAGAATGGGGGCTGCTGTTTCCTCATGCCCCCTGCAGCCTCTGCACAGAAGGCTGTCTGTGATACCTAGAGTAAAGATATCTTATTGAAAGAGTCATGTCCTGTTTTTTCATGTTTGTTTTGTCTGAGTAACCTTAAAATGTTGTTATTAATAGTAGGTGAAGCTTCCCTAGCTTGCATTCAGAGTCTTTAACCCAGAATTGTGTATGTTGATACTTAGTACGATTACAAAGTACTGTCCTTATGTAACCATAGGGACAGCAACAAGGGGTTTAAAGGGGTTAGCTAAGTCTACTTTCTACTATCATTAACGCTAATAGAAAACTAAAAATTTAATGAAAGTACTATAACTCACGTCATAGTCAAGTGATTTAGCGTTGACATATGTCATTCCCATTCATTTTTATGGTTTTCTATTAGTGTTTATGATTAGATAAAGTCAACTTGGCTAACCATTCGGGATGTGTACATCAACTGTATCATTGCCCCCAGATCCGTATATCACCAAAAGCCTAGCTATTTTGCGCCTGTGTTCGATGCTGATGAGATTAGTTTTAACAAAATTAAGGTTACTAATAAGCCTTTTAGCACGTCTCTCCACTAAGTCTAGTAAGTAGTCTAAGTGCTAGCTGATATTTTGCAGTGTGATAGCAGTACTCCAAGCACGATTGAACTAGCTCTTTATATAAGGTCTAAGCTGCCCCGGCGTGAAGTACCGCTGCATCTTTGCTAGGACATCTAGTTTCCTTGCCGCTGCTTTGGTTCTGGTCTCAATGGACCGTCCAAAGTTCCTCGGATTTTACCAGCGGGAGGAAGTGTAGGCCGACAAGTCTCCGCCGCTGTAGCAAAGACTAAAAATCTCTACTGCCGGATGGTCTGGCAGAGTTTTGCCAATATGTGTAATCTTAGTCGAAACTAGCTTTCCTTAATGCATCTGTGTAGGGCTTGGCGGCCATGTTGAAAGGACGCTTTTTAAAGCTGATCCGGAGCTTTGCGGTCTCAAACGTCAACCCTCGATAGATACGCCAAATACTTGCGCTTATCGGCTTGGGCGCATGCTTTGCCACCGATGGGTACGTCAGCAAAGGAGATAAAATACTCCACCGCTTGACGCACCCCTCCGGTTATATCATCCGCGCAGCTCGACGGATCTGCAGAAGAAAATCAGACCTCCCGCCTTGTCCCAATCTGCTGACTTATACCGCCATATTTCTCGAACACTATCCTCCTTGCTCCAATTGCTAACGCCGCTTTTATTATTCCCATCCATGTCTGGTTAACGGTACATTTGATTCTACGCAGCGTTTTTTGTGTATATGTAAGTCTTCCCAAAATATCCGGAACCAGTACCTGACTTAGTTTTGGATCCATCAGTGAAAATTTATAGACTTACTTTTGCTACGTTTCTCAGGAGCGCCTGGGCATTGAATTTGTTGTTGTTGTTTTGTGTGTTAGATATTAAATTGTGGGTTCAAACCAACGTTCTCAGACAAGCAGTGACCACTCCTTTGAACAGCTTGTGAGAACATGGGACTGCTTCGCTCGATGGAATTGGCAGTTCAATATATCCGAGAGTATTGTCACTGTCTTAACTCCAGTCGTAATTAACCCTCTCGTTATCTCCTCAAACAAAGTTGATGAGACTGGAGTAGTCTTTAGCTTGATGTTTACTTTCTGGTAGTAATCGTACGCTTGCGCCATTGTGACCAAGGCCGTAAAACCTTTAGCGAATCTAGTGCTTTGCGGACGTGATCTCCCAGACTTTCCAAGTTGACTGCTTCTTTGGTCATCGAATCAGATATCGTTGAATTAGAAAATGACATTGTCTAATATGATGTAAATTTGAAAATGTCTTTGTCAAATTAACTGTTTTTTTTTGTGATTGGCTCATTTTCCCTACTTTTGCATAAAACTGGTATGAAAGGGTTTTAGAAAGCAGAAATTATAGAAAAAAGGAATAAGGATACAGCATCATGCATATTTTATTTACTTCAAAAATAAATAATTTAGTTTTAAATGAGACTGACAATGGTTTTTTCTCTCAATAAGGGCTAAAATATTGTTCAAGACACGATCTATAATGTTAGTGTTCATCTAATATTAAAGTTTACCAAAACACCTAAATTTCTTCGGGAATTATTAATTTTATTCATCGTTTCTGATGAAATGTTGTACTTATTTTTACGTATTGTTAACTCGTTGTCGTCGTCCATACATTGTTAGTACATAATTGTTCCGCAGCTACAAACGTTATCTTGGTTGTGATTATACTGGTAAAAATCGTTACAAAATCAAGAAATTCATTAATAAATTTGGTATTACATTCAGCCTTAAAATTAATCTTTTATGGTACATGATATACATATATGTATATTTTATTTTGCTATTTGATCATTCTAATAAATCATGTCCCACAAATAGGGTATATATTGTGATATTAGGGCATTACATACATATTTGGCATAGTGAAACTGTTTTATAAATCATTGTTGTTTGTATTATATTATGTAGTTTATAGTGGATTTAAGCATAATAAATTATTTATGTACAAATTTGTTTTATTGAACAAGCCTTATACCAACGTTATGGAAATACTAAATTTAAAATTTACCTTTTGAATGTACAGAATTGTTGAAAGAGTTGCTTGAATTCTTGTAGATTATATGAAACAATTTTATTGAATGAAAATAATGAACTCTAAATGTCTATATACTTTATTATATACAAATTAAATATAACAATTAACAACAAAATTAAATCATTTAGCGAACTGCTTGATGGTATTGAGTACATCCTCTGCTGTCATGTTGGTCAATGGAGTGCTACGCTCTACACCTTTTTCTGAAAATAATTTGCCAAAAATAAATAATAGTGAAATTAGAATGTTCAATTTAATATACACTTGAAGTAACAATGGGAGCAGCCGTTGACTAACTTCAGTTTAATAGCCGCCTTTACACGACACGTGCTTTCATTCGCTATCGGAGTGTGCGGGATCGAACGCGGGAAAGTTTACACGGGCAATCGTGAGTGATTGTTTTTATCCATTTTGGGGGCGAAATTCCGCTCAAGACTAATACTGCTCGTGCAAGTAGAACAATAAGACAAAGGTGACCCCTGCCAATCCGTGAATTTCTGCAACATCAGGGGATTTCATTCGAACGTTAACGAAGTCCACTAGGTACCATCTGAAGACGGCGAAGCTGACCTTGCTCTTTCTAACCGAGACGCAGGTGTCCTCTCCGCTCGTTACATCTCTCCTATCCGGGGTACAAATTAGAACACCTTTGTGCCTCAGGCTGGAGTTTGCGTATACGCCAGAGAGGACATCTGTTCTCGACGCCTCGGCAGTCTTGATGGTCAGCGACGACCATCCTCGCGTCTACGGGTGCCTCTATACGTAATGCCGACACAGACCAACTCATCGACCACGTCCAAATCGCTGCAGACTCCGTGCTACAACAGGTCCCATCAGCAGAGATCGTGATCCTTGGTGATTTTAACGGCCACCACAAACACACAAATCCGAAACAAATGGTTACTTCGCCTACGCGGATTCTAGATGTGGAGGATTGTGCACCTTCCCTGTTGGAACTTCTGCTGGTCTCTCATCCGGACGGATATCAGGTCCCCGTCGACGCCCCTCTTGGCTCATTGGACCACTGCCTGATCCGGACTATGGTGCCACTCACACTCCCATCGCGGTTACGTTCTGCAGATCGCCGCCGTGTTTGGCACTATAGGTCGGCTGATTGGGACAGCGGGTATGCTTCTCGCCGGATGATCCCAACGTGATTCTGTCGCTGCTGTGGTACTTCAGGGAATGGAACTCTTTATTCTATCATCGGTGGTGCCTGGTTTGGTCGCTCCTGTAAAATTCAAAGTCGTAGTAGAAGGTGCATGCTCCATTTACAAGCCTATTTATGCTAGTGTTCCACAAGGCTACGTGCTATCACCTATGCTGTTTCTTCTGCTTATCAATAATATGGTGCAAACCAGTAAACATACACTGGTGATGCTTTATACACCGGCTGTGCTTATATTTTTCGGGAAAACGTCGCCGAGTACCGGAACAAACTTGTGTCTGAAGTCGAGTCTTTGCCGGATAAGGTCTCGGATTGGGGCGACTAAATCTAATTAAGTTCAATGCCCAGAAGACACAAGTTTGCGTTTACCACTAAAAGAACCCTTTGTTGTAACTCCTGAATTTCAGGACACTCCTTGTTATCTCCAGCCAGTATCGGAATAAAAGGCAATTTAGTTTAGGGCCCCGGCACTGCCCCGCCTAGTCCCTGGGTAGCTACGCCACTGGTTATTACTTCTGTATTTTTATACAGAGAGGAAAGAGTGTTGTGTAAAGGCTAATCGCGCGTGATTCAGTAGGGGAAACTTTCGCGACCTGGAGTGTATGAAACTATTTTTCTGCAAATTATGATTAAGTGAAATTAGTTTGACATCACAAAATGACAGTTATTTAGTCCCATTGTTATTTTTATCTGTTTTATTCAATGTACTAACAAAGTGTATTTATACCAAACTAAAATATAACACAATAATATACATTAAAGATAAAGGTTTGAAAATAATAATAATATAAATAATATTGGAATTTATCACATGTGCTAGCACAAACAATACATTACATATTTTCTATGTATATTAAAAAAATAAAGGCCTTTTATCAAAAACCTACTTATTTTATTTAAATTCGCATACATGCCTTCAAATGGGAGTGTTTAGGCGAAATTAAGGATTTTAGGTTACCAAATGATGAATTCTATTACTAATAATAGATACAAATTAAAATTTTAATTAAATTAAAATTAATCTACCTTTATTCTATATACTATAAAATATCCATAAACCTATTACTAGAATAGTCTAACACTTCTATTGCAATAATATTGAACTCATTTTTTTATCATACAATTTATATTAACTGGCGGGATAGTTTAAGAACTACACCATAAACTTGATCGCTGTTTAAATCACACAAAGATTCGCTAAGCTCACGGCCCTTCTCTGTAAAAAAATTCAGATCCACATATTATTTATGTAAAATATATTCACAGTATTTCACAACCAACTGTTACCGTTACAGCCTATTATAGTCCACTGCTGAACATAGGCCTCCCCCATAGATTTCCTCTTATTTGCCATAGTTGCCACGCTTGGCAAGCGGGTTGGCAACCATAGTTTTTTATTTTAAGTCATTATTAAGAAGATGCTGCTGCCCATCTCCTGATTTGTTTCCCTCTGTCGCCTCTTACCACCCATGGAATGATATTGGGTAATGGATATTCTTACACCACCACTACACAATTTGGTTTCACAACCAAATATGATGTTATTCTGCATTTAAGATAGTAATAAACAACTTCAACGGTGTTGATGGGGTTCCAACTTTGGTTACTTGTATACAATGAAATGTAAGGCAACGCTTTGCTGCTGATTGAAACATGTTTTTTTTATAATTAATGATTCTCCTAATATACACACCATATCTAGCCCAAATACGGGGCTGAATCCCACTGCACTCACGAATCAAAATTGGAAAATTAGGATTTTCTTTTTTGATGTTTACATAGCTCTTCTGAATAAAGTCCCTGAAGCATAAAAATAATATATACGAGTTAAAATAGAAAACATTACAAAAATCATATTATGAACTAAATTCAAACCGACATATGTGCAATTCACAAATAATAATAAACTCACGCTCGTTCGTTCCTTAAGAAGGATTTTTTCGGTTATTTTCTTAGGCTCTTTAGATAGTGTGATTTAGAAAAATTATCAAAAATTTTAACTTTTGGTGAGAGATATAGGAACATATTTTACGAAACAACGCACTAACTGCACTAATTGTCTGTCTACATTTTTATCGCAAAAATTTGAAAAATTGTTAGAAGCCAATAAATATTACAGGTTAGAATAACATTTATGTAATCAAACATCTACCTTACTCCTGCCGACTGCTTTCCTGTCTGGCACAAATGAATCCTTAATTCTTTTAGAGCTCCACCTAAACGTACAACCGACATTTCTGAAACTTTTATTTATTCACGGTTGAATTATTTATAAAATTTATACAAAAAGAAATTCTAAATATTAATTCCAATTTTTTCAAATTCTAAACTTGACATTAACAAGTCGTCACTGACATCCACTGACATCGATTTTTTAGAGTTTATGGCCTGGTATCTAGACCTTTAGGCCAAGTCTTAGGTATTTTTATTCGGTTTATTATAATTTTCTTCATAGTACACTGCTTCACAATATGTTGATGCGTCACATTGTGCAGCCCTTGGGAGATTTTGACGGCAACTTGAGTCAGCAGACAACTGACAGTTGGCGATGGTATCTCAAGACGCCTAAGCAGATAGACACCTTATCTTGAGAATCACATCACATCAACCGTTTCCACTAATAGTTCACATGCGCAGACACTTAATACACAAAATCGCACCACTTTTACATATCAAAATCCACTTCAAACCATTATTCAAACAATAATACAGGAGCAGCAAACCGCCGCCGATCAAGTTTCCGCCAAAACCCCCACCATATTTCTTTTTATTATGTTCCTGTATAGGACAGTTACTATACTCTTTGACCCCACTGACATCGATAGTGAGATGCAGTGTTACCAGATGAAAATTGCAAATTACCGTGTCAGCAGACTAAAATTGCCGGGCTCAAAGTATAATTATTTTTAAATTACCGTGTCAATGTTAAACGAAATACAACTTTTTTTTATTTATTTTTATAACAAATAAATAATTCTTCCCAAAGTTCCACTTCTTGGCCATAAATTGACAATTTTTTATATTTTATCCCATATGAAGACATGCTTTCGATGGTGTAAAATCAACACAATTTCCATTTCGGTGAATAGATTGTTTAGCCAGTGTTTTATAGTCTTCGTGATCAGTCTATTTCTTTTCTTCGTTTCTTTCCAGTCTCAGTATCAGTGTCATTACTATCACTGTCACTTTCATCGCTGCCCATTATGATCACGTATTGTATGATTATAGTCCACCTGATAGTAAGTGGTTGCTGTGACCCATAGACATCCACATCTATCCTCTTTAAGCCATTATGAACCCAACTAAGTATCTATTTATCAACCAAAATAAATGTATAACCTTGCTTAACCAACCGCACAGCCTCACGGTCACACTAGTACAATATTCATAGCATCATGCTATTTTCCCCAAGGGGTTGAGTGGAGCTTCGGAACTTCGAATTATATTCCCAAATCATAACGATAAAACTTTTAGCGTAGTTAGGTATAGATATTTAGTAATGCTCCTCAAGCGCTACCAGACGACCGCGCATGAGACGTGATAGTATAAATTCCATAGTATTTGATACTCACAACGGTCAATGCCCGATTCATGCTTGATGGCCGACGACATTGTCCCGAGGGCTTAAATAGCGTGGTTCATCCCTACGACGTTAGTCGTAGAGAAGAGGAACTCGTGGTTAAGTAATAGCTGCGCAGATCAATAGATCTGCGAAATTAAGTTGCACTTGCCGCGGTCAGTCCATGAATGAGTGACCATTTTCTTAACATACCGAGATTGAGAGAATAGAGAGTGCATCTGTATCCTCAGACACTTAGTGCACTTTACTGTGTTAAGATCATTATGTTTTTAAAATTCATGCAGCTAAAATGATAATAAGTTTATTATTACTTTATACTTTTCAGGGACAGATGAAAGAATATAGCCTTTAAACAGAGCAATCTTATTTAACTGATTCCCACAAGTTTCCTTCCTTAAATTACTAAGTTTACGTTCATACTTAAGTCGAATGTGAAAATAAACTTCTATAATCTATTTAATTATTAATTATTAAATGTTTGTAATTATCACAAGTAATATTTATATGAAAAATAAAGCAGCCATTATGTACTCTGTGTCCCCGTTTTGTTTCCCCATCAAAACATTTTATAAAAATATAAAATATAAATAGGTATATACTTAGTTATGTATCTACCTATTTATATTAACAATATGTTAAAAATAAATTTGGGAAACTGCCCATGGCAGTAAATATTTTCTCCAAAGATCATAGCTCGAAAATACAACATTCTGATCTGATTATTGGGGAGTTTTTAAGTTTTTCGGTAAAGTCACCTGGGATTTTATACATTTGAATTAAAATCCAGTAAAAGGTCTCAGGTTCTCTACACTCACCATACGAAACACAGCAGTGTTAAGCTGCTATTTTACGCTGGTATTCTGTGAGAGCGTGGTCCTTTCTCGGTCGAGCCGACCAATTCGTGCTACAACTGTACTACTAATATTGCTGCAGCATGGCTCTACTCTACCACGTATATTTATATTTGTATAGTGAGTAACGATGACGAGAACTAGAGACCTTTTTATTTTGGTAAAAAAAAAACATTCTATTTTAGTCGCCAGAGGTAACAATAACGCACCTACATTTTGATTTTACTTATCTATACTTATAATCAGATGGACGGTGTGCTGGTTTGTTATCTTTAATTCTATAATCAGTGGTTTCCCTACAAATTTTGTTGGGGACTAATTTAAATGCATGAGCTCATGAGCTACCTTGCAGACCACCAGTTGATTAATGACCGCCAGTACGGTTTTGATCTAGGTCGATCAGCTGGTGATCTTCCGGTTTACCTGACTCATAGATGGACGGAGGAAGTAGAGTCCAGGGGGAGGCCTTTATTCGGGTTTGGCACAAACCGCTTCTTTCGAGGCTACACGTATTTTAATACTGGTGTTCCACAAGGCTGCGTGCCACCTACGCTGTTTTTTTGCATATGAATGATATGTTGCAAACCAGTAACATTCATTATTATGCGGATGAAAGCACTGGTGATGCTTTTTACAGCGGCCGTGCCAATATTTCTCTGGAACACGCCGTCGAGCCGGAACAAACTTGTCTGACGTTGAGTCTTTGTTACACAAAGTCTCGGATTGGGGACGACTAAATCTAGTACAGTTTAACCCTCAGAAGACACAGGTTTGCGCGTCAACCGCTATAAACAACTCCTTTGTCGAATCTCCTCAATTTTAGGCCACACCCCTTGTTGCCGAATGACGTACAGTTCTGCGGTCACTTGAATGAAGGCTAAATTGGCCTCTAAAAAGCTTGGCGTGAACAGCAAAGCAGGTAGTATTTCATGCCGGAACACCGCTTGCAACTTCGGCATACCTTTGCATTTTCTATAGCATCTACCACGGGCAGTGCACAGAGGAGTTGTTCGGATTAAATCCACCAACGCACATCGCGACAAAATTCACGATACCATCCACACCATCTGGATGCTTGGCGGTCCACCACTGTGGGCTTTACCAGGAGATTTTTCATCGCACAACTTCTTTGTGGAATCATTTACCACAAGCGATTTTTCGGGACCGACACGAGTTAGGGACCTTCAAGCACGAGCTTCCTCCTTTTTAAAATGCCGGTAACGCATCTGCAATTCCCCTGGTGTTGCAATTGTTCGGAGGCGGCGGTTGACAATTTCCATCAGATGAGCCGCATGCTCGTTTGCCCCATCATCTATAAAAAATGGTTTTGACTACTCAATACTATACTGGTTTTAAAATGGCAAATACATAATAAAGCAACTCTTACAAGAAATTAACTTACCTGGTCTACAGGAAAATAATAATAAATTTATTTAACAATTTAATGTAATTAATTCATAATACATCAATTTGTTTTGTACAATAAATCTAAGTACCAAACACTAACTATATAATAGTAGATATCTCTCTAGACAATCTATTGCAACATGAAAAATTAAATATTAAAACAAATAGATGCTTCAAAATTCTTGATTATTAGTACAGAACAGATTATTATAAATGAACACTGTATTAAAAACAACCGTTATAACTTTTATTTACTATTTAAATATTACTTTCATATTTTAATCATTTCGTTCAATTTTAAATAATTTTACCAAGAATTATACATTTTAATATATATTGTATTAAGAAATTAGTATGATAATCACAGATCACGCTTTTACTACACCAAATAAGTTTTCATTTAAACTTTGCAAGAAGACAGGTGAATAAGAAAGGTCAACATATTTTACCAATTAGTCTATTAGATTCTCTCAGATTATTAATATCCACAAGTGATTAAATACTCGTAGATCTATAGATCTTCCATTATGCAATGTTTTGTTGTAAAATTTCTTCATTTAGAAATAGATAAATTATGTAAACCATAAAGTGATAGCTTATCAAAGAATTGATATGCTATTTTAAAAGCATTCTAAAGTTTGTGTATGTAAAAATCAAAACAAAAAGTTTCTAAGTTTTAATTATTAAAAAGAATACCATTAACATGTATATACATATTTACATAAAAGTGCATTATAACGCTGTTACTTTAAATCGCGGCATAGGATCCCCTTTAGTAAAAAAACATTGTAACTTATAATTTTATATAACATTTCTTTCACACATTAGATAACGATAAGCACAAGATTCATTTCAAACAAAAATAGCTTAAATAAACATTTGGTAGTTTAAGAAATAAAGTATTGCATTTCCACAATGTAAATGTTCAGTTTTGTGTTAATTGGAAATTACATAGCTTATTTTCTTTCTGTTCTATTATTCACTTTTATTTATATAACACACAAAAATTTTCTAATGATATACTATTAATTTCGGCTTTGTGTAAAACTGCAAGATAGATAATAAGTGAGAATTGAATTCAAGTAGTAACAATCAAAATAAAGTTAGAAAAGATGGAAATTTACTAACTGCATTTATATTTCTCTATTTATATTTGAAATGAAATAGTAATTTTCAGTTATTATTCAGGTAAGGATGCAACAATCCTATAAAATTTACCTAACGGACGAATAGATCAAGAGCGTTATACAGTTGAGTAATAAATAAACACAAATTCACTGTTCCATAACAAGCCAAGTTTCCATTCCAATGTTCTCAGCCCATTTGGACTGTTCAATCAAACACTGCACAATTTAGTCAGCTACATAATTCGAAGAAAATTATGATGGCGACCCACTCGACTGTACACAGCTCAAGACTGTACAGTACGAAACGAGATAGGATTAGTACTATGTATGTTACAAGTGCCCCAATAAAATGTTGGTCTTGTACTTCCAATTCTGCACAAACACTTAGTACCCTCGCTTCGTGCTGTAAGTAATAGTTGGGCATCGGCTAGCCGGACGCAGGCTCTAGGGCTTTGACCCCATCTGCTGCTAACCCCTGTTTCTGGCACCACTCTACAAAGTCATCAATTAGGACTGGCCATGCGCCCTCAGCATCGTAGTTGCTCATGCCATCATCTATTTGTGTAGCGAAGTCTAGTAGAAGATTCCATGTGTCCTTCGGGATAGATCTTTTATGGTGCTCCTGAAATATTTCACATTTACATTTATTATGTTTTCTATCAATAGCACATACACCATTTTATTAGAACATTATTTCAAATATGATTAGAATAACGTATTGACAGGCAATCAATGCATTATATGTAGATAATAATTTGAAGTTTTTAAATTAAATAATCAATTAACATATTCACAGAAACATTTGAACTTAGTAGAGCAGCGGCAGCATGCCTACAGCACGAATAGACCGACTCTGATGAGGAAAGTTGAAAGTTTGAAATAGGAGCTTAATGACATGTTTTGCATAGTGCATGACAAGGACTGGAGACTTTCTGAGAGATATTTATAGCGAGGCATTCCATCTTAGTTCTCTGGAATGGCAATATATCTATAAATTTTGATTCTTAATTGAGGGTAGATGTAGGTGACTATGGGCCATATCATCCACTAACCATCAGGTGAACTGTATACTAGTCTGTCTAATATGATGCTTACGCATAGTTTCTAATAGTAGATCATGTCAACATATAGGTCACATCAAAAGCAAGGTTTAAATATTTTGTTTTCTTTTTATATATTTTGGCTTCCATAAGGTTCTCATAGTATGGAATATTAATGTTGATTAATATAATTTATTTGACTGCCATCCATAAACCCAATATTCAAATTTATTTCCAAGAATAGCTCTGTCTGTGACAGATTGTCATTTTGAGCTTTACACATACATTTTCGAACACGGCCAGTGGCAAGTACATTACAGTAAGACAGTCTCTGATCCACGACACTGTACTTCAAGCATGTCGATGGGAATCCTGGCTATTATGTTGTATTTGTGCAAATACTTAGAGTACTTTTTTTCTTTATCAGCCCATAAAAGTCCACAGCTGGACACACATGTACATCTCCTGTTGTTAGTAGTCAGCCGTAGCCATACGGGTGCCTTAGGTATGAAACTTTGCAATGTCCCCTTCCCTTCTTTTTGATAAGTCACACTGGCTGAATATAACCCCACCAGATGATAATTAGTGGCACAGTCAAAGTAACGATCCATAGAGTTGTTCGACATATAAATTTAAAATGTAATATTTTCTTGATTTTAACCTAGCTAGGCTATATAACTTACAACTGCAAAAATAAAAGTAAGGGCGAAAATGATTCATGGCATACCTAGTCAAGCCAGAAACAAATAACGAAAATTAAATATATTGGACGTTGAGTGGAACACCGTTCAGGATGAAAAGAATAAATGTTATTTTACACCACAGGATGATCGGGAGATAGATTTTTTAATCCACCATTACACAGCAGTATTTACTCAAGGTTACAAAGTGCCAATCAACAACACATGGAATGTATAAACGATTTGTCAGGATTCACTATCCCAACGATTGAAAGATTTAGTATGAATCTCATGAAACAGTAAATATTGAATTTAAATATTTGCACATAAATTGATCACACTGTAATGAATAATCACTACCCTGTGGGTTTTGTAAAAGGTGACAGAGGGAACTTATTATGATTCTTAAATATAGAAAAAAAATTATATGCTGCTATTATTGTTTGTAATTTTATTTATTAATAACTATTATGATTAAATAATATACTAGTTAATATTAATTATTGCGTTTTGTTTTAACCTACCGTGAGAAATTTACACCAAGCATCTAAGAACTTAAACCTCCCACGGAGTACTATATTCCAGTAAGCTACAGCCATATCTAGCTCTAGACCTTTCTGCCCTGGATTCTTAGCATAATTAAATGTAAATTGATAAAAATCTTTGAATTTATTTGGATCTTTGATTTCCAATTCAAGAGTTGGCAGTTTTGCCTTTAATTTGTCTATACTGTCTACACCAAGTTCTATTAAACCAGTAGTAAATTCGTCTTTAGTGAATTCACACTGGACTGCTGCTTTGCACTTCCATGCTATTATAAGTACTAAAATTGATTCAGGACTAAGATTTAAATCTTCTAGGAACTTCATAACACCATCTACAGTTATTTTATCATTTTCTTGCTGGTCTCTGTACTTGTTAAAGAGCTGTTCAATCTTTTTTTTGTCCACAGCAGATTTGCCAGAATCTTTGTAATAAGCTTCAGGGTTCTGAAAGTAGTTGTCACTCGCTAAGTCTAGTTTCCAATCGTTTTGCGAAAGGCAGTATATGGCAGTGCTTTCACTTGTTTGTGTGAAAGCGACGAACTTCTTAACTTTATCTCTCTGTGATGATTTTAATTTATTCTGAAAAGAAAACGCAGTAACATCATAACCTCAGATTATTGTATAGCTGTCAAGCGCCTAACGCGAATGAAAATTTTATAAAGATACAATTGTGAAAGTTGATTGTACGACTATCGTTACAAACCATTTTCGTGAGAATATTGTTATTTCTAGTAATGACTTTCACTAAATAAATTCACTGTTATTTCGACATTAGAACTAAAAAATCACAGATTATGATTAAATAACAATCAATAGACAATTGCATATTTTTATTAATTTGTTGACAAAAGTAATTTTGTAATATTACGACTTTATCATCATCATCATCATCATGGTTAATGCCCATCACAAGCCCTCACCCAAGGAATGCAGCAAAGCACGGCGTTGAGTTACCACTTAAATTATTTAAGCGAAAAGTTCTTTGCATTTGTTTGTAGCATTGCCGTTAAGTTATAAGTAAGCAGTGGTAGACAATTATTAGCTTATGTCATCAATGTACCTGGACAGACTTCCTTCGACGATTTAAGTTATACTACATAGTAGTGCATTAGTTATTGCTCTGAATTTGACTGCCTTGATGGTCTAGTGGTTGTAAACGCGACTGCTGATTATAAGGTGAGGTCATAGGTTCGAATCCCGGGTCTGACCTTAAAAAAATATCAGTTATTGAGTTTTTTCGTCAAGAAACTCTCATTGGCTGCAATTTCAGTAAGTCTGCGCTTGAATACAATCCTACGTATTTCTACGCCTACGCTCCTACAAAATACCTACTTTTCTCAGTCTGTGATTCCTCACACAGAGTACTTTTTATAGTTCCTTAAAAGGTTCCTTCACCTCTACCTCCATTAGGAATGCCAGATGGGAAGATCAAAGTTTCTGGACAAAACTTGAAAATGACGAGATTTTGAAGTTGTTGTAGGGAGAAATACAAACAGGCTTAACATTGTTGACACATAACTAATTTGTGAACTAAATTTGTAGATCGCCACATGTATTTGGCATTGGAATTTACTGAGTCCACCCATTTGAATCCTCAGAAAAGATTTAAAATTCAAATAATTTACTACAAAAATCAGTCTAATTACTAACGCAGCGTTTATACGTGGAAACGGTCAAACAAGTGCTCCGATGGTGATGTGAATCTCAAGATAAGGTGTTTGTCTGCTTAGGCGCCTTGAGATACAATTGCCAACTGTCTACAGGCTCAAGTTGCCGTCAAAATCTCCCATAAACTACGCAATGTAACGCATCAACATATTGTGAAGCAGGGTACTATAAAAGATTATTAGACTTGATACTGAAAATCTATAAAAACGAAGATCTCAAATGAAATGAAGTCATGGCTTAAAGAACAAGCATCGAAGACAAAAATCTTAATAAAAAATAAATAAAAAACAGCTGATTATGACCAAAAACTATGTATAGTCTTTGCGTTATAGCATGGCTTCGAGCATAGAAAATATTTTCTATGCTCGAAGTAGCATGGTACGGGTGACAGTTTACACTCTTGGCATGTCTAGAGATGGAACATCGTTAAATCAATTAAGTTGTATTTATGATCGAAAAATCATATATATATATTTGATGATGGGTTACAAAGAAATTTGATCCCGAGGAAAAATCTTTTCACAACGTTTTATTAACTTTATTTACGCTCCATCATGTTAGTACAGCTAAATGAAACGATAATTTCATTAAAAAAAATCATGAAAATATTTAAACGTAAAACAAGCAGTGAAACTTAAAATAAAATCAGCTGACAATAGGGTCAATATTCTCGGGGACACCGAACTCTTATCTAGGTCGGTGCAAGACAATGCCTACTCACTCTACCCTTCCTTTTCACACACGCGCTACCGCCGACCGGTCGGCTCGTGTCGCCTCGTACTATGAAATTTACACATGTCAGCTTTGCCAACATGTGGGGAATTCCCAAAATTGCGGGGAATTTAAAGTTGGTTGGGGATTTTATGGGAATTGGTATTATGCGGGGAAAATAGGGAATTTTGAAAATCGATAGCCAGGGCCAAGTCAGAACTTTTTTTTAAGAAATCTAAATACTTATCTTAACATTTTGTTAGGTTACTTATGAATATCGAATGACTCTCTTTTTGTAATTATTTTCATTGCACCACATTTAATTTTCGCAGTTATTTCGGCAACTTTTGTGTATAATTTAATGCTTTTCATTTCTTTATTTTTTAATTTTAAAGAAAAAAAATGTAAGTTAAAAAGTAAATATTTTGTGGGGAATCTGTTGGAGTTTTGTCCTTAAATTAGGGAATTTGACATGAATTTTCGGGGAATTTGACAAATTGGTGTTGGCAACGCTGCCATGTTGCACCGAAATTTAGTTTGCCGGCGACATAAGAATTATAGGCGGCAATCACTATAAAACTTGCAAGTAATTTTTAATAATTTTGACGTACCTCTTTTTAAATTCAAAGTATTGGTCGGATTGAATACGGAAAGTATTATTTTTTACATTAATTCTGATAGGTTAATTAACTTTCGATCATAATTGCAATTGATTTTTACTATTAAATTATTCAGTACCATTTCCTTTCTATTTTCTTATACAAAATCAAAGATAACGACGAAATAGTGTTTATAATTGTGTGAGTACTGAGTACCCAATTAAGTACGTTTATTAATTTCAATATAATTTTTGTAGTAAAGAATTGCTTGTTGCGTCAGGGTACAATTGATTGTGTAATTGTATTAAAAATGATTACCATAACTTCTAAATTCCATATGAAGACTAGTCGTAGGGATAACTAAACTTATAAATAAAATAAATAAAAAAAAAATTCGTAACGGTTTAACGGTCTGTGGTAGTGCTCAGTGCTTCAAGGACGTAACGAATGCCTCGTGCGCATTTGGTTTTGGCGGGATTGATTATTAATTTTAGTTTTTGAGACAGTTCCGTGTTGACTATCACGTGCGCGTGAGCGACAGTTCAATCGTTTTTTTATTACATTCTTGTTGTTACATTTTGTTTTTCTTGTTTTGTTTTAATAATGCCTAATGCGTAGGTACGTTTATAGTGCTCGTGAATACGGCAACATGTTAATGTGCCTTGGGGAATCTCATAAGGCCACTTAGGATGTAGATCGGTTAGCTGTTTCATACCTAATTTTTTTAAATAACTTAGTACTGAACTCATCTGAATAGGTACATAACTGAATACATCAGAATAATATACATACCTACACGATGGAAAAAAAGCATGACTCTAACCTTGTTAACATTTCATTTAAGTATTTTTTTTTATTAGCGGGGAATCGAACCAGGTATTTGGTTTATTTAACCTGTGAATAAAGTGGCTAGGTGGAGACAAGCACAGTGGTAAAATAGTAGGTTAAGTAGATAAGTTAGGTATGTAGACAAGTGTTGTAAATTATTAGGTATTGTGCTACCATCGCTAGCTGTGGACCGCGCGAATTCGGCGTTCACGCGTACATTGACCCCTAGTCAGCTGATTGTAATTCCACTGCTGGTTTTATGTTTAAGTATTTTCATGATTTTTTTTTAATGAAATTATCGTTTCATTTAGCTGTACTAACATGATGGAGCGTGAATAAAGTTAATAAAACGTTGTGAAAAGATAATTTTTTTTCCTCGGGATCGAATTTCTTTGTAACCCATCATCATAGGTATCCTTAGTACTATCGTATGTCTTCGTTTTCGGGAGCGTTTCACAAACACCCGGTATATACCATAGACTTAGAATATACTAGCGTATAAACCAACATAGTGTGCAAGGGAGAAGAAAATTCCTTATGGCAAAAATGCAAGATAGAAAAGGATACCAAATCTCATGACTCTGTAACCGATTTTGAATGACAGGTCGGCACAACTCGGCACGCAAGAAATAGCTGAGATATTTTGTAATTTTTAAAGTATAATATTGGTTATTTTAGTAAGTAACTTTTTTCCAAAATGGTTAATTGTTCCGTGAGTGACTATGCTGTTAATAATAGAAATAATCCTGATAATTTCACATATCGCAGGTAAATTCTCAAGACGTCGTCAATGTTATGACGCGTTTATTTTTGGTTAAAATTTATGTTACATACTGTTTAAAATATAGAATATATTCAATTATTTTGTTAATTTTGATATTTTGCAAAGAAAATGTCACGTTGTTGATAATTTGCATGAATTTGGTAAATACATTTTATACAAAATATTTTACATGTACGCTAGGGATTGACTCAACTATATCAAAATTAATGTCGATATTTATCTTGAATTTTTATAATGAATCGATAGACTTGCCTACACAACAAGAAAATAAATCCTCGGTTTGCGTTCTAAAATGTAATTTATTTTGCCGCTTTTCAAACAGATTCCCTCCGGATTCTATAATTAGAAAAAGTGGTTAAGGTTCATTGGACGGGTTGGTTGGAATGCAAGGTAGAACTCAACAATTTGCAGCAAACATTTTCTTGAGAAGTATAAAAGAAAAAGTAGAATAAAAACAATTTTATTAAAAGGAGTAATTTCTACATTATTTGTACCAGTAAGTAAAATATTTTTATAATAAGACTTCAAAAATATAATTTTCAAAACTTTAGATAAATATAGAGACAGATTTTTATACATTATAAAACTGTAGTACATTAAAGACAAAAAAAATCTTTAGATTATCCTCTTTAAGCCATTATGAAGCCAACTAAGTATCTATTTATCAACCAAAATAAATGTATAACCTTGCTTAACCAACCACAAAGCCTCACGGTCATACTAGTACAATATTCATAGCATCATGCTATTTTCCCCAAGGGGTTGAGCGGAGCTTCGGAACTTCGGATTATATTCCCAAATCATAGCGATAATTGGGCAGACTTTGATCAAATTTATATGGGACTACATGAGAAGCACCAGCTTTTAAATAAAAAAAATCATCTAAATCGGTTTACCCAGAAAAAAGTTATGAGGTAACACACATTAAAAAAAGAACATACAGTCGAATTGAGTACCTCCTCCTTTTTAAAGTCGGTAGATAACCACTCAGATGGCGTTGATGTAGCGATTGTGGTCAAATATCTCACCGCAAGTTTAAAAAAAATTAGATAGGTAGATTCATCGCCTACGATTACAGCGAGAGTACCTAATGTATTATACTACATATTTACCATTGTTTTAATATACCTGTGCTTATTACGTCATTCAAATTTATGCATCTTGATGTTTTCTTTTATTTGTCAGTTTCTCAATTGATTCGGAAATAAAAATAAAATGAGTTTTAGCAACCGGTAAGAAGAACTGAGAGCCTACTAAATATTCTCGACTTTGCTCCAGGCACTTTGAAAGGAATTTATTAGTCCGAAAAAGGACAAGAACTGAATTGTTTCGTAATGCTGTCCCAACACTTTATACAATAAAGGTTTGTATACTTAAATATGGTCGTTTTTAAATCTTTTGTGTTTTTTTATATGGTAGATGGTTAACTAAAGTATGTAAGTATAATATGATGGACTATGATAGGATAGAAGGGAATTTAAAAGACATCATTTCTTTGACACTGAATATATAGAAGAAAATTGAAAAATGTAACACAACCTGAGCATTATGATTTAGTGATGGAACAACCAAATACGGTGCGTCTTTGATTTTCATTGCCTTGCTAACTAGACACTATTACTAGTGATAAGAATTAATATAAAAGTTATAGTTATCATGTAATGACATGCTGTTATATTTTTTTATTCAATGCTAAATAATATTGAGATTATGTGATATTTTTCCAGGGGACGTTAAAATTACTAAAAATGGGCATTAGATTGATGATGTAGTTATGGAACTACCAAGCACATTTGCGGTAGGTTTTAAGTTTTTAAAATATTGTGTTGTGCCGCTTACGAAAACTGGTGGTACCTAACTGTCATAGAAGTGGGCTAAGGGATTAAATACTAAAACCTGAGACTGAACAGTAGCGTATGTTATCTTTACCTTTAAATTTGTATATGTAAAAGAAGCTGAACTACTCACTGACTGATGAACTGACATTACGCACAGCATTATTTGTCATTGTTTTTGAGAGCCATTGGTTTCCTTGTTTAATTTTTGTATTTTGCTTTGCTGAATATGGTATAGGTGTAACATTCTGAACATAATTGAAAATCTCTTATTTGCGATCAATAACGGCCGCTAATATGTTTAATGGCTTAAAACATTTTAACTTTCTGTTTCAGGCACTGGGTACGCCAAGAAGTCTTACCAAGAGATTGAAACAGCAGCAAAATCTGTCGGAGAAGAGGTTGAGAATGGTGCACGTTCTTCGTCATAAAACAAGGCGTCTAAAAATAAAAGTGGCAAGTCTGGAACAAATTCTTGAAGAGTTTTAGGCCGAAGCTCTTGTGAATAAAAAGGATAGCAATCTACTTAACTCGATCGATCTCATCAATAAAGATTTCCGTATACTGACAATCACATAATGCTTCTTATTAAAGCTGTCGCTTTAAGATATTTTGAAATAAGAATACATATATATATATATTTATATATATTTCAAGGAGAATTATAATTAAATTGGAATTACCAATACCTATATGTGTAATTATTATGATTTTCTTAACAAATTAATATGTTTTAATATTTGTTATTAATATTACCTATTTGTTTCATTTGCTTTAATTATCCTATCCAATAACATGTGAATAAAGTGGCCTAGAATTACTGACGTACGCTTCACAAACAAAATCTCCCTATTTTGTGGGTAACATTGCCAAAATGGCAGCACTGTGATGCGTGAATAAAAGGCAGAATAGCGGTTACGCGACCCCGCCGTCTATTGGATTCTATTAAATTTGATACACCATAATGATATATTTTTAGGTTATCGATGCGTTCAGGAATTCTGAATTATTCAAAATTTTAAATATTTTAGAGGAGATGCAAGATTTAGTTGATATTTATTTCGCGGGTTCGCAGTATTCGCAAGTTCCCAATAATCGATTATGGGTTTAATGACATCAATGTTTCGATGTTTGACATGTGGCAACATCGATGTTAAAACATCGATGTTTTAATTTTTGACATCGATGATCATCGAACATCCCTATATATTAGTCTATAACTTGAGCTTGCTACTGAGTCGCCTTGAGATATCATCTCCAACTGTCAGCTCAAAATCTCCCAAAATCTCCCAAGGGCTGCACAATGTGACGCATCAACATATTATTGTGAAGCAGTGTACTATGAAGGATAATTATTAATTGTAACTTCAGGCTCAGAAGGGCTAGGACCCAGAGCCGTAAAGCCAGTTGTTAAAAAAAATATTATCTCTGTCTATGAAAATAGCAAATAAATAAATAAATCTCTAAGTAAACAACCAACAGTTATTAAAGCTAGCAGTAAACCTTACTAAGTAAAGTTATTTAGATTTTTGTGTATTGTTCTGTGTGTGTGCTAAAACGTAGTGGTTCTTCGCCGCTGCTGGCCGCTGCAAATAGGCATAATAACAAACAACGCAACGCAACTAACAAGATTCTTGAAATAAAAATATATAAGTTTTTATCAGTTAGATATCAAATAATGAGTTAATACAATTAATCGTTGGTAAATTGATACATAGATAACTAAAATTATGCAAGGTACGGTTTTTGCAAAATGTTTTGCTCCAACGTCTTATAACCTATATAGGACTTTGAAAACTCTTCATCCACGAGTGAGATTTGCTCCTAGTCCTACTGGATATTTACATTTGGGTGGCTTAAGGACTGCTCTTTACAATTATTTATTTGCAAAATCCAAGGGAGGTGTATTTATTTTACGTATAGAGGATACCGATCAGACCAGAAAAGTAGAAGGTTCTGTTGAAGCACTCGTAAAAGACCTAAATTGGGTAGGTATAGAATATGGTGAAGGACCAGGAAAGGAAGGCCAAAGTGGACCTTATATACAGAGTGAACGCTTGAAGATTTATCAGTAAGTTATATAATTATATAATAGCATGCAATTGGTGTAATATTTTATGTACATATAGCCATTAAAAAAATTATATATAATCATCATTTATTGGCAGGCAACAAAGGCCTAAATAAATTATTATGAAAGTTGTATAACATTGTTTACAATATCTCAAATTGTTTTATATCATTCTGGTCTATGCTTGCTATGTCTGCATACTAACAAAATCATAGGTATAGGTGTTAATTTTTTTAAAAAGTTGAATATAAAAAGCATAAGTAAAAGAACATCTATAAACCGCAAAGGTTTATAAATAATGCTATCATCTACATCAATTTCCATAAGTTTTATAAAGAAAAATAGAATATTCTTATGATTTTGATAACTTAAGTAATTAAATAACTAGATGCTTGGTAAGTTCATGTCTAAGTGTCCAGATCAGTGTTAAGTAAGATTTTAATTTTGTTATAATATTTTCTAGAAAATATGTAATAACGTAAATTAGAGGGTAAGTTGTTTATTAATGAGGGAACTAATATTTAGTAGATGTTATTAGCATGGGTAGTATAAAACCGATTTTGTGCAACTGCTCGCATGCATATGGAATGTTTAATTTTTTCAGTAAGTTATTTTATTAAAGAATTGTCCTTTGATTCAGCTATATTTAAATTGCAAGACCCAATGATGAAATATTTATGAATGAAGGAAATATTGGAGAAAGAATATTAGAACTTAGATTGATTGATCATATTCATATTTATACCCATAAGGAAACAATTTTTATCAACATTGGAACTAGACATGAGACGAGTACTCTGTTTGGATTTGGTACTCGGCGGATTCGGCCTTTTGTTAGGGTTCGGCCGAGCACCGAGTATTAATGGCCGACTACCGAGTACTCGGCCTTAATTATATTACAGAGAAAAATAAAGACAAAAAGCCAGTTTTTATCATTATTATTAATTAGACACATTAAAACATCTGGAACATGAGAAACAGCAGAAACATTGAGAACGTACATAAGAATCTATAATAGAAATTATTATTAATAATATTTAAAATGTAAGAGAGGAAGATTGTGATGCAAAAACACTAGTTTTTCGGCCCTATTTGGGTCTAGTTTGCTTCTTTTTGCTTCATATACTAAGCCCGCCTCTGAAAACAGACGTTCACTGTAAACTGAACTGGCGGGTGTTGATAAGTATTGAGCTGCAACTTTTCCCAAGATGGGGTAATGGCCTTTATTAGAAACCCACCATTTATATGGATTTGCATCTCTTGCGGCGCTTGGTACGCTTAAGTAATGTTCTAACTCTGCTGCAGCAGAATTCTTAGGATCATTAGGTTGGTAACTGGTTGATGCGTCTACTCTGTGTAGGGATGAAACTATGCCATCAAGGTATCGATTCTTTTACTCTATACCGTATCCGTACAGTGAGAAGTGTATGGATACGGTATAGTATAGAGTAACATTTAAAAAAATATGAAATAAGGTCATTTTTTTATGTGTCTTGTTTCCTGAGATCAATAACTTTTCTAGATGTTTTCCAATAAAAAGATTTCTATAAGCAGTCATTTTCGCGCTAGATAACGAAATCGAACATGAGTTATTTGACAAGTAATCAGTAATGACTGATCGAGTACCGATACAAGTACTTTTCTTTCGATACTACTTGGTACTGAGTTCTAAAGTATCGGTACCAAAAGTACTTGGTATCGAAAGAAAAGTATTGAATAAGTACTTGTATTTACTCGTATCGTTTCATCCTTAACTCTGTGTAAGGGAACTAACCGCGTTTTTTTTAAAGCGGCCGAGTACTCGGCGATTCCCTATTTGTTCCATGTTTAATTGGAACTATTTTATTTTGTGATTTGACAATTGATAACAGTTGAATTATCTGATATGAGGGTACCTATATTTTTGTGTACTTTTACACAATCTTTGTTGAATGATTTCATATATTTAAAATTAATGGATCACCTACGACAAGTATGCGAAAAAGATCATTGTGAAAGGGTAGTCAAGCTCCACAGACTGTAGCGAAACCCGGCTTAACAGGCAATAAGGTGATGCTGTGTGTATGGTGAGATTGGAAGGGCATCATTTATTATAAGCTTTTACCGCCGGGCAAAACCATCGATTCGGATCTCTACTGCCAACAACTAATGAGACTCAAGCAAGAAATTGTGAAAAAACGGCCGGAATTGATCAACAGAAAAGGAGTGGTCTTTCATCATGAAACGCCAGACCACACACATCTTTGGCCATTCAGCAAAAATTGAGAGAGCTTGGTTGGGAAGTGTTAATGCATCCACCATATAGTCCTGACCTTGCACCCTCAGATTTTCACCTGCTTCGGTCTCTTCAGAATTCTTTGGGTAGTGTTAGGTAAAAACTAGAGGACTGTCAAAACTACTTGTCGCATTTTTTTGATCAAAAATCCCAAGAGATCTACAGCAACGGGATTATGTCACTACCTACAAAATGGCAACAAGTTCTCGAACAAAATGGCACATATATATTATAATTAAATGTAATTAAACTTTGTAAAAGAAATGTCTCAAATTTGTATATAAATTATAAAATACGAATAAACTTTTTCCCCAACCTTATATTACTGTCAGTTTAACTGAAAGTAGTATGTTGATTACAACATTATTTCAGACCTTGACTTCCTTGTTGTTTTAGTAGCCATAGGTGCAACTGCTGATCATGTTCAACCCAGGTTCAAATCCCGGGTTGAACCAAAATTAAGATCAAGAAGAAATTCTTAGAAGCAGCTCGGAGTGAGAAGGTTAGAAGTAGAGATGGGCCGAATATGGATTTCATCGAATACGAATATTCGGCCGAAAGTTCGGTAAAACTTTCACCGAACCGAATATTCGGCCGAACATTATTCGGCAGGATCACCTCAGTACCTAATCAATTCATGTCGAAACTTGTTTACGTAAAGCGCGCGGGATTAGCGCCGGACCCTGCCCCTCGCTCCCCCGCTACACCTGACATGTTATTGCATCATCTAGTACATGCGTAGTATCCTCTTAGTAGTCTGTGTCTAGTACTTAGTAAGAACTACTACGAACTGTTACTAGTAAGAAAGTGTTTCGTTGTGTTATTCTTAGTGAAAATTGATAATTATATGATCAAAATTAATACTAACTATTTGGACTTATTTTAGAGAAACTGACGACCAAAGTAAAGTAAAATGTACGATTTGCGAAAAAATACTTTCGCAGGGTGGCAGCGGCAGGAAAGCTTCATCCTTGGCTTTGAGCAATCATTTAAAATTAAAACACACTGCGGAATTTTCTGGCCTAAAAAAACCTGTGCATCAGGTAGGCTCAAATATACAAAATATTAAAAACGACACTGCATGAATCTGAAGTTGCACAGGTCACCCAACCCTCTACCAGAGGTGCTCAATCTACAAATACTAAAACCTGTCCAACCACTCAAAGTACACTAGAAGATTCATTTATTTCCAAATGGCGAATCGACGACGATCACTTCCAATTACGAATTCAATTGCTGAAATGATAGCAATAGATAACCAGCCAATTTCTATAGTCGAAGATGAAGGCTTTAATTGGCTCATGCAGTTGGTAAAGCCCAAATACCAAATACCGAACCGAAAATATATAGGTGAAACAGTGATTCCACAACTGTATGAAAAATTGAAAAGCACTATTCAAGGTGAGCTATCTAAGGCCAAATGTCTATCGACTACATCTGACATGTGGACAAACATGTTCGTACATTTCAATACAGTGGACACTTTGAGTACCACTTTAACGAATGTTCGGTGATTTAGCCGAATATTCGGTAAAGCTGCCGAATATGCCGAATACCGAATATGAAACGAATATTCCGCCCATCTCTAGTTAGAAGTGTCTCACTCCCGGCTCGTAAATCACGTAAAGCTGTTGGTCTTGCGCCTGATCTTACTTCGGTTGTGTCGAATTGGCATCCTCGTATGATACTCAAAATAAAATAAATGTTGACAGTGTCTTCCTTTCAAAAATCTAACTAACTAATTTTTGAACCTTTGCTGTATAAACATACTGGGTAACAATGGGTTCCATACAGTGACTGGAATTTTGCAACACACTAGCACTACACCAAGGCCTATTATGCACTACCACTACCGTAATCATCGTAATACCCGCAGTTCCTTGCCTGCAGATGACATAGAGACAGGTGCTTCATGACGCTATGCTACTATCACCCCATAGTACTCCGCCACCCACCAACTCGAAGAGTAGACTTACCAAGGTCACTTGGAGCGGTTCCTCTGGACATCTAAGCAGAGCACCATTACAGTTCAGCCAGAATAAATATTGAAAATGTTTTCAGAGATCACATAGCTAAATTACTGGATAATGGATCAGCATACCATTGCTTTTGCACAGAGAGGCGTTTAAATATTTTGCGTAGGAATGCTATAAGGTCGCAACATGTGCCAAAGTATGACAACCGGTGTCGGAATCTGACCTATGATGAGGTCAAAGAAAAAATTAAATCGGGGATTGCATATTGTATTAGATTTAAGGTGAGTTATTAATTTAATCTTTCACTTACTACTTTATTAACTAGATTGCAGCACAATGAGAGCATCCACGACTTTTTCTGCCACCTGGGCGGCGCCATTTAAAAATGAGGTGTAATATTTGACAGATTTCATAGTGAGTAAGTTAATTTGTTCGGAAAATGTAAAAGTTAATGTTTCTTTCTGTACTCTTAGTTATATTTTATATTAATTAAATTAAAAATAAACCAAACCACAGATATTTATAAAAGTAGAAAATATTTAAAAAAGATTTAAAAATGTGCAAAAAATTAAAGAGCAAACCACTGAGGCATTGTTTTGTGTAATATAATACTCTAGAAACTGATAAACTTATATTTAAAACTAAATCAATGAAATGACATAATGTAGCAAAAAACTTCACCTCGGTGTCAACTAGCGACATCTGGTGAGCGGAAGATTATTATCCCTCATTGGGTCGGCTCGACTGTTAAAGGACTATTGCACAAAATACCAGCATGAAACAACTGTATAGTGCTGCAGTGTTTCCTATGGTGAGTGACGAAAACCGAACACCCTTTTTACTAGTAATCAGGCTTTCCATCTTATTCCTTAGGAGTGACAACGCTAACTGTATTTTGATTCTGAATGGGTAATAGATGAAGATGTCACTGGAGTATCCACTTACTATCAAGTGGACTAGGTGCGTTTTCATCACTTGTACTAAAAAGGCCATGGACTGTTGAGTATTTAGGACTGGTGAATGAATAAAAACGATTTAGACCCTCGAAATGTTCTAATGCAATCAAATGTCTAAATATAACTATTAGAAATATTTAGGAATTTAAATATATTTACGTTTACATTTTTAACATGTCTTGATCTTGAATGTTATAGAGCATTAAACTTAATTGTTTCTGGTGGCCCAGGGAGAGATTCTTTCTCAGACTTATCCATCCATCTATTACAGCCTAAAAAAGTCCACTGCTGAACATAGGCCTCCCAAATAGATTGCCTCATAGGGTTTGATTTTGCTATAGCTGCCACGCTTTTCTGGCAACCGTTTTTTATAATTTTTAGTTTATATCAGGAAGATGCTGGAACCCATTTTCTGATTCAGTTTCCCTCTGTCGTCTCTTACAACACCCACGAAACAATAGGGGGTACTGGATATTCTTACCCTACCACTACATGGTCTCTCAGACTACTATTTGCTATAATTTTGGATTTTTCAATGACAACACATTTTTCAATACCAATTTGTTTACCAGCCTGCATCCTGTCAACATTTAACTTTTTAGGATTTTAGAAAAGTTAACCTATCACTTAATTGTTTAAAAGTACGATAAATTTTTTGTCTGTATTATTCACTTAATTTTTTTAAATTATTTAATTGAATTTAATGCGGTTTTAGCTATCCAAGTCAAAGTCAAAGTTAATGATAAAAAAAGACTTTTCCAAGTTTGGTATTTTGCAATTTCAGTTGTCATCTGACTGCCACTATTTCGAAGATTTGGTCTTTGGTAACATCGCTTATGACGTATCCCTTAACGAAGGCGACCCAGTGTTGATGAAGAGCGACGGTTATCCAACGTACCATTTCGCCAACGTGGTCGACGACCATTTGATGGGCATCACCCATGTACTGCGTGGTGTGGAATGGCAGATATCTACCACTAAACATTTGTTAATTTATAGGTAAGTAAAGGCAAATTAGATGAGACGTTACTTTGCAGAAATCCATTATATTAAAGATGTTAAAAATTATTAATCCGCGTAATAAAAAAAAATTATGTATCTTACCTAGTTTGAAGAGCACCTCCCGCCCTCAAATGCGTGCACTATCCCAGTCACCACTAATCCCAACACTACTACCTCCAATACCACTTCACTAGGAAAGACACGTCAACTTCGTTAATACGACACGTATTTCGCCTCTAAACGAGGCATCCTCAGGTGAAATAGACTGCAGTGGCTGACCGCTAAAATACTAAGATACTTGGGTTATGTCATTACTCTGTTTCTACTGTGGATATTATGTTTGCTGATTCTATCACGCAGGGAAACTTATGACATAGTCATATTAATGTTTATATAAACATTATATTTCAATTTCTAAATTTTATGGCGCTGTTTCAAAGTTTAGATATTATGGCAGCAGTGTTATTGGGTAAACTTTTAGAAAGCTGTCAAAACAACATTGTCTCGAAATCATGATATTTGAATAATTTTAAATACATACTTAAAATAATTCAAGTTAAAATTGGAAATCAACTTTTAAGACACACTATAATTTATTAATGGTGATGCCCAATTATCTTGATCTGAAGTTAGTGGGATGGAGGTGACGTAAGAGAATCAATCATGTCACCCTGTGAGTGTTGAAAGAGTTGCATATGTCAAAAGCCATTAATATTTCTCGCTTGATAGATGATAGTATATGTAACTATCACTTAATATAGTTTATAGTTTGCAACGGGCTATTTTCCACAAATCCACGTTTAAAGCGCGTATTTTGCGTGTGGGCATAAATTACTTATTCGAGCCATAAAATTTAATCTCAAAAGTTCAGCAAGCCTTTGATATTACTGACTACCTCTGGAAGCGACCGAAGCGCGCCGAGATGTAGCACGCGGCCTGCCGTTTCTTTTTCCTTCTTAAATGTCCTTCAGACTCAATTTCGATCACGGCGGTCAGTCTCAACGGAAACCAGACATCTACGCAGGACAGGAATAAAGTGCACGAGTGTGTACGTAAGTACAGGTGCACTCTCTACTCCCTCACTCATAGTCCGATGGGACGGTAATCCGCAGTTAATAATTTCTTTAGTGCTGGCGGCGCGGCGGTCGAACTCAGTTTGTTCATATACTATAAAGTTTTAAGGCGAGCGCTTTTAAAAACAGAAATAGATTTTTATTCACTATATATAATATATATATGTTCATACATATATATGTTCAGGAGGCTTCGGCCTGGAAAATCCCCACCAACAGGCGGGGCGGGCTGAGAGGCAGAGGGGCCTCTGACAATCAGAGGGCCGAACAAGCGGCAAAGCATGCCGAGGAGGGCGCCACCGGGCGATACGGCCGGGTATCAGGCGAAGAGACGGATGCGACTGGCGGCCTGAGGTGGAGCGTAAGGCCAGATTCGCAAGGAGGTGGAGGCCGCGATCAAGGTCGGCCCAAGCAAAAGGCCTCCTCAAAGTTAAAGGTTATTCCGCGGCCTCCGCCTCCATCATGGCGGCTGCGGAGGCCAACTTGGTAGCGGAGCTGCGGGCGGATGTGGCCCGCCTGACGTCCGCCATGAGACTCTCCAGAAGGAGAACGAGAAGCCCGCGCAGACCTGGCCAGTCTACGTGAGCCTGCCTCTCGCGCGGCGCCCCAGACGCAGCGCCCAAGCCAGCCCTGTGCCGATGGAGAACCAGGTTCTGAACCTGGTCCGGCAGGAGCTGGCTGCCTCCAGCACCGGTTCTCCGTGCTGGAGGGCATCGTCCTGCGGCCCCTAGGGCAAACAAGACGGCGGCGAGGCCGGCAACGGTCTCGTACGCGGCGGCCACAGCTGCCGCATCCAAGCCGGGGCCGTCCAGCCAGCCTTCGGGCGGGCTGCAGCTGCCCTCCTCCCTGAAAGCCGGCCCGGCAAAACCGGTACCGGCTGAACCGGCTTCGGCTAAGCCGGCAACGGGAAGGAGAGGCAAGGCGAAGGCAAAAAGGGCAAAGCGGCAGCACAGGCGGTGGCTGCGCAGCCCCAGTGCCTGCGGCGAATGTGCCAGCGCCAGCGGCAGCCAGCCGCCGCCGCCACCGCCCTCAGCTCCTTTACACCTCCCGCGGCTGAAGCCGGTTGGCAGGTGGTCGGGGAAAAATAAGGGAAGAAGGCAGCCAAAAGGCCAAAGAGCAGGAGCGGCAGCGCCAGTTCAGGGCGCGCAAGATCGCGGCTAGGCTCCGCGCCCTGAAGACCGCAGCTGTAGTGATTACACTACAGCCGGACGCGAAAAGAAGGGCGTTACCGCGATCTGCTCGCAAAGGCGAAAGAGGCGGTGGATCTCGGGAGCTCAGGATCACCGGGGCCTCCGGCTCAAAGTCACCCAGACGGGGCCCGTATGCTGGAGATCCCTGGGAATCCAGTGGCGCGACCGCGGACGCCTGGCTGCGAAGCTCAGAGCGTCCCTGGACGCGGACGAGGCCCGAGTGTCCAGGTTCGTCAGATGCGCAGACCTGCGCATCATGGGTCTGGACGACTCGGTATCGGAGGAGGAGTTGCGGCCGCCGTCGCCAGGTCCGGGGTGCACTACTGACCAGATCAGGTCAGGCGCCATACGCCCGGTCCAACAGGGTATGCATGCCGCCACGGTGTGCTGCCCGTTACGGCGGCCAAAACCATAGTGGAGGGCCGAAGGTTTTGGTGGCTGGGTCTCAGCGCAGGTTAAGCTGCTGGAGCCCAGACCTCTGAGGTGCTACCGCTGTCTCGTGGGGCACCACGTATCGGTGAAATGCGCCTCGGAGGTTGACCGCAGTGGCCTTTGCTTCCGCTGCTGTCAGCCCGGACACATATCGGCGACCTGCTGCGCCACGCCGCACTGTGATGCATGTGCGGCGACCGGCAAGCCAGCCGATCACCGGTCCGGAAGCAGGCCTGCGTGCCACCCGCCGGGCGCTGCGCCGCGTAGAGGCCCTCCGCCGCCACCGCCTCTGTGGCCACCGCCGCAGTCGCGACTGCCGCCGCCGCCGCTGTCGCTGTCGCCGCCGCCGCCGCCGCGACACCGACGCCCGCAGAGAGGCGCCCCGTGGAGGAAGCTGAAATGGAATGCCCATAACGGCCCCATTAAGCTTCCTCCAGGCGAATATCAACCACTGCGCCTGTGCTCAGGATCTGTTGCTCCAGAGCATGGCGCAGTGGTCGATTAACATCGCTGTGGTCGCTGAGCCGTATTTTGTCTGGCCTAGGAGGACTGGGTGGCGGACCCAACGGCTCAGTGGCCATCATTTCTTCAGCTGCCGCCGGTACCCCGACCCCTGAAGGTGTCAGGAGGGTCAGGGTGCGTAGCAGCACGGTTCGGGAGTTCGTCATTGTGGGGTGTACTTCCCGAACCGATCTCTCGCCGAGTTTCACAACTCTCTTGCAGAGCTGAGAGCAGTCGTCGTCGGAAGCTATCCCCTCCCCGTACTTGTCCTCGGGGACTTCAATGCCAAGAACTTGGCTTGGGGTTCTCGTCGTACAGATGTGCGGGGTAGGATGGTGGAAGACTGGGCTCTGGAGACAGGCCTGGTCGTCCTAAATCGGGGTTCTGTCCTCACGTGTGCGGATGCGGGCGAGTCGGTGGTGGACATTTCGTTCGCTAGCCCGCTCTGTCGCCGCGTGCCATTGACTGGCGTGTCATGGAGGGTGGAGACCTACTCCGACCACCGGTACATCCGGTTTGACGTCTCCACCCAGCCTCGAGCGCCAGTCCTACAGGCCCCGAGTGGTCCGCGTTGGCGCTGAAGCAGCTGGACCGGGAGCTCCTCCTGGAAGCCTCGATCGTGCAGGCCTGGTGTCATCACCGGACAGGCCTGCCGACGTCAATGATGAGGCAGGGTGGTTCCAGGAGGCCATGTCCGAGATATGTGACGTGGCAATGCCCCGCGTCCGGCCAGGAAGTGCCCGGCGTCAGGTGTATTGGTGGTCGCGTGAGCTGACGTCTCTGCGCGAGGCGTGTCGCCGCGCGGCACCTGTACGCCAGGTATCGCAGGCTCCGCATTCGTTCACCGAATGCGGCAGCCATTGAGGCGGGGCTGTACGAGGGATACAGAGCGGCGAAGACCGCCCTCCGGGAGGTTGTCCCGGGCCCGGGATCGGGCCCGTGAGGAGATGCTGGAGACTCGATAGAGATCCGTGGGGCGTTTTACAAGATGGTGCGGATAACCCGCACCTGGGCCCCCGCTGACGCAGAGTCTCCGGCCTCAGCTCGTGGAGGATGTGGTGAGCGCCTGTTCCTGCGCGCGGGGAACATCCGCCCCGCCTATGGCTCCGCCACCTGCGGTGCCGGAAGCGGACCACCAGGACGACGACGACGACATCCCGGAAGGGACCGGGTAGACCTGAGAGTGGCGGTACGTAGGCTCAAGGCCAGAATACCGCCCCAGGACCCGATGGCTTGCCTGGCAAAGCCTGGGTCCTGGCCTCGGAGGCCCGGCCCCGACTGGAGGGGCTCCTAAGCGCATGCTTGGAGAGGCCAATTCCCGCTTCGTTGGAAGACGGGAAGCTGGTCCTCATTCGAAGCTGGGCGCCCTGCGGACTCTCCGTCCGCATACCGGCCCGTGGTGCTGTTTCGACGAGGTGGGCAAGCTCTTTGAAAGAGTAATTGCAAACCGCCTCGCCGAGCACCTTGCGGACGGGGCCGGATCTTGCGGAACACCAGTTTGTTTCCGCAAGAGGCGCTCTACGGTGGACGCCATCATGCGCGTGAGAGCCCTCACGACGGGGATGCAGTGGCCAGGGGGTTGTATTGGCGGTGTCTCTCGACATCGCCAACGCCTTCAACTCCATGCCCTGGAGCTGCATTAGGAGGCACCCGGTATCACCGGGTGCCGACCTATCTCCGTCATAGTCGGGGACTATCTGACGGACAGGGCCGTCATCTACCCCGGTCGAAACGGTGAGTGGAACCGGCGAGAGATGTCGCGGTGTCCCACAGGGTTCGGTTCTGGGGCCGCCCCTGTGGAACATCGGTTACGACTGGTGCTGCGCGCCGACCTCTACCGGCGTCAGCGTAGTTTGCTACGCTGACGATACGCTGGTACTGGCACAGGGGGTCGTACGAGGCGGCGGCGGAAACTATGACACGCGGGGCTGCGATAGTCGTTGAGAGGATCCGGCACTGGGTCTCGAGGTGGCTCTGCACAAGTCCGAGGCCATGCACTCCATGGTCCTCTGAACAGGCCACCAATGGGATCCTCAGTGATGGTAGAGGGGTATCCGTCGGCGTCGAGTCGACGTTGAAGCACCCAGGACTCGTCCTCGACGGCCGATGGAACTGTTGAGCACTTCCGACGTTTGGCCCCAAACTGGAACGGACCGGGCTGCCTTCAGGCGGCTCCTGCCGAACCTGGGGCTAAACGCTTCTGCCGGAGGCTCTACGCGGGATCGTGAGGTCCATGGCCCTTTACGGGGCCCCGGGCGCGTGGTTTGGCGCGGCTTGCCGTCCACCACCCAAACGCGCCCCAAAGGGTGGTTGCCGTAAAGATGGTTCGCGGCTACCGCACGATCTCCCGCGAGGCGGCGAGCCCTGCTGGATTGCCGCCATGGGATCTGGAGGCGATAGTCCTCGCGCGCCTGCACGAATGGCGCGCGGAGGCACTATGCCGGGGAAACCCGCTGCCGCGGCAGTCGTCGCGCAGCGGACAGACTTCCGGCATGATCTCATGGCGACATGAGAGAGCGACTGTCGCAACCCTGTGCTGGGCACGCCACTATAGCGGCGATAAGACCCTCTTGAGGAGTGGCTGAGAGACGCCACGGTGTCCTCACCTTCCGCCTGACGCAGGTCCTCACCGGACACGGTGTGTTCGGGAGGTTCCTGCACCGAATCGGGCGGGAGGAAACGCCCGGTGCTCCCACTGCGAGGATCGACCGAGGATACGGTGGAGCACACCGTGGAGGTGTGCCCTGCTTGGGCGGAGCACCGCCGTGTACTCGTAGCGGCGATGGCGGCGGCGACTCGCGTCCGGCCCTGGTCGAAGCCATGGTCCGGAGCGAGACGGAATGGGATGCCGTCACCACCTTCTGCGAAGCAGTGATGCTAGCGAAGGAGGTGGCGGAGCGAGAAGGAAAGAGCAACAGCTTTCCTTCCCGGCCGCCGCGGAGACGCCCGGGCGTCGGGGCTACGTCGTGGCCCTGACCACCGTAGGCGTGATTGTGGACGGCGAGCAATGGTAGCTCGCCGTCCGTCCGTCTAACGACGACAGGCCGTGTCGACGGCGCGTTTTGTTCCACGCGCGCCTCAAAGAGCTGTCAGCAGCGTGAAGGGGCCCGCAAGGGCCGACGCCTGCCGGGGCTGCGGGCTGTTCGAAAGAGATACCGCGGCCCGGAACGTAAGGGCACTGAAGGAACACGGATGGTTTTAGTCAGTAAAGTTCGACACTCCTTCCGCTCCACCCACAGCGAAAGGCGTCATTAGATGATTTTCCATCCGCAAAAAAAAAAAAAAAAGGGCAATTTATGACATAGTCATATTAATGTTTATATAAACATTATATTTCAATTTCTAAATTTTATGGCGCTGTTTCAAAGTTTAGATATTATGGCAGCAGTGTTATTGGGTAAACTTTTAGAAAGCTGTCAAAACAACATTGTCTCGAAATTAAATATGAATATAATGGAATGACGTCATAGGTTTTAAAGTCAAACAATCATGATATTTGAATAATTCAAGTTAAAATTGGAAATCAACTTTTAAGACACACTATAATTTATTAATGGTGATGCCCAATTATCTTGATCTGAAGTTAGTGGGATGGAGGTGACGTAAGATAATCAATCATGTCACCCTGTGAGTGTTGAAAGAGTTGTATATGTCAAAAGCCTAGAATATTTCTCGCTTGATATATGATAGTATATGTAACTATCACTTAATATAGTTTATAGTTTGCAACGGGCTATTTTCCACAAATCCACGTTTAAAGCGCGTATTTTGCGTGTGGGCATAAATTACTTATTCGAGCCATAAAATTTAATCTCAAGAGTTCAGCAAGCCTTTGATAATACTGACTACCTCTGGAAGCGACCGAAGCGCGCCGAGATGTAGCACGCGGCCTGCCGTTTCTTTTTCCTTCTTAAATGTCCTTCAGACTCAATTTCGATCACGGCGGTCAGTCTCAACGGAAACCAGACATCTACGCAGGACAGGAATAAAGTGCACGAGTGTGTACGTAAGTACAGGTGTACTCTCTACTCCCTCACTCTCATTGTCCGATGGTACGGTAATCCGCGGTTAATAATTTCTTTAGAGCTGACGGCGCGGCGGTCGAACTCAGTTTGTTCATATACTATAAAGTTTTAAGGCGAGCGCTTTTAAAAATAGAAATAGATTTTTTATTCACTATATATAATAATATATATGTTCATACATATATATGTTCATACATATATATGTTCATTTTACGACTGGTTTGCAAAAACCCTCTGTTCTGGGAAGAACTATCAAGAAGAATTATTAGAGAAATTTTTCAAAAAATATGCCTATATCTATCTTTTTCCCTGAAATACCACAGCTCCTTTACAATTGTAAATTTAATATGAAAATTTAAAATGATAAGACCAATGGAGGCTTTAGGGCGGGCCGTTACGGCGGTAGCCTGGGCGTAAGTGTCAAAAGGGTATCATTTATCTACCCGTGCGGCGTCTTGACCCACAAATGAATCTGATATCATAGTCAACTCGGGTTACAATCTATAGATACATCACTGCCTTTTATACCATCAACAGGGCTAGCATGGGCAGGAGACAATTTTATCCCCGGGGAAAGGAGAAAATGTTTATCCCCTCGCTTAGTTTTATCCACCCTTAGAGCATGGGCACACCGGTGAATATAATATCCATAGTAGATAAAATGGGAGATAGACTTAGATAGATTTTTTTGTATGAATATAAACTTCAACCCACGTCCAATGAACTAGGATAAAATTGTCTCTTTCAAATGTCAAAAAAGCATAATTTTTTATCTTTCATTTGGCTCCATGCTACAGACGGGGGATATATGTCTACTCGTTATGTCAAACGGGGATATACTTCTCCCCGTTTGACATAACAAGATAATTATCTCTTGTCAGTGGATATAATCAGGGGATAAAATTTTTGTCCCCCGCCCATGCTAGCCGGGCAGGTGGAATTGTAGTCGAGAACTAACTTATAGGGCAAATGGACGTCCAAATAGCTAAAGCTGGCTCTGGATAAGACCTTATCTTTCAATTTTAGAGCTTTCGGATGGACCCCTCCGCAGTTTGGACACTTACCTCTGATTGTTAATTCCGATGGAACGAAACTGAGTAAAAGGCAAGGCGACGTGAGAGTCGAGGACTACAGGAACAGTGGTATGTGGAGCATTGCTTTATTATGAGCTATGGGAAGGTATGTTATAAGTTTTTCTGCGTGATACAATCCGTAACGTAGAACGATATTCGCAGTATAACCAGAGTTTAAGCACAATGTATCGGTAATCTCAAATGGCAATGGGTTTGAACCGATAACCGATTTATTTTATAGAATAAGGGTGACAAACGAGCACACAGTCCACCTGATGTTAAGTAGATACTGTGGCCCATTATAATAAATCTGTCTTCGATTAAGAATCAAAATGCAGATGCGTTGTCATCCCTGATGAAGTAGATGGAATGCCGTTTTCAGTAAAAAGGGTGTCCGGTTCTCTACACCCACCATACAAAATACAGCAGTATTAAGCTGATATTTAACGTCGGTATTCTGTAAGAGTGTGGTCCTTCGCCAGTCGAGCCGATCCATTTGTGCTGCAACTAGAATATAGCTGTAGCATGGTTCTACCACTAGACTTTTTTAAATACAATTGCACCGGTAAGCGTAGTATAGAGCTACGACCTGGGAAGACATCCTGGGAGTCGATGAATACAGGTGGTTTTGGATCGTGTCTGTAACCAATTTTAAGAGAGAAAGAATAAATGAATGAATTATAAATTTATAGCAAACAGTGGATTAATTTATGCGCTCTTATGTATTTTTAACACTTTCACTGTCAGATTTTCAGACATAATAGTAAGACATTAGCAATGGACAGCAAATGGGTTGATTGGTCGAAAAGAAATTATTACATGCTGATGACTGTTTAAGACATAGAAATAAGTGCAGGTTGTGCCCAGCAGTTGTGTGTGTTATAGCCTGTTACTTTATTTTATATATTTTGAACTGCTCTTGATTTAAACAATCTCTGCGAAACATCAACAATGTTTTGACATCAATTGTTCTCTTTCTTTACATTAGCCCATCAAAAGTCCATTTATAGACATGGTATGATAGACAGATAGGCGATCGCAGTACGAGAAGTCTCGTACATTTCGTACTTTCCTCCGTCGGTTTGAGGGTTTTATATCTCCTATAAATACCACCATCTCTCTATCGCGATGTAGTAACGACGTTAAAGAATCCAATAAACCATATCATCGCGTGGGTGACCTAAAAATCGACAGAGGAAAATCAAACAGGAGATGGGCGGCAGCTTCTTCCCGATAAAAATTCAAAATAATAAAAAAAACTACGGTTGCCAATCGAAAATATCCAGAGCTTCATCACCACTTACCACCAGGTGGGAATGTAGCCAAGCATTGACTTATAATAAGTAAAAAATATCCCCGTTACTAGGCAATTTATGAGAGAGACTTTTTTGATAGGCCTCATTCATTAATTACGAATGTATGTTTTGGAGACGACAAGATCGTCTATGGCCTTCCCCTAAGTTAAAATTAAAAAATGATTTTAGGTATTTTTCCGTTGGCCCTCGTGAATTACATAACGCTGTCTGGCGGTGGATTCGATCACGTCGTCGGAGAAGGAGTTCGACTGAAGACAATGGATGAGTTAATCAGCGAGGTAACCATTTTATGGAATTTTTAAATAAAATTCATTAATCTACAGGGTTATTTTTCAAAGAGTAGCCAAATTTTAAACTTAAGTTGAAATATATAAATAATGATATACCGTTATTACAGTTTTTGAAAATACGACTGAATAAGGCTTCTACTTTTATTTGAAATTATCCCAAATTGAATATGGTTTATAGGCAACGACTACGCATACGCGCGCTCCTCTGTGTGCGATTCAATTAGCAACGTTTTTGCCGACCGAGCGACCATTACGAATGTGTGCGTGCGTATTAAAATAGTAGGCATTAGATATTTATGAATGATAATCAGTTAAAATAATGCATTACCACGCATTCTGAATTTAAAAGATAAAAAGGACAGAATGTTTGAGATTTTTTTAATTAGTTTTTTTTCACCCTTTGCCTATATTACTTATTTTAAACCTTCTCTGATAATTTCGCCGTATATTGCAATATAACCCTGTATATCAGGTACTACGATCGTGTATGTGCCTGCCAAGTGTGCCGATTGAGGCTAATCTTCCCTACGGCAGGAGAGGCCTATGTCCCGCATTGGACTTTACGGGCAGAAGAATATATATAGGGAAGCAGGAGAGTGCTTAGATAAAAAAAATAATAATCAACGGAGACCAGCCATTTGCACAAGACACGTATGCGCAAGCACAGGTGAACTCTCTATTCCCTTACTGTCATAGTCCGATGTGACGGCGCATGACCAATTGCTTTTCGTGCTTTCCGAGGCACGCGGGTGAAACATCGCTAACTTCCTGACTCCAGGTTGCTACTGGATTTTTAACAGGAAAACTCAATAACTGATTTTTGCTGTCCCGACCCTGAACCTCATGATCAGCAGTCGAGTTTACGACCACTAGACAAAGGAAGCAGTTTCCATCCATCCATTATAGCCTATAAAAACATAGGCCTCTCCCATAGATTGCCACATGGGGGATTTTGAGTCGGTAAGTAAGTAAGAGTCTTATTTTGTACAACTAAAAACTTTACAGTTTCAGGTAAAGAAAATTTCATCGCACCCGAGTCGCCTCAATCCAGACTTACTACAAGAGTGCAATAAGCTAGACATAAAGCGACAATTGCGAGAAGATAAACTAGCAGAAGAATTAGTAAACAATTTACAAGATTTGATAAAGATGAAATACCCGCAAGAAAACTTGAACGTTTCAGAGGAACACGTGAGGAAAGTGCTGATCTGGGCAGCAGCGAGGATAACAAACATACAAGAATTAATTACGCCCAAGTTTGCGTTCCTTTGGATCCTACCGTCAGCAGAGCAAATAGATCTTAACAAAAGCTTACTAGAGAAATTAATACGAAGATTAGAGAATATAGAAAAGTTTGATGAACAATCATTGAAGGAGTATCTGAGGGTTTTTTCTACCGAGAATGAAGTTAAGTTTTCCGCGTTAATGAAGATGTTGAGATCGGCGCTTAGCGGACTGAAAGAAGGGCCAGGTGTCGCCGAGATGATGCATTTGTTGGGGAAAAATCAATCTTTAGAGAGATTAAAGGCCGTTTTACGATGATTAAATGGTGTTCTCATCGTTTTTCTTTTAATTACGTCCTGTTTATTACGACTATACTGAGTAACCCTAAGTTACTAGTTGTGTGCAGTAAAACTAGCGAGACGAAATAAAGAATGTAAGCAAATATTTAGACGTTCATGAACATTTTTACATTGACCATGTAGTTACCGTTACAGTCTATTAAAGTCCGCTGCTGAACATGGGCCTCTTCCATAGATTGCCTCATAGGGGGGATATTTGCCATAGTTGTCACGCTTGGCAAGCGGGTTGGCAATCACGGTTTTTATTTTTAGTAGTTATTGGGAAGACGCTGCTGCCCATCTCCTGATTTGTTTCCCTCTGTCGTCTCTTACGACACCCACGGGACGATATGGGTTAGTGGATATTCTTATACCGCCACTGCACGGTACCATGTGGCTAACCAGCTTCGCCTGTAGTAACGGGAATTTTTATTTGGGATATATTAAACTTTTACTTGAGTCCTCAAAAGATTGCCGATATGAATGTTCACGAAAATTGGTTGAGGTAACAAGAAATTCCAAACTAACAGAATATGGTCAGAACCTTACTACGTGGTAGAGCCATGCTGCAGCTATATTTATAATATAGTTGTAGCACATAGAATACCAGCGTAAAATAGCAGCTTAATGCTGCTGTGTTTCGTATGGTGAGTGTAGAGAACCGGAGACCTTTTTACTGGAAAAAAGGCATTCCATCTTAGTCCTCAAGGCTGACAACGCATCTGCATTTTGATTCACAAGCGAGGATAGATGTAGATGTCTATGGGCCATAGCAACCACTTATGCTCGTTTGTCACCCGATTTCTATAAAAAAAAACAATATTTTAAATATTCATTTATACATTACAGCCTATCCAAAGTCAACACAGACATAGGCCTCCTTCGTAGAATGGACATTTGCCATAGTTGCCACTATTGGCAGGCGGGTTGAGAACCACAGTCTCTTTTAAGGGCTTTAATAATACACACTAGTTCTTAGCACCGACTTGTGAAACTATTATGTGGAAATAATTTTATTCGTTTTTGTTCTTTGTGGTTGGCTTTACCTTAACTAAATCGTTTAAATCACTTCTTAACAAATTTAGTTCGCGGGTATGTTTAAGATTAAGAACTGAAGTTGATTGTGATTAATTTACATTAGTCGGTGAAGTAAGGATGTCGCACGGGTACACAGTTTAAGTAGTTTCAGGGGTCCATAGACACCTTGAACAGGAATCAAGATGCAGACGCTTCATTTATGAGAACTTAGATGGAATGCTTCGTTATCAGTAAAAAAAGAATCCGGTTCGTCACCAACTGTCCCAAACACAGAAGCATTATGCTGCTATTTCATGTTGGTATTCTGTGTGATCGTTGTTCGTACCCCGTTGTGCCGATTCATTTGTGCAGCAGTCATTATTGATCGGAATTCCTGTGAAATTACTTTCGACGGAAGGCTTTTTGTAGCAGTTAAAAAGCATTTGGTTGTATTCGTCGGTCGAAAGTAGTTTTGACTGGAAAAGAGTTTTGACTGTAACATACATATCCCCCCCCCTGCTTGTCGCGTTATCTATTATTTACTCTTACGTGGTAGAGACATGCTGCAGCTATATTAGTAGTATAATTGTAGTACGAATGGGTCGGCTCGACCGGGGAAGGACCACGCTCTCACAGAATACCAGCGTAAAATAGCAGCTTAACACTGCTGTGTTTCGTATGGTGAGTGTAGAGAACCGGAGACCCTTTTTACTGGAAAAGAGGCATTCCATCTTAGCCCTTACGGGTGACAACGCATCTGCATTTTGATTCTTTATTGAAGATAGATGTAGATGTCTATGGGTCACAGCAACAGGTGAACTGTGTTCGTTTGTCACCCTATCCTATAAAAAAATATATTTAACGGGCACCCTGTATATTGCAGCATATCATCATAGTCATTACACCTCTTCCAAGAAATGCCATAAAACACGGTCTTGAGTCACCTGCATCCACGACTTTCTGAAACTCTCCACCGCTGCATTGGAATTGGGCTGGGAAGGATATGGTATTAACATCACTGGGGAATACATCACTCACCTTCGATTAGCTGACGATATACCCAGTGATTATGGCAGAATCCCTGGAGGACCTTAGAACTATGCTCAACGACCTGAGTAGCTTTTCCAATTGGGTAGGTCTAAGACGAACACGGACAAGACAATATAAACCCCGAACGGGTTACCGCCTTGTCGTGGCGGGTGCCTGCGGCCCGAAGTGAACGGCCGGCCCGAGGAGGCCATTCCGAGCGGGCTTGGCGAGTCCACTTCAGATGTGTGTTAGTGGGCTGCGGCGGCAGGGGTGTCCTCTTCTACAGCCGGGGTAAAGTTGCGGGGGAAGAGGAGTGTTGGTATGACGATGCGCCACTCATCCTACCCTCCGCGACTCTGGCAGGGCCGCAGAGTTGTTGCGGTTGCAATATTAGGCTAGTTGGTGTATAGATTGAAATACACGTTACTCCTTCAGGTCCATTTATTGAATGACCGAATAAAAGCTAATTACAATAATATTTAAATACTAGGTGAGTAATATTGCTTAGTTGCGATCACGTAATTCATTTGCGTCATGACCTATTAATGCTTCCGTTAGGTACATGCGTATAATTTTAAATCATACCTATACTACGCTTTGGTGGTGGGGCCGAGGGGAGAGCAGGGCCCCGGGAGAGGAGAAATTTGGTTGGCGGCGGAGTCATAGACCAGATCCGCCTCGGGGTTCAGGAAGACTGGTGCTTCCGATTGCTCTCGCTTTTTTGTGGACCCATGGTCTTAGCGTATCAGTTTTGGTGGGGTGGGGTCCGTTGTAAAGGTGGATTTAGAGGCCGCAGAGAAAGGCGTGTACTGGTGCGCCTTACTTTAGGAGGAGAAGGGAGAGGAGAGGTCGTCGCCCGAGGAGGTGCTGCCATTGGGCAGCCGACGCTGGTGAGGCCGCGGATGTGTGCGAATATGTTCGCCAATATGCGGCGGAGGAGTACTAGTCGGTACGAATTTGATATAAGTAATATGCGTAGGCATTTCCCCATAAAAAAACTGATAGTTTTGGGCTATGCTTGAAGTTGTTGAAGTATGAATCATCATCATTATCATCATTACAGCTCTTCACAAGTCCACTGCAGAACATAGGCTTCCAAAGAATGCCACAAAGCACGGTCCTGAGCCACCTGCGTCCATCGACAACCTGCATATCTTACAAGGTCGTCACTCTATCTAGTGGGGGGCCGCCCTATACTTCGCCTACCGATTGGCGGCCGCCACTCCTTTCTTCCCCATCGGTTGTCGGTTATTCGAGCTATATGGCCGGCCCATTGCCACTTCAGCTTACTAATCCGTTGGGCTATATCGGTTACTCTGGTTCTACTGAGGATATCCTCATTTCTATGTCTATGACTCAGAGAAACCTCTGACGAGTATGTGTACCTGGTATGAAATGTCCAAACAATACATCGACCACGAGTTCAACCGACGAATCTAACTCGGCTGGGCTGCGTTCGGCAAACTGCGAAAAATCTTGTCCTATATTCCTTAGAATTTTAAGATGAAAACGTACATGTAGTTACGTTTTCATCTTAAAATTCTAGTTTTAGTTAGAATAGTTTCATGTATCTTCTCTGAGCGCTTTTTATGATAAAAACGACTTTTGCTATTCCACAGTAGTTCTTTTGAACCATATAATTTTATCAATTTACGTCAACTTTGGTTATCCATAGCTCGGAACGCAACGAACACACGAATAATGAAAACAAACCGTCCCAACTGGCGCGCGCCAAAACTTAACTACTTTGATGCGCGATAAAAAACCGACACCAAATGGAGCGGCTCGCTCCATGTTTGAGCGTTCCAACGAACAATTTGACGCGCGTCCCAAAGCGGTATCCATTTCGCGCGGCTGGAGCGCGCGCCAATGTTCGACCTCTTGGAGCGCATAATCGATACGCGGCTGTAATGGCTCGGCCATGTAGCTCGAAGAACCGATTTCCGATGGGGAAGAAAAGTTCTCGAGTGGCAACCCTGTACTGGATAGCACAGTGTTGGGCGACTCCCTACCACAGAATAAATTAATAATAGTACTACGTACCCCTACTGTATGGAGTGACGACCTCATGAAACGCAGGTAGTCGATGGATGCAGGAAGCCTATGTTCAGCAGAGGACTTGTGATGGGCTGTATTGATAGTGATAGAATAATATAAATACACAAATTACATTCTTTTAACATTTATGTTAATATTGTCTGTTTTGTAATAAGCAGCGATATTTAAATCGCACATTTTAAGCAAGTTTATAGAAAAAAATTATGAATTCGAAAATTACTGGCTACCTAGTCTCATTTATTTTATTGTAAAAATAATGAAGTGTTTGTTCGTTATTCAAGGCTTTTCATATTCCCTTAATATTGAAAAAGGAAATCTGACACGTTGCAAACTTTTGTTATGAATGCAAAACATATGAAGGGGCAAAGCCAAAGGTTATTTTTATTTGTATATCGAAACTGGCGAAGTTGGAGAGAACAATATAGAGATACGATAGCCATGTTCGACTGCTCATTGTCTGTATTCAATGCAATCGATCACGTTGTAATATATATAACATGCGGGTCTCGGCATACGAGAGTTTATTGAAAAATTTGCTGCCTGAATATGAAAACGAACGAAAATATTAAAATCGAAGCCAATATAACGTCGAAACGTAATCACCAATTTTCTCAATAAATTCTCATTTGGTTTTTAAAGCCATTATACAATTTGGAAAAAGGCTCTTCTTGACCCTCACAATAGATATTGACGGCACGTTCGATCTCTTCTTTATAGAATTTTGGTCCTTTTAGATGTATTTCTTTTAGGTTGAGGAAAAGTTAGTCAGATGGTGCTAGATCAGGCGCATAATGGGGGTGCGAAATTCGTTCGATTCGACAATTATTGGTACCGGCCAGCCACCGATTCGCAGGACGTGTTGCCGTGCCCCTTTTTATATGCGTTATCTTGATGAAATAATACTTCTTGTTAACATTCCTGTATAACTTGTAGGAAAGGTTCAATAAAACACATTTTTAATTAAATAATCGTGCCTATACTCGGCTAACCGCAATATTCACTTTATTCCATATCCTGAGCCTGAGACATAACCCAAGCATATTGCCAGAGCTGGGCCATCAACTACGGTTGTGCCCTGACTACAATCCTTGACTGTTTATTTTTAAATTGCATTACGTTACCGACTTAAAAGCATGTAATAATAAATAGAGTTTATGGTGCTTTCTTTCTGTAGGTAATCGATTATAATGACACCCTTCGAATCCCTGACTACTGAAGTCATCATTTTGTTTGCGAACAAAATCACATTAGCTATTTTTGAAGGCAGTGAGCCTGGTCACCTTTACTCTTTTGATTGTGATTTTGACTTACGAGTGTTGTAATGAACCGGAGTTTCATCAGTAGTAAAAATCTCTCTTAAAAGGCTTGTGGATCGGCTGCAAACAACTTCAAATAATAAGTCTAATGTGTGTAGTGCCAAATTATAAGTCTATTGCGTTTATTTTCGACAAAAACGGGTCTTGGTAACCATCTCTTTTCTTTTTTTTGACTACTCTAAAAATAATTCTGCCGATATCATGTCAGTAATGGGAGTAACAGCAAAATATTCATCTACATAATATATTGTTTACTAACTTTTTGATTGAAAATCTCAAATCTAAAACAAAAACAAAATCATAATAAATATAAAATCAAATTTCTATTTGTGAAAACTTGTAATTTGCCTTCTTCCTCAATTTTTTTTTCACGTATTACTTGATGTTTTAGCTGTAAGTTTTCCAATATGATAAAATAAAAAATAAAAAAATTATTATCCTTAGTATGTATAAAATCACACAAAACGTTTATAAAAGGGGTAAATACTAATGGTAACAGGAATACCATATTAATAGGATGAGGGATAGTTGGAGGAAATCACATAAGGAGAATTTAAGTTTGGAACAAAAATGGTAGGTGTTCTCTCATTACCCACCCGAACGGATTTTCGCCTTGTCGTGGCGGCTTAGTAGCCGTGGCTTGGTCACCCGCGGTGAACTAAGAGTAACCCACATGGCTGGTCCGAGGTGTAGGGCCGGTCCGAGGTGGCCACTCCGAGTGGGCTTGGCGAGCCCACTTCGGATGTGTGTTGATGGCCTGCAGCGACAGGGGTGCCCTCTCCCTCTACCGCTACAGCCGAGTTGGAGTTGCGGAGGAAGAGGAGTGTTGGTATGGCGTTGGTATGGCGATGCGCCACTCGCCCTATCCTCCGCTACTCTGACGGGGCCGCACCGTTGATGCGGTGGTGGTGGGGGGAGTGGAGTGTCGGTATTGCGAGGCGCCGCTCTCCTGCTCGCTGGTTTTAGTCGGTGCGAGTCCGACAGGCGAGTAGGCATTTCCCCAGGTAAAAAAGGTGTTCTCTCATTAAGCCCACATTTGTAAATAGAACTGTCTCTAATCCTCAACTTTAGAACAGAGCATTTCTAATATTAAATGTTATAGGACATCTGGCTTCTAAATTTCGAGTGGAAAGGATTCGTTAAGATACTATAGGTAACTTAAAGAATCTGAGAGAATTAATGTAATTATGAAATTGGTCTTAATAAAATATGCCTTTTCTCTCATAGTTTAAGAGCCAGTGAGCGGCAGACTTACGGTATTTCAATAAGCTTCACGTTTTTTACAGTTAATCCCCTATACCTGAGGTACATGAAATGGGGACTATAATGATATAGAGACGCTGAGGTGTTAAAGGTGTAAAAAAACGAAATGAAATATTCAATAAAAGTTACTGAAAAATAACATTCGCAGTCACCTATGGCGGTCGCAAGGTCATGGCAGACAGGTTGACAAGTACAATTTTTTCTCTATAATTTATGTTATTTCAATAAAGCTGCAATTTATATATGTTGTTGATAATATTATTTGACATATATATTTTGCATGGCAGACATACATTGAGGGTCTATCATCCAGGCAGACAACGAAGTTCAGTGACGTCCATAAGCGCGTACTCGCACTCGCTCTAATCCAGTCTTTAGATTAAATTAAAATTTCTATTACATCAATTAAAATACTTGCTTTCAACTGTTCTTTAGTATTATTCATCATCATCATCATCATTATTACAGCCCTTCACAAGTCCACTGCTGAACATAGGTCTCCCCCAAGGAATGCCACAAAGCGCGGTCTTGAGCCACCTGTATCCATCGACTCCTCCCATGTCTTACCAGTTCGTCACTCCATCTAGTGGGGATCGCCTTACACTTCGCCTACCGGTACAAGGCTGCCACTCGAGTACCTTTTTTCCCCATCGGTTGTCGGTTCTTCGAGCTATATGGTCGGCCCGTTACCACTTGAACTTACTAATCCGTTGGGCTATGTTGGTCACTCTGGTTCTACTGCGGGTATTCTGCGGAAATCCCGAGCATAGCCCTCTCCATAGCTCGCTGAGTGACCTTGAGCTTTCTCATACGGCCAGCAGTGAAGGGCCACGTCTCAGATTCATAAGTCATCACTGGCAACACGCGCTGCCCAGCCGTGTTGAATCCTTCGATTGACCTCTCGGTCGAAGTTGGACTTACCTAGTCGGACTATTTGTCCCAGGTAAATATACTCGTGAATAACTTCGAGCTTAGTGCTCCCAACGACTACCGACATAGGTGTGACATGGACATTAAACATGATCTTTGTTTTGTCCATGTTCATCTTAAGACCTATCTTAGGTGAGTGATGTACTCGCCATTCATGTTCATACCGTATCCTTTCGCTTAATGCAGCTAGTTTTAGGTCATTTTCTATGGAGTTGTAACGAAATATTTACTAATCCAAGTGCATTTTATAAGTTGGTCGACGTTAACTTCTTAATTTTACTTAGCTGTGATAGTTTTCCTTTTAACTTCATTATATATACTACTATTGGGTATAATTTTCACATTTTCAAAAACAGCGGTTTAGTTGGCAGAGGGGGGGACACATGACTCTAATGAAAAATACCACTTTAAAGCTAAATATTAGGTCCTTACATATGAAATTAGCGTTTTGTCGTACTGACCACTTTGATCTGAAATATCTCCTCTTTGGTTAAGAATTCCAAATTCAAATTTATAAATTTATTTAGCTGGTACATTTGAGTTTCGAAAACAGTCATTCATTTGTTTTTTTCCTTATTATTTTTTTCTTTGGCGTCGCTTATTACCGCACAATGGAAAACATGAAATATCGGTATATTTACGAGTACGAGTTCTACCGTGGCCCCCGTGCTGCAGAAACAGCTCGAAGGATTAATGATGTGCACGGCGCTGGTGTCGCAAAAGAAAGCACGGTACGTTTTTGGTTTCAACGTTTTCGTTCTGGAAATTTCGACCTTCAGAACCAACCCCGTGGACGGCCGGAGACCAAAGTGGAAAATGAAGAATTAAAGGCTATTGTGGAAGCAGATCCATCACAAAGCACTTCAGAGATAGCTGCAGGCTTCGGGGTAAGTGATAATACTGTATTAATCCACTTGAAGCAAATCGGGAAAGTAAAAAAACTTGAACGATGTGTATCTCATGAATTGAGTAAATCGAACTTGCAAACACGCGTCGACTGCTGTGTTACTTTGCTCAACCGACACAATAATGAAGGGATTTTAAATCGAATCATTACTTGTGATGAAAAGTGGATACTGTACGATAATCGGAAGCCCTCGTCGCAATGGCTGAACCCTGGAGGCGCAGCCAAATCCTGCCCTAAACGAAAATTGACTCAGAAAAAGTTACTTGTGAGTGTTTGGTGGACTAGCGCCGGTGTCGTTCACTACAGTTTTCTAAAATCTGGCCAAACGATTACGGCAGATATCTATTGTCAGCAACTGCAAACCATGAAGGAAGAACTAGCTGCTAAACAACCGAGATTGGTCAATCGCTCTAGGCCACTGCTGCTTCACGACAACGCAAGACCACACACTGCACAACAAACAACCACTAAGTTAGATGAGCTACAATTGGAATGTCTGCGACATCCACCGTACTCCCGGACCTTGCTCCAACAGATTACCATTTTTCCGGAATTTGGACAACTTCTACAAGGAAAAAATTCAACTCCGATGCGGCAGTCCAAACCGCCTTCAAAGAGTTTATTGATTCTCGCCCCATGGTTTTTTAGTAAAGGATCAATGAACTACCTATGAGATGGCAAAAGTGCATAGATAACAACGGTGCATACTATGATTAATTAAATATATTTTACAAAAAATTGACTTTATATTCCTTCCGTACAAAACGCCAATTTCATATGTAAGGACCTAATATTTCGCAAACGGACCTATGAATCGAAAGGATGATGTTCCATACCCCAGTGTTTTTGAAAGACCTATCCAACGATACCCCACATGATGGAATAGATGGGTAAAAAAAAACATCCTCCATTTACTTGTATGGGAAGTAGGCCAAAATAAAAATGTTTTTAAAGATTTTATTTCATAGTTTTGTAGGCGTGATTAATATCTATAACTATGCCAAATGACAGATTTGTAGCACCTAGGGTCTCTGAGAAAACTGCGGACGGACGGACGGAAGGACGGACGGACGGAAGGACGGACGGACGGACATGGCGAAACTATAAGGATGCCTTGTTGTGTAACTTGAAACCCTAATAAAAGACTGGATTAGAGCGAGTGCTATAGTACGCGCTATGTACGCCACTGAAGTTCATTGTCTGCCTGGGTGATAGAACCTCAATATATGTCTGCTATGCAAAACATATATGTCAAATTATATTATTAACAACATATATAAATTGCAGCTTTATTGAAATAACGTAAATTATAAAGAAAAAATTGTACTTGTCAACCTGCCTGCCATGACCTTGCGACCGCCATAGGTGTCTGCCAATGTTATTTTCCAGTAACTTTTATTGAATATTTCAAGATGTGAGACTCCTTATTCAAAGCGGCAGACTTATTACTATCACGTTTTTTGGTCATTTTTTTACACCTTTAACACCTCAGCGTCTCTATATCGACCGCCTGTCAAACTAAAGAGTCCCCATTTCATGTGCCTCAGGTATAGGGGATTAACTGAAAAAAACGTGAAGCTTATTGAAATACCGTAAGTCTGCCGCTCACTGGCTCTTAAACTATCAGCTATCTCTCTCATTTTCAATCTACCGTCTTCCAATATCAAGTCGCATATTTATTCGATGATTTCTTCTGTAGTCGAAGTTGATGTCCATCAAGAGCGTGGGTCATTCAACGCTCTGCGGACTACTACGTTTTAATTCTATCGACCATTCGTAAACCTGTTTCAGCGTTAACGCTTTCTTGAAGACTAATTGATAAGGGCGCGATGTTCAAATTTGTTATTTTTTTGAAAATCCCATACATTTTTAAATCGACTTATCTAACGCTCAATAAATCGCTGTAATCATAACCAAAAGTGACTCTAAAATAAAATTTTACACAATGACAACTAAATAATTATTAATATAACAATGAAGTAGCGGCTATATCCATATGTATATTAGGTCCTTACATATGAAATTGGCGTTTTGTACGGGAGGAATATAAAGTTAATTTCTTTTTGTAAAATATATTTAATTAATCAAAGTATGCACCGTTGTTATCTATGCACTTTTGCCATCTCATAGGTAGTTCATTGATCCCTTTACTAAAAACCATGGGGCGAGAATCAATAAACTCTTTGAAGGCGGTTTGGACTGTCGCATCGGAATTGAATTTTTTCCTTGTAAGAAATTGTCCAAATTCCGGAAAAATGGTAATCTGTTGGAGCAAGGTCCGGGGAGTACGGTGGATGTCGCAGACATTCCAATTATAGCTCATCTAACTTAGTGGTTGTTTGTTGTGCAGTGTGGTCTTGCGTTGTCGTGAAGCAGCAGTGGCCTAGAGCGATTGACCAATCTCGGTTGTTTAGCAGCTAGTTCTTCCTTCCTGGTTTGCAGTTTCTGACAATAGATATCTGCCGTAATCGTTTGGCCAGATTTTAACACACAAACACTCACAAGTAACTTTTTCTGAGTCAGTTTTCGTTTAGGGCAGGATTTGGCTAGGTCTCCAGGGTTCAGCCATTGCGACGAGCGCTTCCGATTATCGTACAGTATCCACTTTTCATCACAAGTAATGATTCGATTTAAAATCCCTTCATTATTGTGTCGGTTGAGCAAAGTAACACAGCAGTCGACGCGTGTTTGCAAGTTCGATTCACTCAATTCATGAGTGAATCGAACTTGCAAATCAACCCATCGTTCAAGTTTTTTTACTTTCCCGATTTGCTTCAAGTGGATTAATACAGTTTTATCACTTACCCCGAAGCCTGCAGCTATCTCTGAAAAGTGCTTTGTGATGGATCCGCTTCCACAATAGCCTTTAATTCTTCATTTTCCACTTTGGTCTCCGGCCGTCCACGTGGTTGCTTCTGAAGGTCGAAATTTCCAAAACGAAAACGTTGAAACCAAAAACGTACCGTGCTTTCTTTTCCGACGACACCACGGTAGAACTCGTACTCGTAAATATACCGATATTTCATGTTTTCCATTGTGCGGTAATAAGCGACGTCAAAGAATAAAATAATGAGGAAAAAACAACTGAATGACTGTTTTCAAAACTCAAATGTACCAGCTAAATGAATTTATAAATTTGAATTTGGAATTCTTAACCAAAGAGGAGATATTTCAGATCAAAGTGGTCAGTACGACAAAACGCTAATTTCATATGTAAGGACCTAATATATTATTATGGTGCAGTGTGAGGGCAATCCGACACGACCAAAGAGACATCAGTCGCAGGAAAAACGGCTCTACGTGTTTTCGGAGGCATAGGGGTAAATTTCATCGTCAATTTCCTGAATCCCGACTCCTGACTACTACTAAGAATTTTTTGACATAACAACCCAATAATTGATTTTTGGCTCGACCCTATATTTGAACCCGGCGGGGACTAGCAGTCATGTGCTTACGACTACCACCTCTCTACTACCTCGTTGAACAGGCAGTCAAAATAATAATGGAAATACACAAACACTACATAGTGTAATTAAATAAATGATTTTTTGAATGGTCTTATTAGAATTATTTCAAAATAGTTAAGTCCTAAATCAAAAGGTACAATTTTGACTTTCAATATTAAATCTGGTAATAATAGCATTATGTACCAAAAATTAAATTTTAAAGATATTTCTCGTTTTGTTGCTAATAATTTTGTCAGTTCCGTGGCGCAGTGGCTTAGCATTGTATTGCGGCGCTGAGTGCCGCGGGTTCAAATCTCGCACGGAACGAGTATTTGTATGGCCTACAAATAATTGTTACGGATCTGGATGTATGTCCTTGTGCAATCTATGTATGTAAACGGATTCCAAGATACAGGAGAAAATCTCTGTGAAAAGTGTTTACGTTTGTAACGTTTTTTAAAGTGATATAATATATATAAGTAATTATGTTTTTTGACTCGGTACTTAAGATCATGTACTCAGGCTGGGTGAGGACAACAGTCATGGATTTTATTAGATATAAATAAAAATAGCGCACGTGCCGTATGTATCGCACGTACCTCATTATAGCATTTTTATTATTAAATTCATAGCCTCGCATACCTCATATGACGCGTGCTACGCGCTGCTTTGATAGGAATTCAGCAGCACGGAGCACTAATCTGCGAGTATCTCATTTTTTTTTATAGAATAAGGGTGACAAACGAGCACACAGTCCACCTGATGGTAAGTGGATGCTGTTATACATAGAGATTCACATTTATCCCCAATTAAGAATCAAAATGCAGATGCATTGTCACCCCTGAGGACTGCGATGGAATGCCTCGTTTCCAGTAAAAGGGTATCCGGTTCTCTACACTCACTATACGAAACACAGCAGCATTAAGCTGCTCTTTAACGTTGGTATTCTGTGAGGGCGTGGCCCTACCCTGGTCGAGCCGACCCATTTGTGTTACCACATTAGCTGCAGCGTGGCCAGCTCCGGATCTTCAATTTTTTTAGGCGGGGCAAAAACTGAAAAATGCCGCCCCGCCCATATTTATTTTTACCTTTATCATCTTTATAATTTCAGCTATCAGATGTCCACTAATTGATTGACATTTGGACATAGGCCTTCCGAAAATAATGTATCCATCGCTGTTCTTTCTGTGTTAAGCCTATTTATTTGCAGATATATAGACATGAACGTGTGGGATATATATTTTATACACAGTACAGGATAGGATTTAAAATAAAAATATGTATAATAAAAATAAAAATCAAATATATTATTGCATTTGTGAATTGAAATTACAATTTTACTCGTCGAGCTTTTTGTTCAGCAAATAAATCTATGGCCTTGTTATAATTTAACTCTTGTGCAATTCGGTTTTCTATCGCTAAGATTGCAAGACTCGATAAGCGTTCCTGGCTCATAGAAGATCGCAAATAATTTTTAATTAGTTTTAGTTTGCTAAAATTTCGCTCACAGCTTGCGGGTGTAGTAGGAAGCGTAGAGTAAATTCGCAGGGCAATACAAATATTAGGAAAAGCATCCTGCAAATCATGCGCATAGATCTGTTGCAAGAGATAGAAACCGTTAGCCTTTTCTATATCACCAAATAAAAGCGGAGCTTGCTCTTTAAAAACGTAGAGTTCCTGGCAGAATTCAACGGCGCTTAAATCACGCTCGTATTTTCGAGCCAGATCTGCTCCATACTTTTGCACTTCTTCAATTGACATTTTCAAAATATTAGTACCATTAAGGAAAGCAAAATTCAAATTCAGCATGGTAGCACAATCAAACCTCTATTTAATTTCTGATATGATTCGATCAAATACCATCATTATTTCTTTAGAAAATAGTTGAACAGGTTGGAGTGTTTGTAATTCGTCTTCACACATGTCATCGAATTGTATTTTACGTTTCGGAATTTGTTTGTTTTGCAAAATAGGGTCAACACCACTTTTTTCAGCAACTTCTCCAGCCTCTATTATCCAATATTCGATGCGATGGAACGGGCAAGGATAATATCTTCTTTCTGAATTTCTATATTCACTCGATTGATTTCGCGGAGAATGTTCGCCCAAATAGTTAAATCTATACATCTATACAAATAAATAAAATTGAAGTGTCTGTTTGTAATGTCAAAATAACAGCTTTTTACTATATGCATATGAAGGTATATACGGTACTTATAACAAAAACACAATTTTTGAAGTTTTGGTGTCTGTCTTTCTGTCTGTCTGTCTGTTTGTTTGTTCCGGCTAATCTCTGAAACGGCTGGACCGATTTTGACGGGACTTTCACTCGCAGATAGCTGATGTTATAAGGAGTAACTTAAGCTACTTTTATTCTAGAAAAAAATTAGGGTTCCGCGCAAAAAAAACCCCATGAAATCCAATCGAAATAAATAAAATAGAAGTGTCTGTTTGTAATGTCAAAATAACAGCTTTTTACTATATGCATATGAAAGTATATACGGTACTTATAACAAAAACACAATTTTTGAAATTTTTGTCTGTCTGTCTTTCTGTCTGTCTGTCTGTCTGTTTGTTCCGGCTAATCTCCGAAACGGCTGGACCGATTTTGACGGGACTTTCACTCGCAGATAGCTGATGTTATAAGGAGTAACTTAAGCTACTTTTATTCTAGAAAAATAATTAGGGTTCCGCGCAAAAAAAAAAAAATTAAAACCCATGAAATCCAATCGTAATAAATTACACGCGGGCGAAGTCGCGGGGAACAGCTAGTTAAGAATAAATTTAAAATTGTTTAAAACAAAACACTGTCGTGGAGAGAGATCGACGAGGGAGTTTTCGAATATAGCTTCATCCATTTCGCACGCACGGTAACCGGACGCGTGCTGCCGCGATCTGCGATTCCTGCGGGCGTGCGGGTGCGTATTTTGAACTATGCCTACTATGCCTCTCGCCGCACGTGGTCACATGGTCCGTGTGCTGTAACCCTGGGTATCGGTCGAATTGATATGGCCACAGTAAAACAAGAGTGAAATTTCTGTACTTGTATTATTATTTATTCTGTGGTCAAAGTTAAGTAAATTCGTCTGTAAAGTGTGAATTTGGCCGCCCGGGTCATAGGCCCCGGCTTGCCCCCCCCTAGATCCGGGGCTGAGCGTGGCCCTACCACGTATAAAGTTTTAATAATGAAAGTCCAAAAATACGCCCTGGCTCGATTCTTAAGTAATATCATTGGTATTTAATAATAATAATGACGATTAGATTTTTGTAATTTTGGTTATTGTCGAAAGCAGTTTTTTTCTTTTCTCTTTTATTTTGTCAGATTTCGACCCGAGTGGGTTCAACCCCTCAGCATAAATACGTCCAATTGAGCAAGTCGTGTCTTTTGTAAAGTTAAAAGTCACAAATCAATCTACTTTTGAAGAAGATTTTACACCCTAGCTAACAATTATTATTCGAGCCTCTCAAAGACAAATTGCTACGTAGTTTAAATAAAAGTTTGTAATGGAGTCGTTTAATTGACGACGTCGAGGATAATGAAGATTTATTTTTAATGGGTTTTGTTTAATGTTTCAAATGTTTAATTTCCAATTGAAAATAATATATTCACGTTGGTTTTTATAAGAGACTGCCGATCAGATGCGGATTAAATGTTAACAGCGCACTAGGCTATCACCTCATAGGCGCCCTCTGGCAGCCTGTTTTGTAAATAAACTATTATAATTTATAGTATAGTTCAGTTGCAAAATAATTGGGACATGTAACAGGTGGGCGTGAATGAAAACGTGATAAGAGAGTGAGGGCGATGTAGGAGTAATCAAGTAGACGGGGCGCGCTTTGGAAGCTCATATCTTTATAGATAGTACCTATAATTTTTTATTTTATTTAAGTAGGTTCCTTACTGTACATTACTTAATTTTTTTTGGTTTAAATACTTCCGCGCACGCCCTCTTGTAACCGTGCGCCCCTAGGCAAGTGCCTAGATTGCCTTAAGGATGATCCGCCACAACTGCCGACTCAAGATAAAATTAATAACGAATTTCCGAAATTGCGGAAACTGTTGTTCGTTTCCGTGGCGCTACCCTGGAAGCGTGGAGCAGAAGAACGGTGGTTTTGTTCTTCAAATAAGGCGATAACGCTTTATTGAAGAACTACAGACAGACTTCTTTTCTGAGCCGCGTCGTGCTGTTATCGAAAGTCAGAACAAGCCTTTAGGCTTTAGTACCACTACCATAGACACATCCCTTGGATTGTACAGAAGATCGAAGAGTGAAACTTGCCACTGTCTTACGTATGTGACTATGAAAAAAGTTTAACGACATAAAAAATAAAGGATAAACATACAGACATAACCACAATCGTTCTTATATCGTTCTTGAAAAAACCGAAATAACCTTTTTTGTATTTTGTTCTTGTCAAACGAACACACACTCCACATGATAGTAATTGGATGTTGTGGCCCATAGACACCCACACTACATCCATCCTCAGAGATAATACAGCTGATGTAATAAAATCTCGTATTTGCCAGGTTTAATTAACGTGCAAGATATCTAATACTAAAATATAGTGATCTATAATCGTACAAAAATATGTTCAATGCACTCGGTTTAAGCCATCTACACCATACTCATTAAGCTATGACGGCTCGGTAGCGCAGTAGCAAAGTATTTATATGCAAGTTGCAGGACCGTGGTTCGTATTTCGCATGGACATACGATTTCGTATTTTACGTGTTAGAGCCATGCTGCAGCTATATTAGCACGAATGGGTCGGCTCGACCGGGGAAAGACCACGCTCTCACAGAATACCAGCGTATTATAGCAGCTTAACGCTGTTGTGTTTCGTATGGTGAGTGTAGAGAACCGGAGACCCTTTTTACAGGAAATGAGGCATTTCATCTTAGCCCTCACGGGTGACAACGCATCTGCATTTTGATTCGTAGTCGAGGATAGATGTAGATGTCTATGGGTCGCAGCAACCACCTACCATCACGTGGACTGTGTGCTCGTTTGTCACCCTTATCCTATAAAAAAATGGAATAGTTGATCGTTATATATAACTATCTACTATTCCGTGCGATATACGACCTATGTCTACAAATAATTGTGTCGGGCTTTGATGTCTACCGTTACAGCCTATTAAAGTCCACTGCTAAACGTAGGCCTCCTCCATAGGTTGCCTCATAGGGGGAATATTTGCAATAGTTGCCGCGCTTGGCAAGCGGGTTGGCAACTGAAGTTTTTTTTATTTTTAGTCTTTATTAGGGAGACACTGCTGCCCATCTCCTGATTTGTTTCCCTTTGTCGCCTCTTACGACACCCACGGGATGATATGGGGTGGTGGATATTGTTACACCGCCGCTACTCGGTTATATGCCTATACCTACAAATAATTGTTTCCGGCCTAGACGTTTGTCCAAGCGCAATTAATGTTGTTTTAGCATCTCTCATTATTCAAGCGAAATTCAAATGTTCTTAATTTATATTTTCGGATCTCCGCGAGTGTTACAGCTTTGTATTGGAAGTCGAGCGCTATTTATGAAATTAGTTTATGTATAAAAATAGTAAAAGTTTCTTTCAAATAAAATCAACTACATCACCATTATTACAACCCATCATAAGTCCACCACAAAACATAGGCCTCCCCCATAGACACTAACGCACATCGCGACATAACGCACGTTACCATCCACATCATTTGGATGCTTGGCGGTCCACTATTGTGCGATTTACTAGGAGATTTCTACCTCGCACGATTTATTTGTGGATTTGTTTACCACCGGCGATTATTCCGGACCGATACGACTTAGGGACCTTCTAGAAACGAGCGTAGTCAGTTTTATTTAAAAGGCTGGCAACGCACCCGCAATTCCCCTGGTGTTAAAGTTGTTCATGGGCGGCGGTAAACACTTACAATCAGATGAGCCGCATACTCGCCTTGCCCCCTCTTCTATAAAAATTAAAATAAAGAAAAAGACACATAACTTGTGAGAGGTTCACATCACCATCGGAGCTTTTGTTTCATCGTTTTCAATAGTTCACTTGTACAGACGCTTGTTTTGTGTAAAATCCACTGCAAACTATTATTTAAACAATACGTATTTTGGACTAAGTTTCAAAACGCAACATATTATCTTTAGTTTTTAATATCATTGGCCACAATTTTTGGCGGATACTTGACCGCCGGCGGATTGCTGCCCTTGGTTTATCATTTAAAATCACAACACGAGTTATATAAAACCACAACTTTAAATTTAATGATATCGCCAATCTCAATGAGACCTATTAATAAGAATTTGGTGCAGACCTTAATTAGTAATTAATTGGGTGAACTCAATTCTGAAATCAACATATATACTGCTTTATGTCGCTGGAGGTTGCGTTTGGGTGCATACATATGGTAATGAAGTGAACTCGAAATGCTCTACATTTAGTTTTGTGTTTCGATATCAATCAAGGTTGTTTTTCATAGAGGCAACTGCACATACACGAATAACACACACAGTCATCTGATGGTAGTTGGATTTCAAGCTAGCTAGTAGCTAGTAGCTTCATAGTTAAGTTCTGCAATTTCGTCGTTTAAATTTAGAAGGTTTAGAGACCGATAAAGCAACAGCATGGGTCAATTTCGCATAGCGTCATGTGTCTTTTCAGAACACAAAAAAAAGATGCGCTTTGTCATATTTTCCTCAGACATGCGTGTGACGTGTCCCCACCACCGATGTACTTCGATATTTGTAACCCGACCAACCGACCATTCGAAGGTGTCTCGCAAGTACTTGAGGTGAAACCTGTATTACGTGCATATGCTTCATCCAGAGCATCCAGGAAGGAAGGAATTTAGGAAGGGCTACTGCAAGGAACAGTATCTATTTAATAAGCTTGCAAACACTGGGCAATGGTAGTAATGGTCGTAAGATTCTGTGTTCACAATTCGGATCTAACGGAGTGTGTTGCCGCAGAATGAATGAATAGGAAAGCTCTTACAGTACCAACGAGACGAGATGATACGTAATATAATAGATACATTAATATCACAATCACGAGTCGAATTATAGAGTATAGACATTTTTCAATATTCTCTGTGACATACTCGTAGTTCTGAAAAAGACATTTCTGCTGACTTGTCGACACGTGAATGGACTATTCGCAATTTTGTTCGATTTTTATACGAGGACATTTTGAAGTGGTCTTAACACGTGGTCAGACTATAGAGGAACTATTGGAAAAGTATAGCTCACATAGAATGTTAGTAGATGAATTTTTTATTATTAATAAAACTGAAGTGACAAATGAACTTATAGTCCACTTGATGGTAAGTGCCTTCTGCAGTCCATGGACACCTGCAGCCATCTTGAAACATAGAAGATTACAGATGCGTTGTCACCTCTGACGATTAAGATGGAATACCTCACAGCCTGTTATTATACCGGCTCTCTATATCCTTTAGACCGAAAACCAAGCAGCGCAAACACCTCTATTTGGCAAAGAAATAATAGGTCAGGGGGCGATATCTACCCTGACGGCCTCCTAGGCATCTCCCAGTAATTAGTATATACCCACGTTTATTACATAAAATATTATTCTATTTTATTATTTAAAATGTAATACGATAGTTTAGATGACACCTCAGATGACACCTATAATTAAATATATTTTGGTTTAGGTACATATAGGCAAATGTTAGTAGGCAAAACGTAAGGCGAAGCGACGACAATAAAATAAAAAATGTGTATCCACTTCAATAAATTGGTTTAATAAGTCAAGACTTATAAAAATGAGTACATTGCAGTCGGCCATTAAAATCTAAAAGGAAATTATATTAATCCATGGAACAAAGGAAGTAAAAAGTTGCCAAATTAAGTCACTAATCATAGACAAATCATAGATAACATGAACATTATTTCATTAATGTTCGTATATACCTAATATTGTCCAGATAAATTACAATCCCGCTTAATGGGTAACTGTGATGATTCTCAAGATATAGTACACGTTCGCCAGCCAGCATTCTGCTCTTAATTAGATTGAAAGAGTAACGGTCTAGAATTTTTTTATAGATTTCTTACGTGGTAGAGCCATGCTGCAGCTATATTAATAGTATAGTTGTAGCACGAATGGGTTCGGCTCGACCGGGGAAGGACCACGCTCTCACAGAATACCAGCGTAAAATAGCAGCTTAATGCTGCTGTGTTTCGTATGGTGAGTGTAGAGAACCGGAGACCCTTATTACTGGAAAAGAGGCATTCTATCTTAGTCCTCACGGCTGACAACGCATCTGTATTTAAATTCGCAAACGAAGATAGATGTAGATGTCTATGTGCCACAGCAACCACATACCATCAGGTGGACTGTGTGCTCGATTGTCACCCTTATTCTATTTAAAAAAAAATTGGCAACAAATTCCATTTCTTAGCTGTGCGCGCCAATCCATAATAACGTAGCATGCCGCTTTGTACGAGACTGGGCATATCAACCAAGTGAAACTCCGAGTGGTCCGATAGTGTAACGGGAAACCTATAAAAGTAGATGGTATTGCTATAAATATTACTTGCTTACGTATTGTATTGTATTGTATAAGTATACAATACATGGGTAAACAGGTAATTACCTATGTATGTAATCTTAAAAGAGAGAAGAAGATCTGGTATTTATAAAAACTTTAAAGTAAGGCAAAATATGAGCCTATAAAGGTGCGCACTTCGGGACAAAAGCTTTCTCTTATTACTAAAGAAGTAATAGAGTGCTAACGAACTCGGCTCCACACAGACAGCTTTAATGCGGTTTGTTAAATTTCTTTTAATAAAAATATAGATTTATTATATTCTGACTATAATATATTAAATCGTTTCGAAAAAAATAAATATTTTTATAATACGTTAAAAATTTAAACCCTGTAATCTAGTATAGCTTGACAACACTTGTGATGTTCTTGCAAAGCTCAAGTTAAATCTCAGAGAGATTAGTGGCACTACACAGCGATGTCATCTATTTGCTGGATGTGAAAAATGTACGGTATAAAGAAATAAGACTCAAAGCCTTAGTGAAAAAGTGTGGAGGACTTAATCATTTCTTTGCGGCTTTATGATGTGGACGAAAGGTGAAAGTTATTGAGCATTCCTCGTGCCATTTATAGCGACGGCCAAGACTTATGACACTTGTTGAACAAGGATATTATATTATATTACTAGCACCCCGCCCCGGCTTCGCCTGGATAGGATCTATTAATGTGGCGTTATTTAGATTAAATATAATCAAATATCATTTATTTTATCAATTTTTATTTTTTTTCAAAAGCTTCAAGTTTTTCGTATAAAATATAGCCTAGATCGCTTCTGATATTGCTCTCTATATGTCCATAAAGTTTCATCACAATCGGTTTGGCCATTCCCCGGACATACAGACAGACAGACAGACATTTTTTTTAAATAGTTATTAACGTCTTAATAGTATGTAAATAACCCCTTGAGCTTAATAAAAGTAAGTTAATACAATATTACAGACAGATGAGAGTTGCAGCAAATTTTATTAATATAAAATAAACTTAAGATTAGCCGGCTAAACTAAAGTTTAGTTTTGATCGTAAAAAAAAAGGAAAGAATGAATTTATTTAAGTAGGTATATAAATAGTAATTAAAGATGTTAGAATTTATTAAGCTAAGCTTTTTAACACGGATCTTAGCTATTATCTTTTTTAGGGTTCCGTACCCTATTACTAAGCCTCCGCTGTCCGTCCGTCCGTCATCCGTTTGTTTGTCAGCGGGCTGTATGTCATGGTCCGTAATAGGTAGACAGTTGAAATTTTCACATAATGTATATTACTGCTGCCGCAACAAATAATAATAATTTAAATAAATTAAAAATTTAAACGGGCTTCCCTACTAGAAACATGTATTACGATGGTACGGAACCCTTCATGCGCGAGTCCGACTCGCACTTGGCCGTTTTTATTAGGAAATATTAATTGTTACAATACAGATCAACATAGATTTGGAATTAGTTAATTTACTAACAAAGTTTTCCGACCAGATGGATATGCCAAACGAAATGTCCCAAGTGTGTTAGTGCGTTAACAAAAAAATAAGTACTAATAACAAAAAAATGTTGGTGTGCTGCTTTAGTTGGTAACTGCTGAAAATCGTTTTTCTGACCCTTTATCAACTTTAGGTAGTCAGGTTAGGCGTATCTTCTGAAACATTCGCGTGCTCAATTTATTTTAACGGTTTCTCGCTCTTTATACAGCTCAATGTTGCGTTTAGAAAGGGTAATTACACTTATATACTTTTATGGCAAAATGGTTATAACATAACAATCTCCACTGAAGTTTATGACCCGTTTTATACGAAATTTCAAAACTTTTATGTTAGCTGTACCCATATTACTCATATTTTATGTGTGTTAATTTATATCTAGTGTTCATGTTGATATTGTCTTGTCAGTTTGCGTTTTTACAAGCTCGATGCTCATTTGAAACAATCGACTGTATAAAATATGTCATTCAACTCATTTTTTATTTAATTCGTATTGCCAACATAAGAGACAACAATGCAAATATGGTTTCATTACAGTATAATTTTATATAGTTAACTGGTCTTATAATTACCTATAGGTAAGTACAACTTCGACCGAAAGGTCAATTGACGGATTCAACTCGGCTGAGCAGCGTTCGGGAGATTAAGACACATTTTCTCCTCAGGTATACCGTATACCTCAAAACAAGATTGTGCACCAGTGCGTATTGCCAATGATGGCTTATGGATCTGAGACGTGGTCCTTCACTGCTGGCCGTATGAGGAAGCTCAAGGTCACTCAGCGAGCTATGGAGAGGGCTATGCTCGGGGTGACTGCGTGGATAATCTTAGAAATGAGGATATCCGCAGTAGAACCAGAGTAACCGACATAGCCCAACGGATGAGTAAGCTGAAGTGGCAATGAGCCGGCCATATAGCCCGAAATACCGACAACCGATGGGGAAGCAAGGTTCTCAAGTGCCTCGTACGTAGGCGAAATGTGGGGCGGCCCCCCCACTAGATGGAGTGACGCCCTGGTAAGAGATGCATGAAGTCGATGAATGCAGGTAGCTCAGGACCGTGCTTTGTGGCATTCCTTGGCCTATGATGATGATGATGATGATGATGATAATTATAGACAGTCACAACATGCGTTGTGTTACAAAAGTTAAACAAATCAAACAAAAAATGTTAGTAAAAAAAAAGAAAAAAGAAATAATAGCTGATTTTTAATTACAGTGCGGATGTGGTAAAGGTCATGGTAAATATCAAGGTCAGGTATATTTTTGGTGACCTTGTTATACAGACGAGATATCCGGATCACTGGGGAGTAGCGACTCGCCACTCAAGTGTGTTCGAATGATTGATCAAAATTACGAACTAACTTGACTAGCCATTAAAGCTGACTATCATCGCTTGTTAATGGTAACTGATTAGCTTAGAACGTAAAATGGCCACAGCTGAACATGGGCGAACAAGGCTGGACAAGATTTTTGACGAGGCCCGCAGCGACGCAGACAAAAGCTTAGAAACACTGAGAATATGAAAAACATACATCAAGGTGATGATTTTACAAGTGTTCCGAACTGCTGAACTTTGGCAAGCCACACTAATGTTGCTATACCGAAGTCCACACGAGAGAAGCCGCTACCAACTGCTAGTCGTTAAAATAACTGTGCGTAATCTCCATAAGACCAGGTTCAAAAACACAAGGCAGACACGAGTTTTTATGTATAGCATTAACAACATTATTATGTTTAACAATGTGTTCTTTGTATTGTAAGCATTTTCATTCTTCGCAATTCGCACGTGTTATAGTTCGTTTTTTATGAATCGTTTACGGTGCCATAACGGTCTGTTAACACGTACATCCGTCATTGACCGTAATATACACTGACTTTTTATAACGAACTCTTTTTATATCGATGAAATCTCTAATGCATAGATACCTATATACGTTTATACGTTTTTTAAAAGATAGAGCCACGCTGCTGCAGCTACTTTATGATTGTAGCACGAATGGGTCGGCTTGATGGGGAAGGACCAAGCTCTCACAGAATACCAGCGTAAAAAAGAAGCTTCATGCTGATGTGTTTAAAAAAAATCACACTTTATTTGATTTTTAAATGAGAATAGACGTAGAAGTCTATTCTCATTTCAGACTTACTTGGGCCACAGCATCCACTTATCATCAAGTGGGTTATGTGTTCTTTTGTAACTCTTATTCTATAAATAACGATTGGTTATTTTAAATTATTACCCATACAACAAAACACTCTCTGTAACATAATGATCCCCTCTATATTGAAACAATACGTCTTTGTATAGACATCTGTTTTTTTTATAGAATAAGGGTGACAAACGAGCACACAGTCCACCTGATGGTAAGTGGTTGCTGTGGTCCATAGACATCTACATCTATCTTCGTTTGCGAAATTAAATGAAGATGCGTTGTCAGCCGTGAGGACTGAGATAGAATGCCTCTATTCCAGTAAAAGGGTCTCCGGTTCTCTACACTCACCATACGAAACACAGCAGCATTAAGCTGCTATTTTAAGCTGGTATTCTGTAAGAGCTTGGTCCTTCCCCGGTCGAGCCGACCCATTCGTGCTACAACTATACTATTAATATAGCTGCAGCATGGCTCTACCACGTAAAAAATACTATGATAATACTATGAAACTGTGTTCCTTCTGTTTGGTTAAGACATCAGTATTCATTCATTATCATTTCTAAAAAAAGTTTTATTATTTTATAAAGAAGGACGCATCGTATTTGAAGAAGTGAATAAAAAAAAAGTTACAAACCGACGTATACCTAGTCATAAAAAAAAATGAATCATGAACTCTTTAAATTTACGATTTAAAAGAAACGCCGAATAAGAAGAAAAATGACTTGACAGTATATAAATCACTCCTTACTAAACCCTGCTAAACCCTTTTATTCTGGCTTCCACAAAATTAAATTATTATTACCTAAACGAAAGAACGAACTTACAATGCTTAGAATGATAGCGCTCTTAAGACAATCAAAGTAAATAATTTTATTTCATGTCGAAAGGTTTTAGACTGAGCATTTTCGATATAGTAGGGAGGAAAGATTTCTTTTAGCTTTCTAAACCTTTTAACTTAAAAGCAACTCTAGTATTCTGCTGCTCGATTTCTCTGCGTAATAGAATCCGTAACGAAGATATCCGCAGTAAAGAAGGCCTCATCAGCAGTGGTCTCGTGAGGTGCCACGCTATAATTGTGACGATGATGATTGTGTGAGAGTAGTCCTTCGTTGGTTGGGTGTGAAAGAATTGATGATTGAGTTAAGACAGCTGGTCCTGATGGAGACAGGGCATTCGTTACATTGTTTGTTTGAAGTTGGTTACAAGTGTCCACGGGCTGAGTTGGCTCCTTACAATCAGAGGGGCTCTTATCGCTTAATTTCTTGTGTACATTCCTAATGTTTTTTTTTAAAAATCAAACTAAAACTGTTGTGATAAACGAGCACACAATAATAATAATCTCCTCCAGACCAAATTTCGGTCACGACGGCCAGTCTCAACTGGAGACTAGTCATCTGCGCAGGATAGGGTTATAGAGTCCGAGTGTATGTGCACTCTCTATTCCTTCACTCTCATAGTCCGATGGGGTGGCAATCGGACACGGCCGAAAAGAGCTGACGAGACTATAGGCGCAGGACCAATGGCTTTACGTGCTTTCCGAGACACGGAGGTGAAGAACCGCCAACTGCCTGACTCTGGGCTGCTACTGAGATTTTCTTGATAGAAAAACCCAATAACTAACATTGCCCCTACATTGTTCCAAACCTACTAAAAGTAATATTAGTCCAGGTTTACATTTGTAAACGTTTGTATACGTGACTCGACGTATATCATGATCACTAGTTTGGACGAAAATATACGCGATTGTGTGAGACGCCGTTGTACACATGTTGACCAAAAAATATCCAAATCCGCTTATCCAATAAACCTCATATCGGATACAGGTATCGTGATCGGCAGTTTGAGAGTATTTTTATACTGTATCGTGATACGACGATGCGATACGACACATGCAATCTGTTCACGAGAATCTGAGGAAAATTTGTAGCGTCGATATATAGAGAGCGTTGTACCGATATGCTGACATGATACATTTGGTTAAGTTGGGTTTAGTGTTAACGTGTTTTTAATACAATATAATATAATGTTTGGATGTGGAAAGGATACGAGAATCTGAGGAAAATTTGTAGCGTCGATATATAGAGAACGTTACACCGATATGCTGACATGATACAATATGGTTAAGTTGGGTTTAGTGTTAACGTGTTTATAATACAATATAATATAATGTTTGGACGTGGAAAGGATACGAGAATCTGAGGAAAATTTGTAGCGTCGATATATAGAGAACGTTACACCGATATGCTGACAAGATACAATATGGTCAAGTTGGGTTTAGTATTAACGCGTTTTTAACACAATATGGTGCGTGTGTGTCCACAAAGTGATGCGATAATGGTCGTAATCGGTACTTAAAATACAGGTACGATACGCCTTATCAATATACGTCGAGATGATCAAAAATGTGTGCGGACCTGGCATTAACATGTTAACTTTGACACGATGTACGTTTGTTAAATAATAACTTTTAATACAAAAATAATAACAATAAAAAATTACCATAACTGCAAGTAACGACGGAATATCGCGTTTACGAAAAAATTCCATCATTTTCTCAAGTACTCGAAGTAAGTTAGTAGCTCTTTATGCCTCGAATCCATTTTCTATAGTAATATGCTCTGTAGTTTAATTAACAGTACTGTTCTGAACGACGACGCTACGAACAGGTTCCAATGACGTCACAACCGTCAGCAGCAAACTAATTGCTTCTTGTCTCTATGGGTGGTAATGGTAAAGCACATCAAACGCAGAGACAAGAAGCGGCTCGGGCTTTTGAGAAGCGCATTTCCTTCATGTTTCAGGTGACGAACAATCATGCTGTATGCAGGTAAATGACATGCTAACACAATTCCATACAATAAAACATTCTAAAACCGTTAAGTCGCTCACTATTCAAATTTAGAACGTTTATGACTGGCAGTAAACAAGGCTATAAATGTTTTATTGATGAAAACCTATGTTTTTTAAATTGTCTTTATAATGTATATATTATACGTGGTAGAGCCATGCTGCAGCTATATTAGTAGTATAGTTGTAGCACGAATGGGTCGGCTCGACCGGGGAAGGACTACGCTCTCACAGAATACAAGCGTAAAATAGCAGCTTAACACTGCTGTGTTTCGTATGGTGAATGTAGAGAACCGGAGACCCATTTTACTGGAAAAGAGGCATTCCATCTTAGTCCTCACGGGTGACAACGCATCTGCATTTTGATTCGCAAACGAGGATAGATGTTGATGTCTATGGGCGACAGCAACCACTTACCATCAGGTGGACTTTGTGCTCGTTTGTCACCCTATCCTATAAAAATAATGTATGATGTTGCAGTGTTATCAAAAATGGCTTACATTTGATTTGGTACATACATTGAAGATAGTTACGAATTATTAAATTATTATTGAAACAACCATAACCGTAAAACATTTACATAGTCCAGTAGATTGTCTTAATTTTTTTTTAATTTTAATATTGAAAGACAACGAAGTCTCGCTTGCTGTTTATGTCGGAGCGATAAAAGAATTCTCAGAACGAACATATTCTGGTAAAACAGCAGAAGTAAAGAAAGCGGCGTAAAGTGTAATGTTTTCACACTATAGTGCTGTATAAAACTTGACGATGTGTATATTCGAGTAAAGAAATTAATAAAAACATTTTAGTTAAAAACATTTTAGTTAGGAATGTGTTACAGTAAAAAAATATTATTATAAATAAAACTTTACCATCTTCAGCTGTATCACCACTTACTTAGGCGGGGTAGTAGTTAAGCATTGGTTTATTATCGTTAAAACAAAAACTACAGGAGATGTCATCAATATTCTGATTTGGCATCAAATTTTAAATTATTTTTGAATTTCATTTTTAAAATGGAATTTCTTTAATTAAACAAATTTTATATAAAAATTATATTAGAGTTATTTTAACTGAATAGTAAAATTAAACGCGTTAAAATCCGTAAAATAGTTTTATTCAATTTCTTGTTGTTATTAGGAAGACGTTGCTGCCCGTTTCCTGTTTCATATCACACAGTCACCTCTTACCACACTCACGGGATGATATGGGCAGTGGAATCTCTTAGTACGCTACCACACGGTAATTAATAATTATACATAATATTATTGCCAAAGAAACAGAGATAGAGACATATGAATTTGATATCACGAATTACAGTTTTTTTTTCATATACTAGCAATGCTATTAACATTACTAATATTCCTTTTAAACACTCTTGGTAAGCTTAAAATGCTTGTCTAAGGGTGGTTCACGACAGTAGTCGAATGGCGGATTCGAACCCACGACCTTTAGAGTTCGCGATCCGTACCCTGCCGTTAGGCTACGGTCACTTTAGTTTAAACGCTAGTTTATCAACAGTTTCTGTTAGCAGTAGTTAATAACTTCTGATAAGAATAAAGAAACTACTTGACGAATCAATGCATTAGGGCAGCAGAAAGAAAATTTCACCAAAAGTCAAAACAATCAAAATCATATAGAACTGCGATTGCCAACCAGCCTGCCAAGCGTGGCAACTTTATCAAATATCACCTCAATGAAACATTCTATGGGGAGCTTATTATAACTAGCTAGCCACACACTTTCTGGCCATGGTAAGAAGAGACATCTCTCGCCGGCAAAGGTATTTAGCGAACTTTGATATCGTGATTTAGGTTTCGGTGCGTTTCGATTGTGGTGCGACGATAGCGCCGCTACAGCTCTGATGAATCATTAAAAAAATCTTGAATGATTTGATGAATTGAATCTAAAAACGATAAAACGATATAATAAGCCACTTCGAGTGTTCAAGGCTTCAACTGTATTTGCAGGCAAATGTCGAATACATTTAATATTCACGTAAGAGTCGGAACGTGACGTGTCACGTTGCAAATGCGTCTTTCACAAGTCGTTTAACTTTCTAGTTATAAGCTCGTTATGTGCGACACGACATCAGTAGAATTGAATATCGTCGTGAAGTTACGTTATCAATGGGAATCTCATTTATCGTTCCATTCCGAATTTGAAAAAAGGGAAACTCTATTGTAAGTTTATCACTTTCAACAATTTTCACAATACTCTATACAAGATGATCAGTTGATTATTTCTTAAAATCCTTGCCGTTGTAATTTAATACCAGCTGAGGCGGCAGACGTTATCCCCTTTTCCGTGGCGGCAATGAGTTTCACTCGATATTTACTCAGGGTTTTTTAAATTATAAAGAATAAATAGTAACAACTCCAAGGTCCAGATTTTCGTTCTTGGCAAAGAAATCTAGGAAACCCTCCGTGGTCGTACCACAAAGCACACCACAAAAAGTAACATTGATTAACATATGATTGTCTTTCTATATCTTTGTTGAAGGTTGAGGAAGTTTGCGGCGTTTCACCCCCGTGCCTCGAAAAGCACGTAAAGCTGTTGGTTCTGCGCCTGATCTCTCTCCGGTCGTGTCAAATTGCCGTCCCATCGGATTATGAGAGTGAGGGAATAGAGAGGGCATCTGTGCTTGTGCGTACACTCATGATGGCAGTCTCTGTTGAGACTGGCCGCTGTGACCGAAATTCGATCTGGAGAACATGTTTCTGTATCTACCCCAACCAGACAAGAACCCTTTAAAGATATCCCTATAAAAATTACTAATACAAACATATAAATAAAATTGAAGTGTCCGTTTGTAATATCGAAATAACTGCCTTCTGTTGAGCTCAAGAGTTATTTGGATGTTATTAAGATATAAGTAGCCATTTATTAATTTTTGTCTGTCTGACCAGTGAAAGGTAGTAATAAATAAATAAAGGTATTTTACAGGTACTTACATTTAAAAATTCATAACAAACGTGTCTTGGCAGTGTACGACGTTTAACGAAAGAAGCTTGACCTAATTAATGTAAAGAAGGCTGTTCGCTGTGGCCTAAAGCGTGGAAGATGTTTCAGAGAATTATTCAGGGCGTAAAATTTAACTAGTCCTTAATAAGTATAATCGACCTCAACACAAGGTTAAGCTTATTCCAACAGAATCATTTAAAAGGGCGAATAGATTCCCAACTAATCCTAATGTGGGAGTGTACACTAAGTAGGTGGCCGAAGAAATCGAATTTGTGGCTTTGTAGTGACTGACAAGTTGGAATTAACTTTTAGTCGACTACAAAAAAAAGGAGGAAGAGGATATCTTCGTCAATCGTGAACCAATTTTGTTGTCTTTTTTTTTTACTAAATAGGTCTTCAGGGGTGGTCCTATAATTATACTAGCTCTCTTACTATTATGTAATACAATGAAATCAGGTACCTACTCTGTTGACGCTCTGAGCCGTTACAGCCACCGTCTGCCTCCCTCATTTTTGTATCTTAAAATATAAAATTCGTAAATTCTTCGATAAAATATTTAAATTATTTGAAAATGAATAGAATAATAAAATGTTTAGGAAGCACTGTGCAATAGTTTCCGCCGCTTTTATAGCAGCAATATTTTTTTGTAGAATAGACCCTTTTTAGTGTAATTATGAAATCAGCAAATTGAGCAAAGCCAAGTGCTGAGAAAAAAATTGCCAAAAGTTTATTTCGGGATTGGTGGTATAGTGGGAGTAGTAAGGGTGGGAAAAATCATGTGAAGGGTCTAAACTTATTTTCAAGCAATAATGAGGTCAATGACATCTTTAAGGTCAAGGTCAAACACTCTGAAAGTCAAATAGTCAAGATCAATTCAAAATATGCTAAAATTTTGGAATACTACGAGTATCTTATAACAAGCTCTGACGACAAGGACATTTTCGAGGCTTATGTCAAAGGTTAAGGTCAAATAAAAAAATTAAATTAATCTTAAGTAAAATATATCATCATAGTAAAATCTAAATATTGTAATAAGGGGTAATCGACGGAGCCCCGCGTAGCGGGGCTCCTATTTTCCTGAAGCGTTTAAAGTAACCTAACACGGCGGGGTCTTAGTTCGCTCGCTTCGCTCGCTCACTAGACCCGCTATCCCCTTCTAGCCTAACCTGTCCGAGTCGGGGTGCCCCCAAGTCCAAGCTCGCTTCGCTCGCTTGCATCCTTAATTCTCCTTGCTTCTATGTTGAGTTGTGTTATTTTTGAATATTATGTTGGTGTAGTGTATAATGTAATAAGGTAACATAAAAGAAAAAACAAATCAAATGTTATTTCAAAGTATTTATTAAATTTTATAAACATATAAAATACATTTTAATAACTCCTTGAAAGGATCTAAATGTTTTATGTTTATTCGACGCCTCCAAGCATAATCATTGAGCCAGTCGGCTTCTTTGTGGAAGGCCCTTTTTACTACACGCCTGTGGCTCTCTATGCGCTGTGTGTGTGTCCCATCTGGTGCCACAAATCTATTTTCTTTACCACTATGATTAACTTTTTATGTATACAACCATGTTCGGAAAGGCAGTCATAAGCTCTCCAAAAGTCTGTATGTATTATTGAGCCCTGCCAAACATGTTTTTTTTATGAGTGGCACCAGTGCATCAGCTGATCTTTCATTATCGAGACACAATTCCACACGCATATCATCACAGCCATCTCCTATCATGCCTAGTACCCAGTGGCCTTCTACTTGCCGTCCTCTGTTATATTTTCTTTTTCCAAATTTAGATTCAAATTTGGACTATTTTGCCCGGCCCTCCTATTAGTGGCCTTTCGAATTTATTTTCAAAGTAGCTGTTACCCGCGGCTTCGCCCGCATGGCCACTGGGAAATGAACTATCCATTGCTTTTTGAATTGAAAGAAAACCGAGTTTTATAGATTTGTCAGAGATGCAGCCATTAAAAGGAAACTGAGCAAAATTGATTCGTCAGCCTATTTAAATGTTTTGAAACGCAGCGTATAGGAAAGCATGAAAATAGCCTGTTTATTCCAAATGGAAATGGGATATTTTTTTAATTAAAGGAAACTGAGCATAATTATCCGTCAGGGATGCAGACTTTTGAAAAGAAACTGAGCTAAATTGATTCGTCAGAGATGCAGTTTTCTGAATTGAAAGGAAACTGAGCCAAATAAAAGATCCGTCAGAGATGCAGCCTTTTGAGTTGAAAGGAAACTGAGCTTAATAGGTCCGTCAGAGGTGCAGCATTTGGAATTGAAAAGAAACTGAGCTAAATAGGAAATTTTGAATTGAAAGGGAAGATCTGTGGAATTCTGATTAATTGATTGTGGAATTTTGGAAAAAAAACTAACTGAACACTATTTTAAGACGCTACTGTACACAATGTTATATGTTTTTCCATTCAGGGAAAGAATGTGGAGATTCTGGGCATTTGACACACGCGAACATGCTACATACAGCTGACCATGAGAGAAGCACGGTTTTCTAAGTTGACCCCGCTACCTGTAACGTTTGCCCTTGCGCTTTATTAATTGTCATTGCAAAACTGAGCTTAATAGGAACTGCAACCTTTTGAATTGAAAAGGAAGATCTGTGGAATTATAGGATCCGTGGTATAATAACATTTTCACCTTTTCCTACGCCTGTCAAAATTGTAGCACCGATTATGTTCCGTCCAAGATGTGTCACACGCAGCCTTGTCCCGTTACATAACCGAGGAGCATCTAAATTTCGCATTAGCATGACTGGGACGCCTAATTTTAATTGAAGCTTATGTGAGGCCACACCTGACAACTCTAGAGAATTTAGAAACTCTACGGGATATGAAGTGCTCTGTTCTGTGTCCATAACTGTGTCTACTGACAAATACTCTGTTATTTCTCCTGCTACTTCGCTTAATATATCTGAATTTATTTTGTTAACGCTCTCATTTTTTGGTGCAAGAATCGCCCTTTCACATAACCATTTGTCGTCATGCATGTTGTTCGTTAAATCTGAATAAACGCTCGCAATTAATTCGGAATGACTCTGTACTAAATTACAAAAATCTCTCGTCAATTTAACGCAGCCCTCAGCATCCGTTTCTAACCGCCCATCGCCAATTTTTAATAGTGTGTCAGCATAGTTTCCAGCATTGATATCATTATACAAATGCACTCTCATATTCGTAGTTAAACTGAATTTTGTCACCTTGTTCCATAAAATAGACGACTTGAGGCATGCTTTAATTTCATCTGCAGGTGTGCCCTTTTGAATGACAGGTAAAGTTTGGCGAAAGTCACCAGCCAGTAAAACCACCATTCCTCCCATTACATCGGTATTGCTACGCAAATCCTGGAGCGTTCGATTTAGTGCTTCTACAGCTTTTTTATGCGACATTGTACTTTCGTCCCACACTAAAAGTTTGCATTGTCGTAGCATTATACCTCGTGCACTATTTTTGCTAAAGTTGCAGATCGGCGATTCTTCCTGGGCTAGATTTAGAGGGAGTTTTAAAACAGAATGTGCAGTGCGGCCCCCGCTTAGCAGCGTGGCGGCTATACCGGAGGAAGCTACGGCCACAGCAATGTTTTATCTTTCCGTACTTGCACTAATAATAAATTTAACAAAATGTCTTCCAGTTCCTCCAGGGGCATCTGAAAAGAAAAGTGCACCATTTCCAGATTCAATTTGTCCTAATACTTTGTCAAAAACTCGTTTTTGTTCGGGAAGCAAGCGGCGTACAAATTCGGCTACTTGCTGCTGCAAAGCTGGTATATCGTAGTTTGTTTCACGTATAATTTCATCACTTAGTTCATTTTCGGTTGTTCGCTGAGGCTTATCATTCCAAAGTCGCTTAATTTTTGCCTACCATTGCCATTACTTTATCTTCAATTTTCCAAGTGCTTCATTATAAATGTGTTCATTGTATGTCATGTTCACGTGTGTCTGCTGTAACCTTCATAAAATATCTTCCGCCATGTACTCTTTATATTTGTCCCACAATTTATGTGCATTAGATAGCCCGCAAGATGATATGAGAGTTGCATAAAGATCCCTAATTTTGGCTGGTGACTGGCACTGCACAGCTTCCTCCATGGTTTCATCCCAGTGATTATCGTTTTCTAAAAGATGCAGAGCTTCACATGCTTCTCTATAAGTTGCGCATTCCTAACCGTTGACAGTTTTAAGGTCTTTATATCCTGTAGGACCCCGAACATGGTGCAGCAGCAATCGTAAACAGAAACATTCAAAATTAGTTACATGGACGGTATACACACGACCAAGGGCATCTGATGACTTTACACCGGGCCAATTTGCAACAGGCGCACCTTGAATACGGCGTTTCCACTCCTTCCTAGATGTGTTCCAAGTATAATAGCGGGGGACTTCAGAATATAACAACGTTTTTGCAAAGGGTTCGGTTTGACAAAGTTGAAAGAAGGCTGTTAGTGTAGTTTTTGGCGGTGATGCAATTCTTTCTTGGAAATTTCTTTCGGTGAAATATACACGCTCTCCATTTTCTAAGTGCACAGCAAGGTGAGTAACTGTTGGGTGCCTTTCGTGTAAAGGGAAGCCAAGGAGACGCCACGCTGCCTCGTTACTGTTGACATAACGCCCTGCTTGAAAGGTCTGTACTTCATTAACGGGATTTGCCTCACCTTCACTCCTGAGATTAAATATTGCTTGGTCGCTTCCTTTATTTATGTACTTACAGATATACTTAATTGCGCGGACAGAGCTACATGCTTCTACATTAATGTGAGCATTAAACATTTTACATAGAATCGGCGAATCCAGCTGTTATCTAAGGTTTCGAACGCTCCAGAGCGAGATTTGATTGTAACTTTCCTGCCACCATCTTCGGGAGCTCTGCGTCTGTATAAAGGGTAGCCATTGTCATTGTGCACTGTTTCTTTTAATAGCTGTTTAGGGAATTTCTTTGTACATTTTCCTTCTTTCATACATGCGATATTGAATTTCGTGCTCCACATGGACCCTGAATCATATTTCGGACGATGGTATCATACAATTCTTTATCTTGCTCAGGATCCGGAATCTCGGCGCTTATTATGTCGTCTATTTGGCTGGGCCGCAACTTCTCTTTAAGCCATATTAGAATGTGGGCATGCGGTAATCCTCTTTTTTGCCATTCAATTGAATACATGAAGCACTGCACCTCTCCGAAAATTTTCCCTTTGTTAATTACATACATTAATTTTTGTACTTTTAATCTAAATACTCTAGCAACTAAACCGTGTCTGTCAGTACTTTTTTGGCCCGGCATTAGCTCCTCGGTTATTTCTTTCCATGTGGGATTGCAAGTAAAAGTAACAAAAAGATAAGGTAAGTTCGTACATAGGTGAATGCGTTTTGTGTGTACTCATGTAGGTAGCGGAGACTGTTAACGAATGATGAGGGCAGAATTACCATTTTACCTAAATCTCTGGGGTTTACATTGGCGTCGCTAGAAACTGCATCTTGTAAATGTATATAATTCTCAACGCGCAGCTTTTTTTGATTTAAAGATATATAACGGAGACGTTCACTTTCTACCTTCACATACATGTCTACCAAAAATTGATGAAATAATTGTCTACACCGGGCTAAGAGGTTAAAATCATTTTCTCGCAACATCATATGATACGCATAAAAATTCCTTTGTGACCGGGTTAATGAGTGAAATTTGAAAATGATAACCCTCTTGTCCTTTGCAATAAATCAATGGGTATTGCAGAGCGTCATAAAACTTGTGTGTATCGGCTACCCGTTGCAACGTATCATCACGTGCTCGCAAGACAATGTCTCGTGAAGAAAATTGATCACCACTAATTACGGCTGCTATTTCGTTTATCAAAGGTGCATTGTAGCGCCTTTCATGCTCTCCTCGAGGGGTCCGATCTGCGTGAATGACGACTTTATAATCCTCTTCAGGTAGGTTTTCTAAAGCAGTTTTAAATGTTCTGACTAAAATGTTACGTTCATGCAAGAATCTTTGAATTTTGAACACTGTGTCTCTCTCAACTCCCTGGATAAATTGGCAGCGACGGTCTACCTCAATTTCTTCGTCACCCATAAAATATACTTGTAAAAATTTATGCTGTTCGTTTTCAGCTGGAAAAAGTGAACCTATTCTATGATAAATTTGCCCTTGCACCGTAAATGTAGGCGAAAATCCCGGCGTTATTATTTCCCGGTCAACTCCGAAGGACGTCATTTGAAAGCATGAGTTATATTTCCGGATCCTGTTTAAAAAGCGCCGTGACTCATTAGCATCATATAAAAAGAGAGTTTTCAAAGGTTCTTCTGGTTCCCCAAGTAGCGGAAGAGACACTTTGCCATTGGAACAGCACATGCCTGCGGTCTCATCTTTCCATTTTAAAGCGCTGCAAAATCGACACGCCTTGTCCATCAGTCCGATAACAACTAACCTGTGATTTTTATAATCAATCAACGGATCATAATTGAATGCTGCGTCATTAAAAACCGACCAATTGTTTCTTTGAAAATTTTGTCGACGTTCAGCTTGGAGCTGTGCATTTGCATCTCTTCGCGCCTGTGTCTGTTCTGGTGTTTCAGATGCTCTTATAGTAGATTGACGTTCAGCTTGCTCAATGAGTCTGTGTTGAGTTTCATCAGGTGTTTCCGCGGCTCTTAAGGCGGCCTGACGTTCCGCTTGTTCGAATAGCCTTTGCTGACTTTGAGCAGGTGTTTCAGTAGCTCTTAAAGTAGATTGACGCTCTGCCTGTTCAAGACGCCTTTGCTGACTTTGATCAGGTGTTTCAGTAGCTCTTAAAGTAGCTTGACGCTCTGCCTGTTCAAGACGCCTTTGCTGACTTTGAGAAGGTGTTTCAGAAGCTCTTAAAGCAGCCTGACGCTCTGTCTGTTCAAGACGCCTTTCCTGACTTTGAGAAGGTGTTTCGGAAGCTCTTAAAACAGCTTGACGCTCTGTCTGTTCAAGACGCCTTTGCTGACGTTGAGAAGGTGTCTCAGATGCTCTAAAAGCAGCCTGACGCTCTGCTTGTTCTTGCCTTCTCAGTTCAGCATCTTCTAAAGATTCTAGCGATCGAGCTAATCTTTTCGCTTGTCTTTGAGAAGATACTCTTGAAAGGCTGGACTTACGTTTGCGAGGCATTATGAAGTAAGAAAAAACCTATTTATAAAAAACGTTAAAATACCTAAAAGGAATTAAATTTCCTTTTAAATATTTTTAAAAGCAAATCAAAATATCTGAAAGGAATAAATATTCCTTTTAAATATTTTTAAAATCAAAACATCAAAACCAATTCAAGACACAACACGATTCCGAAAACGATAGCCAAAAAAATCGAATCAACTTGAACCAAATCACAAAACAAATCGCAGAAAACCGAAATCGAAAGCAGTAGTCAATATAAATATAACCAACGAAAAAAGAAGTAAGTGTATAGGTACCGTATATACTATCTATACTATTAATATTCCTTTGAAATATTGTTAAACAACCTAAAACAACGAAAACCAATTCACGATTCTAAATAAACAAAATCCAAAATCAAAGCCAGAGTCTAAATATGTATAAAGGAATACCAACCAAATCAACAAAACCGATCCAAGAAAATACACAAATCCGAAAATGAAAGCCAATATAAATCCATTCAACCTTAACCAAATCACAAAGCAAATAACAAACAACCGAAATCGAAAGCAGGTAGTCGAATAAGCTACGAAATAGAAACAATTTAAGCGTATAGGTACCGTATGCACTATAAGTTGACGAGCGGCTCAACGGCGGGAGTTAAGTACATGTCAGGAAACATTTCGTTACCGCGTTTTAAAAACCTAGTAACGATATCTAGCGGAATCAATTTAAACTATGTATACGTTAGTTAATAAGAACTCTCAAAAAATATTTTTCTTATAATTTTGCACAATTTTTCTTATAGTAATACCGATTCATTCATAACCACATATAAGAACTGTATTCATTTCCGTTCAATAAATATTACTAAGGATTATTAATAAGGCTTACTAAGAACTGTTTCTACCATTGTTAAGTAATAGTTAAGGGTGAAAGCGTGACAGGTGGTGATAGTATTTCTGATCCATACTTATAATCACGCCTGTAACCCTCGCGAGGTTATCGCCTATTCTGTGAATTACGATGCACCAAAACGTTTGAAGAAAATCAGCTGGTGAATTTTATGTTTTTTATCGCTCTCTTCCCGGTCCTGCGTGGAAAAATACAGATCCATACATTTTTTTATCTTAATTTTGGTAAAAAGACATAATAATCCAGATATTCTGACCTTCTGATTCTTCTGTGAAAGAAGGACAAACAAACAAACAAACACACTTTCGCATTTATAATATTAAGTAAGTATGGATTCATAGATGACCACGGTTTCTCGGCAATAGCTCCGTAACCCTAAAAGAAATGAGCTATAGCTGTAGGACCTATATAGATTGTAAGTTTTCTTAAAAAATTAAATAAATAATAAAATAATAAATTTAATAAAATAAAATTCCGTATATTAATTATAAAAAACTACCCTTCTTATCTACACGCAACATACGTTCCTTATCTATATAATCCTACGGTCGTTAATTAGGTCTCTTTTGTACTGACTTTCGAAGTTGTTACAAAAGAAATGGTCTGCCTTTTTGAATAATATAATGACTTTGGATAATGAGAAATGTTTCAGGCTTTCGTTGTCGCCTTTTATCGATCGTCGATTGAACTTGTTAAACTTTATAAGTCTATTGAGTGTTCCATTATCGACATACCTAACATAAAAGAGATTTAAAAAAAAATAAGAAAAAATTGATAAACGTCAAGATCTACACCGGTTTTCAAAAACAAGTCCTTCTCAGAGAAGGACCATGAAGAAATCATGTCATTTACACCATTCTTAATAATAATAATAATAATAATAAGAATTGTTTATTTCGGACAAATTGTACATCCATATGGGTTAATAAAGTAACTTAAAATTATGTCAGTAGTAATTGGAAGTAAAGACTAGAAATGAGTTGGGGGTGACTCGAACTTTAGGCCTAGTCAGTTTGAATAGCCTATCATGTAGAGGATGTCATGGGGGTCATGGTTGAATAGGGGCAAAAAGTTCTCATTACACTCCTCGTGGGTCAAAATGGCCACAAAACCAAAAAATTAAAAATTCTTATTTCGGCTATGACTCCGCCTCCTTCTGAGGTTCTTACACAGTCTTTACTTCCCGCATCCCACTAGATTAAATAAGGTACAAAAATTACAATATTTATGAAAAATATAAAGTACATTTTCATGTACTATGAGTGTCCACCAGGAGATAAGGCAGGTCCCCGTGATCGTCACTCTTCGCTCAAAGCACCTCCAGAGCGATGATGTGAATCGATCCGCTAATGTATTTAGGATGCTATTGGAACTGTTCCTCATTCTACTGATCAGGGAGCCTGTTTTTTTGCGAATGATGGCTTCGAAGTTTGTAACTCCGCAAACACTTAATGAGGTAATGAGGTCAACACAAAGTCAAATGATTAATGATTTTTTTTTTAAACCAGACGTAAATTACCCAGACCGGTGACGGGCAGCAGTGTTAAAGGTGCAAACTAAAATTTTGAAGGTACAATATCACTAGTCCAAATGTGATCGCAAACAACCATCTCATAACCTTTCTTCTTTTTCGACAATGTAACTATGTATTTATGTAGCTACTTAGTGTCTCAATTCTAAATTATGTTACCAACGCATAGTCCCGCTGGATTTCTTGCTAGTTTTTTCCAGGGCAGAAGTTTTTTCGAACCAGTGGTAAAAGTATAAATGATTTTCAGATCCATTTTGAATAAAAATATATTCTATTCTATTCTGTATTGCTCTATTCTGTTCTATTATATTCTGTTCTGTTCTGCACTTCTCTACTCTATTGCTATACTCTATTCTATTCTATTTTGCTTCAAAAATTCCTTTTAATTGCCCTGCAGGTATTTCTAAGTTATATTATGAAATGATTTAAACTAACCTTTGCCATTGTAGGTAAATACATAACTCCCGTATTGTTTGTTAGACAACATGCAACCGATTTAGGAATCGGTTCAAAAATTATTCAAGGATAAATTCGTAATATACAGGGTTATTTCACAATAAGCGGCTAATAAATAAAAACAGAGAAGGTTCAAAATAAGTAATATAGGCAAATGGCGAAGAAAAATTAATTAAAAATATTTCAAACATTCTGTCCTTTTTATCTTTTAAATTCAAAATGAGTGGTAATGCATTATTTTAACTGATTGTCATTCATTAATTACTATTTATTATTACTACGCACGCACACATTTGTAAGGGTCAATCGGTCGGCAAAAACGTTGTGAATTGAATCGCAACACAGAGGAGCACGCGTACGCGTGGTTGTTGCCCATAAATCACATTCAATTTGGGGTAATTTCAAATAAAAGTAGAAGCCTTATTTACTCGTATTTTCAAAAACTGCTATAACGGTATATCATTATTTATATATTTGAACTTAAGTTTAAAATTTGGCTACTCTTTGAAAAATAACCCTGTATAATTGGACCAGAATAACTCTTCCGTGATATTTATTAGGTACAGTAGTGATTACTACTTATGACTTTCTTCAACGGGTGAGGCTCATGCCTTGAAGATGACTTTTACCAATTTAACTTGCTATGGGGTAATACGTCTAACATTAAAACTATCTTTGTTTTGCAAAAGATATAATATAAACAATAATATAATTAAGAGCAATTTATAACCAACGTCCCTTAGAGAAAAATGTAAAGAAATAAATATTGTAACAAACTATTCCACTTTTGATATTAGAAATTATCCTCACAAGTATTTAAATAAAAGAACACTACTCTGTAACAAATCCTGCTTACTATCAGGACCCCCAATTACATGATAACACCAAAGTATGCAAACCAACAGCATCACTACCCATCTCAATGCAACACAGGGCAGCCTCTCAACAACACGACCTTCCTTGCCTACACTAGTAGAATATCCCAACGGGCATAGTAACGACATGGACTCTTACAATTACAGACTGATGCCTCTTAGTCGCCTGTGCGATACTTTATACTGCTAAAACAAGTGGGCGATTACCATTCTACCTCCATTTGTTCGTATTTCTTTTTATTTTTTTTACCCTCATTCCCAACACTGCCTCTCCTGACAGGAGTCCGTCCTCGGGCTCCCTTTAGCTTTAAATATTAGTCTCCATCAACGGCATGGGGGATGCAGGCACCACGTAGGTCACAGGCGACGCGCTTGGCAATGGCTCTACGTTAGCACAACGTGTCGTCAGAGTAAGTCATAGGCACTACGTTCGCATAACTTAACACAAGTGGTAAAATTAAAAATTCAATTATTAATAAATACGCATTATTAAGAATAATTCATAAACTGCTGGTCAGATCTTGATCAAATTTATACGATCGATATTGTAGGCATAGGCACCAGTTTGCATACCTCACAGTGGCTGTTGATATAGGCACAAAGTTAGCGTTAATTAGTACCTGAAATCTTTTTCATATTAGATTTTTAATGTAAAAAGTAAAAGACATGGAACAACTACGTCAGATGCACAAGCGTGTACTTAAGTACATCCAACACAGGTCTCGCAAAATAGGTATCCAAAGTAATATAAGATTAAAACAGATGTAAAACGTTTCAGGTGCATGAAACAAATAAATAATCTGCTTTGCAAAATTTTAAATTAAAGTAAATAAAGATAAATGTATTGCGAACCATAGAATTCGGGACTTCCAAAGTTCACCACACATTCTCTTAAGAAAAGGCAACTGTGTGACATGGCACTCACAAACAATTGCACACATTGCAAAAACAGCAACTATGCGGGGAGACTGATCCCACCACATATTCCAAAGGGAAGGATGCAACTACTCAAGATCTACGCATTACAAAAGACAACTGCATGCAGAGGCGTAGGCCACTACACACATTGCAAATATAAAGAGCAACTGTATGAAAATATCACACATTGCAAAAACGGCATCACACAAATTGCAACAGTCATTTAATCGTCTCGGCCCGATAAATATCCACGTGACATGGCTCACCACTCGCAACGAAAACTGAGCAAGCGTCAGACGTCCATTTGCCGCGCCAAAGCACCATGTGCTTGGCGGCCGCTTGAGTTGTCTTGCCGCAAGATCCGCCGATAAGTTGTAGGCTGTAGCGGTGTAGCCTCAAACTTACCAGGGCTCGGCCGCACCTGACCATGTCCAATTAGCGGTCACGACATCTTCCTCATTGATCATTGTTGTAGCGACTTCTACGAACCTCTCGACATCAAACCCCAATTTTGTCGACTACATAATATTCGGAGTAAACTAACACTTATCAAAAAGGCTACTTATTTTTTTCAATTCACGGCACGTTAAAGTTAAACATTTATTTATAGTTACATCACTATACCTTCTGAACTTTAAAATGTAGCCCACGCCAATCATATTTCACATGAACTATCAAATTATAACAAAACTCGAGCAAGTTAAATTTCCACTGAATGCAAAATTATAACTCGTCTATACTTCCAGCATTTCTTTCGACATTTGTTAACATATTTGGGTACGTTAAGAAACAATGAAAGTACTCGCGGGTACTTTTAAAATAAATCGAACAAAGATATTTTTAACTTTTGGCTTAAAACATTTCACTTTACACTTTAATGATACGTGAATGTCGTAAATATAACAGCAAATTTAATTACGACATTTAACATAAAAACAAAGGCGATAATATGACACGCGAGTCGTATTGTAGTCCTTCACAAACGTAATAACCCTCACACTATTCAAAGATTATATGTGGACGGTAACAGGGATCTTTATCCCAATTCTGATGTAGCAAACTATTCCACTTCTGATGTTAGAAATTATCCTCAAAAGTATTTAAATAAAAGAACACTACTCGGTAACAAATCCTGCTTACTATCAGGACCCCAATTACATGATAACACCAAAGTATGCAAACCAACAGCATCACTACCCATCTCAATGTAACACAGGGCAGCCTCTCAGCAACACGACCTTCCTTGCCTACACTAGTAGAATACCCCATAGTAACGACAGTGGGACTCTTAGAATTACAGACTGATGCCTCTTAGTTTTTTTTTTTGCGCCCAATGCAAAGGCACCCTCCGGAAGCGGGGGAAGGAGGTGGTGAATGCTCTAAGCATACCACGCAGCCGGCTGCGTGGTTATGTGGGACTCACTGACTAACCTAACCATCTAAGTGCCTACCCACTAAACACCACCTTGGGGACGGCTTTGGCCATAGTGGCCTTTCTGCCGAATCGGACGCGACCCTCTTTAGGGAAAGAGGGCGCAGGCGGCGGAAGGCCGCTGAGAGACGAGCCTACTAAGGCATTTTAAGCATTGGACGAAGGCTTGGCCTGAGCCGCCAAGAGGCAGTCCAGGTCGGCCGAAAGCTGGTTGGGGGGGTTTCCGAGAGGGAGTTTCTCGGTCTGCGGACTCGATAGCGAGAGGGAAGTGGGGCTGCATAGGAAGCTGCCTCACGAATGAATTGATTAGGGTGAGACTCTGAGGCTTTGAAGAAGTTCTCAGAGAGTGTTTTTAGAAATTGCTGGACTGTGGGGAGCTCTAAGTCTCAGTGGAGGTCGGCGTTACGGACGTACCAGGGTGCGTTCGTAGCCCGACGACAAAAAAGGTTTTAAACAACTTGAAGTGGGGGCCGCGTAAGACATTACGGGTCGTATACAAACCTTATAAAGGGTCCGTTTGTTACGAAGGGACATTTTACTGTGTCGGCCCAACATACTGTTGAGCCTACCCAAGTAAAATTGCGCGTTTCGAGTCACTCTCTTAACATGAGGCTCGAAAGTGAGCCTCGTGTCAAGGGTGACACCTAAGTATTTGGCGGACGTGTGCCAGGGGACAGGGGTCTCTAGCATACGGATTGGCGGAGTGATAGTGGGGCGGCGTCGTTTATGTTCGAAGTGAACGGCGGAGCTTTTCTCCGGGTTCACATCGATACGCCATTTTTGGAACCAAGTTCCTAAGTCATTAACTGACTTTTGGATCTTGTTCCGTATAAAGGGTAAAGATGTGCCTTTGCAGTAGAGGGCAGTGTCGTTTGCAAAGAGGGAGAGCTGAACACCATTCGACGGGATGGGAATGTTGTTGGTGTACAGGATATATAGGAGGGGGGCAAGTACGGAGCCCTGAGGGACACCGGCTTTGATTTGGCGCGGAGAGGAGAGCGTGCCTTCGTGTCTGAAACGAAAGGTACGGTCCTTCAAGGAGGAGGCCACGAGACGAACAAGACGATCAGGGAGACCTATATTGTGTAGTTTTTAGATAAGGCCTTCGTGCCAGACTCTATCAAACGCTTTCGCTATGTCGAAGAAGACCGCAATGGTCTTATGACGGCGAGGATAAAAACCGCTGAGGATGTATTCCACAATACGGTGAACTTGTTGGGGACAAGAGTGTTTCGCTCGGAAACCAAATTGGTGAGGGATGACAAGAGGGTCACCGTCTGTGGGAAACAGATGGCGCCTCATGCGAGTGAGGATAACTCGTTCAAAAAGTTTGCCCATGGCCTTGAGGAGGCTGATGGGACGATAACTGGAGGGGAGATGTGAGGCTTTCCTGGCTTGGGGATACCAATGACAGTTGCCTCTTTCCACGTGGTGGGAAAGTAACTAAGGTTGAAGCAGGCGTTGAAGATAATAGCCAAAAGGGTTAACACCTGCTCAGGAAAATTTTGAGGGCTTGGTTGGAGATGCCATCCGCGCCCGGAGCCTTTTTGGGCTTCAGTCCTTTGATGAGGGATGAGATCTCATCATTGGACACAGTGATAGGGTCAGAGACTGTGGGAGTGAGTTCCGGCGGCGGACCTCATCCTCCACTGTTTGGATGTGGGAGGGTCTGTGGGTTGAGAGCTGGGAGGCATTGAGCAGCGATGCTGTCTGCAAAGCACTCAGCTTTTCCTCGTCCTCGAAGGCAATAGTACCGTCAGGGCGAAAGAGGAGGAGTATGGTGATAGCGTCTATGCGGAGGGCTCTTGCCATCTGATAGTACGCTGTATGAGAGGAGATATTCTCCATGAGATTACTCTTTTCGAGGTCTCGAAATTCGGAAAGGCGTGAACGGACTTCTCGTTGAAGACGATTGGCCGTACGTCTGTATTCGGGGTTGGATAGAGTGCTGCTCTCCGAGCAGCTCTCTTAACTTTATTAGGTTGCTAATATGTAAGGGAAGACCATTATTATTAGCAACCGGGACGACCCTTTCATTCTCCTTAAGGGAGGATGTTATAAGGGTGGAGAGTGAATCGACCGCGGTGTCGATTTTTTCGGTACTGTCGAATAAGTCCGAGGAAAGGGGGATAGGGGAGTCCGGAGAGTCCAAAGCTGTGGCTAGGGACGTCTTGAAGCCCTTCCAGTTATTGAAGGTTTTCGTGGAGGGGGATGGGGGAGGTGGCTTATGGCCAAGTATGAGAGAGACAGGGCGGTGGTCGGATCCAAGATCGTCAAGGGTTTCGATTGACCTGAGGTTGAGGGAGACTTCTTTTGCTATTGCAAAGTCTAATACGTCAGGGGCGTGGTCGGTGTTGTCGGGATAGTGAGTGACACCGAGGGGACTGAGAACAGTGAGGTCGAGAGACTGCGTGATATCAAGCAGTTTCTTGCCTCTCTGAGTAGTAGTAAGACAAGTCCAATCAGTATGCTTGGAGTTAAAATCTCCAAACATAACAACTGAATTGCCTAACGCAAGGATGGCCTCAAAATCTTTTTTGAGGGGGAGAGTTCCACTGGGGATATAGCAGGAGGCTATGACGATGGACGGATGTCCAGTCAAGGCCAGCCTGCAAACCGTGGCTTCCATAGTACCGCCGCCTTTGCGGTCAGGTCTGTCATTACGAAGAAGAGAATACTTTTGATGGAGAAGCCTTTGAGGTGGTACTCCGCTAGAGCGAGGAGACGGTCCTGTGCGAGGGGACCTAGCAGCACGCAGTTTACGCGCTAGTATGGCGATCTCGCCAATGTCGATGCTCTGAATAGCGGTATAAACCGTATTCAGGTCATCAACCATTGAGGGTTGCGCCTGTTGAGGAGCGGAGGAAGTCCGCGGGGGGTCGGCCTTTTTGGGGCCCCAGGGGAGAATTGATGGCTGCGTGGGCCGAGAAAAGCCCGGAGGGGGCTGGATGGGGCCCATAAGAGGCCTAGGGGGGCCCATAAGGAGCCTAGGGGGGCCCTGAGAGGGCCAGTAGGGGCCCTGAGGGGGCTGGGAAGGGCCCTGACGGGGCATTTTTGACGGGAGCGCCGGGAATGTGTTTACATTTACCGGCGGTGGAGCTCTGGTAAGACGGGGCCGAGGAGCGCGAGGGCATCCCCTGTAGTTGGCCGGGTGGCCAGGTTGCTCGCAAAGGACGCAAGCTGGCGGGGATTCAGCGTCAGTGGGCCGAGGGCACTCTTTCGAGTGGTGAGGGTCTAGGCACTTAACGCACCTGGGGGGGGGGGCTGAGCAGTTGACCGCCGCATGCCCGTAAAGTTGGCAGCGGTGCGCTGGGAAACCGCGCCTATGTGAGGGCTCGACCTTCACTCTCGACAGGCCGCACACTGTGCGTACCTGCCGGAAGATGTCTTTTGCCTCCGGCACGTTCGTGAGGATGGCTAGAGCAAGCGGAAACCTCTTGCCCTTGTTACTGTGCATCTTATGCACTGCTTCGACGGGGAAGCCTTGAGACTTAAGGTCCTCAAGGATGTCCTCGTTGGCGAGCTCGAATGGGACACCGCGGATTACGGCCCTGACTTTGCGCTCTTCTGGGAGAGCGTACGTGTGGTAGGACACACGCTCGGCTGTGAAAAGCCTGGTAAATCGGCGAAAGTCGTCGATGGTCTCGGGGATAATTTTTATGGCTTCACTTAGGTTGGTGACCTGATCGTAATTGATTTTAGTGTCGTAACAAATTTTCGACAGTCGAGTAAATTGAGCCTTGTCTCTAAGGAAGACAGGGGGCGGGACTTGTTTTTTGGGGAGGGTCGGGGCGCAGCGAGCTGCTGGCTTGGAGGGCGGGGGGAGGTTGAGCGGCAGTAGGGGTACTGCGGCAGCGGCGGGGGCTGCGGAGGTGGAGGCAGCAGTGGGAGCTGTGGGGGTGAGTGCAGCGGCGGGGGCTGCTGAGGTGGCGGCAGGGGCTGCCGGGACGGGGAGCGGTTTTTTGCGGCGCGTTTCGGGCCGCGCTTAGACTTCACGATTGTGAAGGGGGTTTGGTTCGTAACTGTCCCATCGGAGTCCGAAGAGCAGCTGCTAGACGAAGATTCGGTGTTAGTGGCGGTCCTCTTCCGGGAGGACGACGTAACAGAGGTGGAGTCTGAGTGCTCCATCGAGTCTGAGTCGTGGGAATCGGTCTGCGGGGCAGCCGAAGGGGCCGTCGCGGCGGTGGCCGGAGGGGTACATGCCTGAAGGGCAGGGGTTAGGGCAGCGAGGATTAACGCTAGAGTCGTCTCGTCAATGTTCGGGACGAACAGATTGAGGATGGCCCTGATCTGGGCTTCGTTTATAGTGGACATGTTGGGGGCGGCGACGTTCTGAGAAACAGTACGGGAGGGGGATCCCTGTTCTCAAACGAACAGGGCTTGTTCTGAAAAGAACAAGTGACTTTGACGTTCCAAGAAACAGTAATACAATATACAAACAATAACAGAAAAAAATAACAATAATAAAAAAATAACAATAACAGTAACAATTAAATTAATTTAAGCGGTCAAAACCTCCCTGCCAGGCGGCAGGGGGGCAAGAACGGTAAGTGAAGGCAAGCGAATTCACCGAGCGACTGCGCTGCACAGCGTAAACAGGATAGCGGAGGCGCGAGAGCGAGAGGCACTCAACGTACGGGGACGAGAGCGCTGACTACTTAACACGACCGCTCGAGAGCGGTGGCGCAAGCGGAATGTAAAAAAAAAGTGCCTCTTAGTCGCTTGTGCGATACTTTATACTGCTAAAACATGTGGGAGATTACCATTCTACCGTCATTTGTTCGTATTTCCTTTTAGTTTTTTTTTACCCTCATTCCCAACAATATATTCACTTTGACCTCTCAGTATATTTACGAAAATTTTATGTATGTACACAAAAACCAAAAAGTTTTATTTAAAAATAGTGATGTACATTCTGTAAATACTAGGAACAAGCACGAGTTAGTTACACCAGTTACTCGACTCCAAAGAGTCATTAATTCCTTCATGGGTCATCGGGCAATGTACGAGTATATCAAAATATGCAGAACTTCTCTATCAAAAAATTTAAAATTTTTAATAAAAAAATTGTTTAGGGAAGGTTATTAAACTATTAAAGAGTACATGATTGACAATAACCCCTGGAAATGAGGTGATCGCTACCGTGTTGTTTCCAAATGTTTTCATACTAATTGCATAAAATTGTAAATTTGAGTATGTATATTGTAAAATAATTTAAAAAAAAGTCCCGCAGCTTATGCTTTCTTGCTGGTTATTCCCAGGACAGAGGTTTTCGAACCATTAGTAAAGCTTAAATGACTTTCAATAGTATTCTTGTAATCTATATTGAATAAAAATGATCCTTTTCTATTCTATTTCTATTCTATTTAGCATTAACTGGTAAAAACAATATCTTTATTTAAAATTTGTATTATCGGAAGAGGGCGAAAAACATTTTTGAGGAAACGGTCGGTAAATAAATTATGAAAAATCTTATTTATTTCAGTACCTTATTGATAGGGTAAATGCATTATACATATTATGATGACGACTTTCTTAGCCTAAAAATCGGCTATCGAGGTCGTTTTTCGACCACGGCCAAAAATTTTCGATATCTGATCGAAAATTTTTGGCCGTGGTCATCACCACTCTCCTACTCTACTCTATTTTACTTTATGCTACTCGGTGCTGCATCTAATATATTATATTTTACTTATTCTTCTCTTCTTCATTAACGTTGCTTTCATGATAGCAGAGCACAGACGATATATATAGATTTTAAATAATGTTATTGCACGCTTCACAACGCGCGAGCGTGTGGGAGTGCTCTACTCTCGACATGCTGCTATGTGACGATTTTGCAATATAAAATTGTTAGCATGTCTCAATTTAGACACAAAATCAATAAAAAAGGGATGTTTTGAAAACTAGATATAAAGTCAGCGTATTTTTTTAATTCATTTGTTTAGTTATATTTACAAAAAATGTAGTAAAAAATTATTAGTACGTCTTTCAGTTAATCTGTGCACTTGTTTGTCTTCACGTTTCAGAAAAATATATGCAACGAAATGAAATAAATTTTTCTGTATAAGTTTTCATTTATCCTTAGGATGATCCCTATTGCTGGTTGTTATCAGACTCATAGACTTTTAAAAGATAGTTATTTTATTCATCAAAATTTAATTTAATTTAAAAAATCGCTCATGTGGTGTGCACTTTCGGACTTTCCAAATTGGCTTATTCTTGCCAGTCTTGTCTCCTCCCTACTCGTCTCCATTTTAGTTGAAAGCTACCCTAATAGCGTTGCCATTACTAGATATTGCTTTTATTATTTATGGCCCTCTTAGGGATTTGACAAGTGACTATTGCTGATTGCTGTTGTTTTTATAGAAAAGTATATTACTAACAGCTCAATAAATTATTATTATTAGTACTAAAACATTTTAGTGCTTATGAAAATTCAGCAGTAAATAAAGTACGATTAGAATAGTCTTAACGTTACTAATATTGATTAATTTACTAGGCGGACTACTTTTCTGCCCACGAATCCGTCTGGGTAGCTACCACCATCTAACCTATTACCATCATTCAAAAACTCCACTGCTGAACATAGGCCTCCCCCATAGCTTCGTAGGAGGGTTATTTGCCTTAGCTGCTGCGCTTGGCAAGCGGGTTAACGACGGCGGTGTTTTGTTCAGCTGTTATCAGGAAGATGCTGCTGCCCATCTCCTGGTTTAGTTTCTCTCTGTCGCCTCTTACGACACCCTCGGGATGAAATGGGCGCCAAATAGCAGTGCGTGCATTATTGTGCTCTGGTCTAAAAGCCATAATTTCAAGCTTTGAGGCATTCTGTCTTAGTCCACGGGGATGACAAATGACAATGCATCTACAGCCTTCTTTATATGAAGTTGGTTGCAGATGTCCATGGGCTGCAGTAACTACTTACTCTCAAGTGGACTTTTAGTTCAATTGTCACTTCAGTTTTTATAAATAAATCGCGTTAATGGAATGGTTAGTAAGCTTATTATGCTCGTGTTAGGAGTGGTTTGTGACAGAAGTCAAATGGCTGATTCAAACCCACGTTTTTTAAAGTTTGCAGTCCGTGTCAAAACCATTAGCCTCTTATTACTTTTAAAGTATTATACGTCAATATTTCTACTTCCTTTCTATCAGCCGTTAAAGGTACTGCTGGATTACAGTACTAGCCGACTCGCATCGATGCTGCTCCTCGTCAGTCTGGGTATTATACATCTGGCGTGAATGGGACGATTGATGGCTGACTAAATAGTGGATGGCTGACTGTCTCGTTAGTCTAGTGGTTGTAAACGCAACTTCTCATCATGAGGTCCCGGGTTTGAATGCCCTGTCGGATCAAAATCAGTTATTGGGTTTTTATAATAATAAATTCTCAGCCCGAAGTCAAGAAGTTTCCGGTATTTCACCAGCGTGTCTCGGAAAGCACGTAAAGTCGTTGGTTTAACGCTTGATCTCCTACGCCTAAAAGCCTGGTCTCTTCAGTTGTGTCAGTTTGCCGTCATATGCCGGAATATGAGAGTTAGGGAATAGAGAGTACATCTGTGTTTACGCTTATACTCTTGCCCTATAATCCTGTCCTGCGCAGATGACTAGTCTCCTACTATTATTATAAATCAGATGGTTATACCGCTATTAATCAAATACCATAAGACAAAATTCCCATACGCCGCTACCATACATCAATAAAACTATTTATCTATAATCATCACGCTGTGCAGACAGAACCAATGTGAGCCAGTAATGCTTAGGAGTTCCTCATTAAAAAAGTAAGGTTGTGCAATGTGCATGGCTCGTCTGCCGTGCAATGGCTAGGTTCGAATCTCGCATGGAACAAGTTTTTATATGGCTTACATGTATTTATTCCCTAAAATATAAGGAGATATTTGTCCATTGTACATAAACTGTACGTATGTAAAATGTCTCAATGATACAGAAGAAAGCTACAGTGCCCTTCCTACCTAACTTATGTATTGAATATGTAATTTATAATATACTCGGACTTAGTCTCAGTCAAATGTGGAATAAATTTTAAAAACTTATTACAACCCTCAAGTGTGTTTCTAATTAATGTTTTCGACCACAAAGTCTTAAGTCTCGCAGAGATCAAAAGAATCTCCATTAACAAACGTTGAAGCTTTTTTTTTGTGTTTGGTATGTTTAGCCTACCGTATACAGTGTATTGCCGGTATAAAAATATCCACTATACCATATTATCCCGTGGGTTCGTAAGTGGCGACAGAAGGAAATGGAACAGAAGATGAGAAGCAGCATCTTCCTGATAACAATATAAAATAAAATATATTTTTTACGTGGTAGAGCCATGCTACAGCTATATTAGTTGTATAGTTGTAGTACGAATGGGTCGGCTCGACCGGGGAAGGACCACGCTCTCACAGAATACCAGCGTAAAATAGCAGCTTAACACTGCTGTGTTTCGTATGGTGAGTGTAGAGAACCGGAGACCCTTTTTACTGGAAAAGAGGCATTCCATCTTAGTCCTCACGGGTGACAACGCATCTGCATTTTGATTCTTTATTGAACATAGATGTAGATGTCTATGGGTCACAGCAACCACTTACCATCAGGTGGACTGTGTGCTCGTTTGTCACCCTCTCCTATAAAAAAAAAAACTGGTTGCGAATCCGCCTGCCAAGCGCGGCAACTACGTAAAATATTCCCCCTACGAAGAAATCAAGAATTATTTGAGGAAGCTTGTTTTCAGCAGTAGGCTTCTGATAGGCTGTAATGATGATGATAATGACGTTAAGCCTTAGGTTCCCGGTAAAAGTTTTAAAATTTCGGTAATTGGGACTGCTATTCGAGCCGTTTAATTTTAGATTTATTCTTAGAAATCGAATATTAGTACCACTCCAACCACAGAATATAGACGTAGACGTAGAATATATAAGTAGTTTATCGCAGTTACATAATAACAAAATGAAGACATGTAATATAAAAAATAAAATAATAACAACATAGTAGCTATTAGATGCTTTTTGTTTAATTATGAGAGTGTGATTAGAACAGTAGTTTTATATACAAGTATCACATGTTAGTATAGAATTGTTATTAGTATTGTCTTAATATAGTATTATTATGCTTCCTCCACACTACTCGCGAAGTAACTTCGACGAAGTGCTCGTCGAAGTCGATCGAAGTCCGAAGAACGTGACTACACACTCGTGCTACTTCGCGAAGAGCTCAGTCATCTTGAGTCTCCCGCACCCTTAACATGAATAACGTTCAAGAGGCAGCTGCTATAGGTACCTAATTGTGTGAACAGTACGACGTCAATGCGTTAACTAAATAAATAATTATGTAGAAAGCTACATATTTAATATTTATACATAAAAAAAATATTCATAACTGGCGTACGCCGAGTAGTGTAGGAGACGCTTCGTGTAACTTCAGGGTGCTTCGCGAAGTCCGTTGACTCTGGCGCAAAAAACCGACAGCGTTCGGAAGTCGCCCGAGGCGAAGCGAGGTTGCACGAAGCGAATTGAAGTACCTCTCTACACTATTCGCCTCGTCCAACTTCGACCTACTTCGCTAGTAGTGTGGAGGAGGCATTATAGATAATTAGTACTAGATGTTAGGACTGCTATTCTGTGTAGCAGTTTGTACACCAAATAGCATTGCGTGCGCTGCTCTGTTCCGGTTGGAAGGGTATAAGAAGCGTGTATACTCGTAAATAAAGACTGTGAGACATTTCATCTGAGTCCTCAGATGTGACAGCTGACAACGCATCAAAGTTCGTTTTTCACTTAACTATTAACAAACTACTGAGCTTCTATTCAATAAACACTTACACGCTGACATTGGTGTATAATCAAAACCGCCATAAAAAAGAAAGAAGAAGAAGAACTATTAAAAAAAAGTAGAAAAGGTAAAAAAAATAGCTATATTTTACTTATATTATATAATTTATTAAACGAATTATAGTACTAGACAGATAAAAACAACTGCAGAATCCCGAATACGAACTACGGACACGACATGGTTTAGAGTGAGTCCAGTCCACACGCATTGCAGCGGAGGAACAGTGCTACACCGCTGTGATATTGTCGCAGTGAATGCTACATTGACGTGGTAGCAACCGTAGCGGCGACGAAGTAAGTCTGTTAACGACAATGGAGAAAATTGGGATACCTTTTGGTATCCCACCGTATTACTCTTCGTTGCTGCTTCATTCTGATCCAAGATCCGGTGTGTTTGTAATACGCGGTGGCATAACATGTATTTTTACAAGCTTTTATTTAACTTGCAATGTACTACTACTACTAAACTACGAGTATGTTTGTTCGGGTGGAATCTTGCAACTCAATTTTGAAGCAGATATCGTCAACCGATTGAGCTGAAATTTTGTATACACCTTTAGTTTGGATGACAATGCATGGTTAGCTGTTTGACGTCATTCTAAATCCAATATGGCGGAACACCCAAGATGGCGGACTAGTTAGTTTTAATGCACTCCTACAATATGGGTATCAAATCAAAGGGCTTGCTGAGAATAACTCGAAAAATAAAGTCACGTCACTCTAAATCCAATGTGTCGGACTTTTAAAGATGGCGGACTAAGTTTTTTATGCTTTCCTACAATATGGGTATCAATTGAAAGGACTTGCTGAGAATATTAATGCGAGTTAAAAAAATAAGATGGTGATCATAATTTACGTTGCTCCAGTCCTCCTCAAAAGAGCTACACTATTCGAAATTAACCGACAAACGAACTTGCAACAATGATGCGTTGAATGGGATGAACAGACTGAGAAACCTGTCCTGACGTTATAAGTTGATAGTCAAAGTTTTAAAGGAAAAGTTTATTTTATTCTTTTTAGCGCATTTAAATAAAAGCTTGTTATTAAAAAAGTTTTTTTTACTTTTAATTAATTATTTTAACGCTGTATCGTCACTACTCAGTTGCTACGGTTTTAGAGCTATATTTTTGATACGATGGACGACTATCGTAGCATTTGCGTAGCAGAGCATATGCTCTGCTACGCTTGTACGATATTAGTCGCTTATTCATAAGTCGGAGCGCATATGACTACAATCTACAGTTACAGCTTCGGCCTACGGCGTAGCCGGCTGTCTACGGCTACGACCTTTGACTATAGTCACGATGGCTTATTATTTACTGAAATATGTTAACCGTATACCATAACTTCTCAGTATAAAATTGATTGATTCTCGATTATCAGTTCTTATATTCATCATCAAAATCACCGTTACACAAGTCCAGTGCGCAACGAAACAAAACTTACTTTTTATAAATACATTTAAAATGTTTATGTTTCATAATATAAACCTACATTTTCATAGTCATTTTCATTGATAGTACCATAAATTTCAACGTCACGGGTAAAAGTAAAAAATGACATGGCTTAAAAAGGTGAGGAAAGAAGGTACCTATAATGTCTTCGTCAAACAAATGGTTCTATTACGCAAATCGTCGGACTCGTCCTGGTCTTTCATTTTCAGCGTGCGATAGCATGTAGAAATTAGGGTTGTCATTTTGGATTTTGTAACTTCATTTATTTTGGAATTTTTGCCTAAAAAGAAAATATTTCTTTATCGAATTAAAAGATAGGAATGGAGGCCTTAATGTCTGTTAACATTCTCTACCAGTCAACCTTGAATGTGGTGCGAAATTGAGTAAGGTTCAATTAAATTAGTAAATATTAGATGTTGCTTTATATTTTATTTTATAATTTATATTTAGTGTTATTAAAATTATTTTGTTTTATTATCCTTGGTATTAAATACAATTAATTCATGCTGCAGTTATAGCATAGTAGCAGTAGGAATGAGTCGGTTTGATCGGGAAGGATCACGCTCTCACAGAATAAAATATAGCGTAAAATAGCAGCTTAATGCTGCTGTGTTTAGTATTGTGAGTGTAGAGAACTGGAGACACTTTTAACTGGTAACAAGTTATTTTACCTTAGTCTTCAGGGATGACAACGAATCACCATTTTGATTTTAAATTCAGGATAGAGATAGGTGTCTATTGGCCACATCATCTACTTACTATAACCTGGTCTCTTTGTTCGCTTGTCATTATTCTATAGATACAAGTGGTAAAATTAAAAATTTTGTTCAACCGACTTCAATATAAATAAAATGAGAACATCATCAAAGTAGTCAAAGTCAATTAAATACGCATTATTAAGGAAAAGAGCTTTATTGCAATTAATGCTACTAAAATCGTTGCAGACACACTTTATGAACCCAATTTGCTTGTATGATTTGTCAACAATACTGCCTATATGCTCATTGAACGTTAATTTTGAGTCCAATCTGATACCAAGATCTCTGCCTGATGATCTCTAACTCACTCTTTATGGAGTTATTGTTAATTGTATACTTGTAATCTATGAGCTGCTTCTTGCGACTGAAGGTTATTTTGACACATTTTTCACTATTGATAATAATTCTATTTTTTCTGTAATAAGTTTCTAGGTTTTTTAAACCGTTTTGAATCAGAACACAGTCAATTGATTTTATTTTTAGATAAATTTTTTCGTCATCTGCGAACAATAAATAGTTTGAATGATAGAAGCAGTCACCGATGTCAAATAAATAGGCGTTATAGAACAAAGGTCCGAGTATTGAGCCGTGTGGGACACCAGATGTTATATGTATATAATTGATTAAAACAGCTTTAACTTAACGGTTGATCTTTAATTTATAAAACGATGTTATTCAGTTAGTATTGATTTTGACTATTATGTATAAAAATAAGTTTCTAAAACCTTTCCAAATGTGTTTAATATATAGATTGGGCGGTAGTGCTCAATTCTGTTTTTAGTCCACTCTTATGTATAGGTATTATTAGAGCTTCTTTCCACTTACTAGGAAATGTTCTATAGGTGTTAACAGACATATTGAAAATTATTGAGAGAGGTCTGGCCAAGTATTTTGCACATTTATGTATAAATAGGGGAGGTATCCAATCGCTACCAGGCCCTGTATTGGTTTTAAGTGTATTTAGAATACGAAAAACATTTTTAGTACTAAAGTATATATTATGTAATATATCGTTTGATTCAAAGTTTGGAATATGGGAATAATCGTAAGAAAAGAAAGTTTTTGAATAAACACTTTCAAAAAATTTATTAAATCCCGCACATACGTTCGTTTCATTTGTGTATGATTCATTTCATAATTGTAATGTATTAGGGTATGTAGAGTTGATATTACGTATAGATTTTAAATTAGATCATAATATTTTAGAATCTTTTTTTAACTAAGTAACGCTCATGGTACTGTTTCTGTAATTTCTTTTGTCTAGTACGTAATATGCAAAATTCGTCATAATTACGGGGATTTTTATACTTTTTCCAATGTTTATGTTTTAGGAGCTTTTCTCCAATAATATGTCTTAGTGATTTAGAATACCAAACAGGGTAATTAGATGAACGGGATAAACAAGTAGGTACAAATTTGTCAATTATTAAGTGTAGTTGGGAATAAAAATTTTGAACTACAACATCAATTGAGTTACCAATTATTAAGGAAGGCCAGTTGACTTCTGAGAGGGTTTTATTTATTTTATCGTAATCTTTATACTTAAATTTATATAATATTATATATATTTAAAAGTGGTAACCCTACTATTTGACGCATGACCTCTTTAGAATTTAGATCTTCAAGTGATGGTTGTCACGTACTCTCTAAATCTGCACGAATCCAATCGAAGCCTTGAATAGCGCTGTGTGAGATTTTTCATCAAGTGTTGTCTGTACTTGATGAAGATATTGAGATTATGGGCTTTATTACAGACACAAGAATTGAATGAATCTTTAATATATGAATAAAAAGATATTTCACGATGATCTCTTAGCCGATTTTCAACGTGAGATAACTCTTTTTTCATAAACAAGATTTCATCTGAGTTGTACATATATCAAGTTCAAGAAATATATTATAGTAAAATAGAATAGAATAGATTAGATTTTTTTAATCCAATATAGATAGCCCCACAGAAAGTACTCGAGCGGTGTTAAGTCACACGATCTCGATGGCCAGTTGATGTCGCCATCACGCGAGATGACAAAGCCCTCGAACTTATTATCAAATAAATTCAATGTTTCCCGTGCAGTATGTCAAATGGTGCCATCGTGTTGGAACCACATATTTGTGAGGTCCATACCATCTATTCTAGGCCATAAAAAGATTGTTTTCATCGTCCGATATTGATTGCCAGTGACAGTGAGCGCGGCTCCTTGCGCATCTTTGAAAATAAGGGCCGATGATAGCGCCGGCCCAAAATCTACACCAAATAGTGACTTTCTTGGAGTAAAGCGGTAGCTGATGAATCTTTCGTAGATTTTCGTCGCTCGAAGCCACTCAACCAGAAATGAGCCTCATCACTGAAGATGTTTTTTTATCGAAAGCAGGGTCAGCTGCCAAATGCTCTAAAGCCAAATCAGTGAATACATGGCGCTGTTTGTGGTCGTTGGGTTTTAGCTCTTGAGTTAATTCAACTTTGTATGTATGAAAACCCAAGTCACGACGCAAAATCCGCCAAGTTGATGTAGCAGAAAGACCCAGGTCTTGCGCACGTCGGGTTTTCTCGTACACTGTCCCGAACGGCAACAATATTCTCCAACGATCTTGCGTTTCTTTGACGTAAAGTCACTGCACTGCTTCATCGATCATCGACCCGGTTGTCTCAAATTTATTCATTAAACGACGGATTCTGGACTCTGTAGGACAGTCATGAATGCCATAAATTGGACGCAACGCACGGAACGTTAGGCGAACAGAGCACTAATTTTGATAATAAATTTTAACAATTTCAGCGTTGTTGGCCAAGATGGCCGCTATACCCTGTCAAAGTTCGAGCATCCCTATTGAAAAACCCTTTACAATAAGAAAGGTTGTATAAACAGCAAACTATTAACAAAATTTATCTTAGAAATAGTTTGGAATCGACCACTTAATTCCCAGGGGTTATTATCAACCTAGTATTTATTTATATTATAATAATCCTTTTTATACGGTTTTTGTTTAATAATATATTTAAATTTGGTTATAGAGAGACCTTGTATATTTTTGGGACTTTGTTGTTATAGCGTATACATTGACCCATTAATGAATCACTGACTTTGTGAAGTCGGTATCACTAGCTTGTGTTTGTTTCTAGTGTTTATAGAATGTATATCACTTTTTTACTAAATCTACTTTTGTTTTGTAAACATCAATTTTTTTCGTAAATATACTGAGAGGCCAAAGTTCTCTGAGACTCGGTTTTAGATTGTAAATAGACCTTATGGCCCTCTTCTGCAAAACAAAAATAGTTTCTAAATCAGCCGCATTTCCCATAGCAAAATTACCTATGACATTATACTATGGAAATAACAAAAATAAACTAATCTAGCTAGTGGCGACGCTAGTGAGACTTCTAATCTTTTTTACAGCGTTAACTGCAGAGCTTAGTCTGCTTGCTAGTTTAGAGATATGGGTTTACCCCACTGAAGGTTTGCGTCGAGAGTGACGTCAAGAAAACAGTAATTTAAAGGGGCTCAGTTCTTCCCCATTAAAAAAAAAACATTGGTATTCAGATTTTTACCACTTGGTGTTGTAAATTTTATATATTGAGTTTTATTGCTGTTTTAATGTAGATTATTAACTTTAAACCAATGCACAAATTTTGATATGGTATTAAGCGAAATTAGCTGTAAACTATAATAGCGTAAAATAGCAGCTTAATGCTGCTGTGTTTCGTATGGTGAGTGTGAAGAACCGGAGACCCTTTTTACTGGAAACGAGGCATTCCATCTTAGCCCTCACGGCTGACAACGCATCTGCATTTTGATTCGCAAACGAGGATAGATGTAGATGTCTATGGGCCACAGCAACCACTTACCATCAGGTGGACTGTGTGCTCGTTTGTCAACTTTATTCTATAAAAAACACTTGATCGTAAACGGATTCTGTGGCCTAAATTAACGACAACTGTCATCAGTCAACAGCTGTTATAAAGATCCACCGTGTAGTGGCGGCGTAAGGGAATCGTAGGGAATCCACTACCACATATCGTCCCGTGGGTGTCGTAAGGTGCGACAGTGGGAAACTGAAACAGGAGATAGGCAGCTGCATCTTCTTGATACATACACACATATACATAAGCACTCACGCCTCTGACCATGAGGGGTAGGCAGAAACTACGGCCATCCATTAGGCACGATCCTGACACAACTCTTTCGCCTCTTTTACATCCATATACCTACGCGTACATGCTCGTCGGTTAAGGGTACTCTTAATTTGGCTTATCTCTCATATATCGCCAATTTGGTCCCTTGACTCTGTTATTCACTTCTGCAACATAAATTTGCGTTGTCACTCTTTCCTCATTCATTCTTTCTACATGACTAAACCACTGAAGCATTTCTTTTTAATCCTGGTCACAACATCATCTTGCAAACCACACTTTTCTTTTATCACACAATTTCTCACCCTGTCATTCAGATTCACCCATAAAATACTCCTTAAGGACCGCATTCCCATAGCATTGATTCTAGTCTCGTGCTTCTTCTGCCACACCCACCTTACGTCTATTATCTTCTTGATAAATACTTAGAATATTAAAAACTGTGGTGTGGTGACAACTATGGCAAATATCCCTCCTATAAGGCAATTGTGATATGCTCTAAACAATATAAAATCAAAACAGAAGAATTGGATAAAATTATCAAAATTACATCAAAACTATCGTGGTATTCACGGCTCATCAACACGATTCAAGCAAAATATTATAGTAGCCTTGACTTTGGTAGGCGTGTTCGTTTACCTTAAAGCACTAATATAGGGCATATTATTATTTAAAATGTCTAGAATTATTTCACTCTACTTTTCATTCAGTTATTGCAGTTGGTTTTAGCTGAAATTTATTTGAGTACTGTTAAGTTTGTGTAAGTATACTTTTTCGTTTATAAAATCAGAAAACCGGGTTAGTTAACTCTAGACTCTACCGCAAAATTCATGAATGTTATATTTTGAAGAAAAAAAAATAGCAAGAAAAGATTACCAAAAAAAGCAAATGATTTCCCCCGAGCATGATTACTGTTTGCTCATTATATTAGAAACCGTTTCAAAGCCACCATTCATTCAAGTTTTCTAAGATCTTTAGTCGGAAGGGCCTAAAGAAATAAATATTCTATGTCCACCCGGACCCGCGCAATCATGGGTTGCAATTATTGATCGCATTTCGTTACTTTTTTATATAAAAAAGTGTAGTATATAGTAGAGTACACAATGAGAGAAATAAATTTAAATAGGTAATAATATAAAGTTAGTTAAAATTACAGCCTATAATCGTCCCACTGCTGGGCACAGACCTCCTCTTATTTCTGAGAAGGTTTTAGGGCAAGGAAGTGTCCGCCGCTCTGCCCCAATGCGTGTTGGCGGACTTCACATGTCTTTGAAATATATTTTTTTCTTATTTCTCAGACATGCAGGTTTCCTCACGATGTTTTCCTTCACTGCCGAGCACGTGGTAAATAAGCACTTAAAATTGCAATTAACAATTTCATTGGTGCCGGCGGGGATCGAACCCGGGTTGCTCGCGTACTGTGGAATTTTCAGCAAGCGCTTAGACCCTGAGCTACCACGGCTCTAGATAGATAGATAATATAAAACTTGCAATGAAAGTAAAAGTCAACTTCATAGAACTAAAACGATTAAAATAATTTCAACACGCAATAGCTTAAGAAGACGGTGCTTTGTCATGGTGTATAGAATTAAAGCCCCAATTTTGGAAGCTATTTCGTGAAAATTATCTCCAAATTTATATGGGACCAGCCCTGGTGAAAAAAAAAACAATTATTCAAATCGGTTTAAAATTGACGGAGAAGTCGCGTAAGACCTACATACAATAGTACCTACTCAGAGTACCTGGGAACCTCGTGCTTTTTTGAAGTCGTATATAAATGAGCGCAGTGGCTTAGAAAATTAGTTGCGTCGCTGAGCGCCGCGGGTTCGAATCCCGCACTCGGGTTTGGATGTTTGTCCTCGTGGAATTTATGTATGTAAACTGCTTCCACGATGCAGGAGAAAATCTTAGTGTGGTGGTAACGCTTTTAAAAAAAAAGTTTAATATAATAGAATAAAGAAATATAATAAGTGTAAAATAGAAATACAAATCAAGGACCAAAATCATTCTAACGTATGATAAGACTATTAAATCCTTACTATTATACCTTACTAACCTTCTTGTGGACGCTAATATAAACAATGGCTGAACTACTTTGGATGTGGTTTTTAGTGTGTATTTTGAATTAATCAAGGTTTAATTATTGTTTATTTCATTTTTACATATTTTTAATAATATTTATTGCAAAACATAACAAAAGCATCAGTTTTATTCATTAATGTTTCCTATTAATATTGATGTGTTGTTCCTTACGCATAAGTGTAGTATAAAATAAATATACTTACCGAATTAAATGAAAGCAGGTAGCGTGACCTTGGTAAGTCGACAGTAAAGCCCAACCCCTCCTCTTCGCGGTCGAGGTGTGCAATTATGTTTATTTTAAAATGGTCGACGCGTACAAAGTGGGAAAGCTTCGTGGCGACGTGACTTATACTGACTTACGGCGTAGATGTTTGTCCTTGTACAATTTATGCAAGTAAACTGCCTTCACGATACATGAGAATTAGTGTGGGAGTAACGTGTTTTCTTTTAGAAAAAGTCTCAGAAAAACGCTACGGGAAAACGTAAAAATATTGTAAAACATTAAAAATGGAATATATTAATTCTTTTTTATGTATTTTATTCGGTGCGGGGGTGAAACACAGCCAACCCTCCCTACTCTAGTCTGCTACTAAGAATTCCTTGACAGAGTCAGTAAGTCTGTTTTGGTTCTGGGTCGGACCAAAAATCAGTGGGTTTTACCACAAAGAACCACATGATCTGCAGTCACGTTAATGACGGCTAGACACTGTCCGTCTTATTACAAAAAGTATTTTATAATTGGACGTAGTTACGTAAAAAGATTCAATCCACCGTCGGGTCAAAAATGAGTTATGTATTCAAAAACAAGCCTGAGAAATTTCAAAAATCTCAGACAATAGAGAGAAAGAGTATCATTATCCTAATGATTGATTTTTTAATTAAAAACAACGTTACCTCAACATTAAGAAACTTCTAGAAGACTTCAAATGTCAATTATTTCAAAAGTAGCCTTTTGTGGGTTAGATTCTTTTTGCGTAACAACGTCCAATTGGTCTCAGAGTTACACTCGTGTCTCTTTCAAAAATACTTGATTAGACCAGGGAGTAGTTTTACGTGGTAGCGCCATGCTGCAGCATGCTGTAGTAGTATATTTGTAGCACAAATGGGTTGACTCGACGGGGGAAGGACCACGCTCTCACAGAATACCAGGGTAAAATAGTAGCTCAACGCTGTTGTGTTTTACTGCAAACGAGGCATTCCATCTTAGTCCTCACGGGTGACAACGCATCTGCATTTTGATTCTTAATCGAGAATAGATGTAAATGTCTATGGGCCACAGCAGCTACTTACCATCAGGTGTACTGTGTGCTCGTTTGTCACCTTTATCCTATAAAAAAGGGAATATGCGAGTAAAATATAAAGTACATAGATTTCAGCTGTAAATGTCAAATATTCTTAAACTGACCCCTCTTAGGGACATAGTTACATTTTTGACGTGCTCGAATTTAGGTATTCGAATTGTAAGCCGACTTACGCACGCACACATTGAAAAGGTTTTCCGCTATATTTTAAACTAACGCTAACTAAACTTGAGACTTGCAGACCAACAAAGGAAAAAAGGCAAGTCAGCGTCAAGTGAAGCTGAAACCAAACTTAACTTTTTAACGTGCGTGTTAAAAAGTTGAGCATGGTTTCACGCACTCATCTTTCTTCTTTTTTTCTTTATAAGCCCGTAAAAGATTTAGACGTATGCAACTACAACCATGTTAATGCTTGCAAATGATTTTAAATACATACATGTACGTGAGTACGTCTCCTAAGGTGAGCATGGTTTTGGCTTAGTTTTTGTATCACTTGAAACGTATGCAGCACTCCGTTTTTTTCTTTTCTCATACCAATTCATCACTTGAAACGTATGTAGCACTCAGTTTTTTTCTTTTCTCATACCAATTGCATCACTTGAAACGTATGCAGCACTCCGTTTTTTTCTTTTCTCATACCAATTGCATCACTTGAAACGTATGCAGTACTCAGTTTTTTTCTTTTCTCATACCAATTGCATCACTTGAAACGTATGCAGTACTCAGTTTTTTTCTTTTCTCATACCAGTTGCATCACTTGAAACGTATGCAGCACTCCATTTTTTTCTTTTCTCATACCAATTGCATCACTTGAAACGTATGCAGCACTCCGTTTTTTTCTTTTCTCATACCAATTGCATCACTTGAAACGTATGTAGCACTCAGTTTTTCTTTTCTCATACCAATTGCATCACTTGAAACGTATGCAGCACTCGGTTTTTTTCTTTTCTCATACCAATTGCATCACTTGAAACGTATGCAGCACTCCGTTTTTTTCTTTTCTCATACCAATTGCATCACTTGAAACGTATGCAGCACTCCGTTTTTTTTCTTTTCTCATACCAATTGCATCACTTGAAACGTATGCAGCACTCCGTTTTTTTCTTTTCTCATACCAATTGCATCACTTGAAACGTATACAGCACTCCGTTTTTTTCTTTTCTCATACCAATTCATCACTTGAAACGTATGCAGCATTCCGTTTTTTTCTTTTCTCATACCAATGAGGATACTTGAAGTATTATTAATTTTACAAGTATTGAGTAAAGTTAGTTGGCGAGAAACTTTTCAATCCCACTTGGTATTTGGCATGGTAATAATGTTCTTATTATTTGTGAATTTGAGAGTGGGGTGCAGGTTTCGCATTTATACAAAATAATTTTTACACGACGCAGGCACGCGGCAACACACGTGTGGGCTTGCGGCTGTATTATCGTACATTTACAGACTGTAACATGCGTGTCTTTCTTATAAGTTCGGAATCTTTTTTATAAGTTTATTTAATTTTTACTAAGGATTACCTTGGTAAAGGTTCTCTAACTAACGACATACAAGATAACGGATGGAATTCATAATTAGAGATGCATTAACATAATATAATGAAATGAGATTTAATATATTAAATAAAAATAAGCTAATCAGGTCACTAATCAAAAAAATGTTAATGTGTAGTATTTTACTGGGCAAAGCTTAAAGGTACGGACAGACGTGCTCATTACTAGCACGAAAGCATGCTTTTATTGAGCAAGTGCTCATTAGTAGCACGTGCACCATTGCTAGTAATGAGCATGCTTATTTTGAGCAAGCTTATGAGCATGCGTACAGACGTGCTCAAATAAATTGAGCTGTCCGTACCAAAAAATCAAAAATAAAACAGGTTAATGTATCATATATCTAAACTAGATAGCAAACTTAGTTCTGCAGCAGGAGGTACCCATATCCTGTAAAAATATTAGAGGCCTTATATGAGTTGAAACAGCTAGATTAGTTTATTTTAGTTATTTCCATAGCATAATGTCATATGAAATCTTGCTATGGGGTAATGCGACTGACATTAAAACTATCTTTGTTTTGCAGAAGAGAGCCATAAGAGCAATTTATAACCTAGGTCCGATAGAATCCCTTAGAGAAAATTTAAAGAAATAAATATTTTAACTTTGTCCTCTCAATATATTTACGAAAATTTTATGTATGTACACAAAAACAAAAATAATTTTATTAAAAATAGCGATGTACATTCTGTTAATACTAGGAACAAGTACAAGTTAGTTATACCAGTTACTCAACTCCAAAGAGTCAGTAATTCCTTCATGCGGCAATATATAACAAATTCCCTTTTATAACAAATTCGCTTTTACAACAAATTCCCAGAAAATTTGCAGATGTTACCTATCAAAAGGCTTAAAATTTTTATTAAGCAAAAATTGTTTAGTAAGTATTATTATAGTATGTACTAAAAAGTACATGATTGATAATAACCTCTGGGAATGAGATGATCGCTACTATTCTAATTCTAAATGTTCTCATACTAATTGTATAAAATAAAATTTGTAAAATAATTTTATTTATAAAAAAAGTCCCGTTGGGCTTCTTGCTGGTTCTTCCCAGGATAGAATTTTTTTCTGAACTAATGGTAAAGCTTAAATGACTTTCAATAAGTATTCTTGTTATCTATATTGAGTAAAAATTATTCTGTTCTATTCTATTCTGGAGACAACATATTTCCGATAAGTTTTGCTTCCAAGTCTTCCTCTTTCCCAGCCTCAATCACTTTGCTCCGTTCCACAAGCTCCACCGTTTGTTTCCACCATTGGCAAACTTGATTATTCTTTGTTTCATATAACCGTAGAGGCACGGTGGTATGTTCTTGCCTATGAAAAATAGGCAAGAACAGTATTACGCTCAATATATCCAGCACCAGTGGATATAATTCCTGCGCTTTAACTTCCTGATATATGCCCATTTTATTATCGTCTTTAAGCATTGTTTCGAGCTTAAAATAGATATTGTCGTCCATCAAAAATAGTAGTATAATATTTTACTTACTTATTAAAAGACTAAGATTTATCGATAACACTATAATCGTGAACTATCCTCGTATGAATGGCAAACAGTATAAAATAATGTTACGCCGAGCGACGTGTCCTCTCTGAAAAGCCTAGCGGCATCTAAATATGTAATAATCTATGTGGTGTAATTTGAATCGATCCAAACGTGGAGTTTTATAGTATTTTTATAAATATTTATAGAAATATAATAAAGCTATTTTATTCTTAACTATAAATGGTACGTTTTAAAAAGATGTTCTTCTAACGTACTAAGCTATTATTATATTAAATTAAGTAACATAAATTGGTGAAAATAATCGCCTTATCCTAGCAAAACATTTACTTAGTTTGAATTTTAATTTTCTATGTATATAATCTAGATCAGAATATCTTTTCAAGAAAATATTTTTCTTGGGGTCTTTCAAAATGTTATTATTTTTTTGTTTTTAAATTTGTCAGTGATTTCAGATATTGTAAGCTTTGAAATTGACGCTAATTGAAATTAATTAAAACTCTATTTTGTTTTATTGATAGACTCCACAAATACCGTATTAATGTAAAAAAATCTCTGCTAACTATTTAGACCATAAAATTTCCTAAAGTTATGAGTAATTTATATTTGTGTTAGATAAGCGGTTGATGGACATTAACAGGTTTGAAAAGTACTGTTTTGAGCTTATCAGTGCCTGAAACGTGAACACGTCCGTATACCATAGTGTAATCACGAGGCTTACTGAGGCTGTCATAAAACTACGATTTGTAATTGGAAAAAGTTTATGTTCGATAGAGGTTTAACTTTGGATTGCAGTGACAAATAAATAAAGAAATGTAATCTGTTTTCTGGATCCACACAATCCAGGGTATTTTATCAGGTCGTCAGGTCACTCGCATCTAGTCCTAATTACATTATTTACAGACCTGAATGAATTAAAAATACAGGCCTTTAATTAAATGAAAAGGTAAATTATCCCCTATGAGGCAATCTATGGGGAGGAGTATGTTCAGTTATGGACTTTTGATAGGCTATAACGGAAGATGACATAGAGGCATAAAGAAGAATAATAATAGTGAAGTGATCAGTTGTCAATTATTCGTACCTTGCAAAGGTTTTGGGAGATTTTGATATATACGTGAAAGGACTTATTTACCTATAAATCAATCACGTCTACACTTTTTACACACCAATTTCCTAACGGGTTGTGACTAAGGACTAACCTTAAAGGTCGTGGGTCGAATCCGCAATTCGTCTATTGTCGCGAACCACTCCACCTAACACAAGCATTTTAAGCTTAACCGAAGTGGTTAATGGGAATATTTGTAGTGTGAATAGCATAGCTAGTTTTCTCTTTAAAAATAATAATATCATAATCTCATATAATATCACACAAAACGATTTACTACACACACAATCCCATAAACACGATTATGGGGTTACAAGTCTCGCATTAGGTATTAGTAAAGAAGCCATTACAATGTCTGTGACTTGTTATGATCGAATCGAAAAGGATATAAACACGTTCACTGAACCGGGTTTATTGCTTAAGGGAAAGGTTAAACTTAATTTTAAATATTAATTTAAATAAAATAAATTTATCAGAAAGCTGTTTGAAAGTGTCAAGTGTGAAGTGCCCTATGTCACGGAAAAGTTGAGAAGTGGCAGGCTAGCGTGGTGTGTGCATATTATGCGAGGGTTCTAAACCATGTAACAAGAAGAATGTTGGCTATGAAAGTGGATCGATATAAGAGTAGAGCGAGGTCTAAGGAAAGATGGATGAACTGTGTTAGGGATGATATGCGTAAGAAAGGAGTGAGTGCAGGAATGACGGCTAATGGAGGAGAAAGGAAGAAGTACACACGCTGTGCCGACGGTAAATAGCTGGGGATAAGGGCAGAAAGAAGAAAAAGACTTAATAAAATATCTGTAGTAAAAATCTGTTTACGTCCAAATAGATAGATAGATTTGATATATAGCTAGGTGTGCATGATAGATTTTACGTGGTAGAGCCATGCTTCAGCTATATCATAGTTGTAGCACGAATGAGTCGACTCGACCGGGGAAGATCACGCTTTCACAGAATACCAGCGTAAAATATCAACTCAATGCTGCTGTGTTTCGTATGGTGAGTGTAGAGAACCGGAGACCCATTTTACTGGGTACGAGGCATTCCATCTTAGTCCTCAGGAGTGACAACGCATCTGTATTTTGATTCTTAAACGAGGAGAGATCTAGATGTCTATGGGCCACAGCATCCACTTACCATCAGGTGGGCTGTGTGCTCGCTTGTCACCCTTATTCTATAAAAAATATATATATAGATAGATGTACCTACCAGATTGAATGTACCTATTCATGGTAGAGCCATGCTGCAGCTATATCATAGTTGTAGCATGAATGAGTCGGCTCGACCGGGGAAAGACACGCTTTCACAGAATACCAACGTAAAATAGCAGCTTAACGCTGCTGTTTCGTATGGTGAGTGTAGAGAACCGGAGACCCTTTTACTGGTAACGAGGCATTCCATCTTAGTCCCACGGGTGACAACGCATCTGCATTTTGATTCGTAATCGTGGATAGATGTAGATGTCTATGGCCGCAGCAACCACTTACCATCAGGTGGACTGTGTGCTCGCTTGTCACCCTTATTCTATAAAAAAATATATATAGATAGATGTACCTACCAGATTGAATGTATCTATTCATGGTAGAGCCATGCTGCAGCTATATTATGACTGTAGAACGAATCAACCAGGGGGACACTCCTCTCCTCCTCGGGACAATACAACTCCTCCTTCTATCATCCTACCCCTATATACGTCGCAGTGCTTGGCATAGGCCTCCACTCATTTATAAGATGAAAAATATTTATAACTTTAACAAGATTTTATTATTTTAAAGTTATTTTTCTTGTTTAAAAAGCCTAATATTTTTAAGGTCACGTTAAGGCACATTTTATAAAGTCATTTTTAATTTCAATATATGAAAAAAAAAAATATTTCAAGTGCTTGCGTCCGCCCCGGGTAGCCCGCCAAAACATTTTCGAGATTGGACGGACGTTGTTTGCTCTTAAATGTGTCCGCTTTGGTTCCTTTTGTTCGAAAATTGCGCGGAGTGATTTGAACACATTGTACAACAAGACGGCCTACTCATAGTATATAAGATATCCGTCAATGGTGACGACTTCGGATGCGATGGTGATCGTTAAAACTTAAAATTCAATGCGCAGACATTTCAAAAAATAATTGAATCATTTTACGTAATGTAATAAATCTATTTTAATCATTTTTTAAATAAAAAATGGTTCAAAAAGTGGCATTAATCCGCCGTCAAACAAGTTCCTGCCAATAAACATTTTAGCTTTGTCCTTAAAGACTTAACTTTAAGGAGATATTAAACATTTTTTTCAAAGGCTTCCTTTCTAAGATATTTCGTAATTACTATTAGGAAATGTCCCCAGCGAGAAAAATATTTCATTTTGTGAAATAAATGTTTCGCCTTAACAGTTTACATCTGTTAAGCGACTGCACATTTATTTTATGCTATCTAAAGTACCGCGTGGTAGCGGTGCAAAAATATCCACTACCCAATATCGTACCGTGTGTGTCGTAAGAAGCGACAGAAAACAAACCAGGAGGTGGGCAGCAGCGTCTTCCTAATAACAACTAAAAATTAAAAAAACTGTGGTTGCTTACCCGCCTGCCAAGCGTGGCAAAGATTTATTTTTATTTATTTATTTATTTATTTATTACATAATTATAAAATCATTACAGTTATATTAACCAATGCGATGCTATAACTAACTTAAATATAAGAAAAATACTGACTAATAAATAATGACTATAAAATAATGAATAATAATATTAACATGATTATAAAATAAAACACTAATTAAAAAAAATTAATTAGTGTTTTATTTTAACAAATATGGACTTTAGATAGGTTCTTATGGTAACGGTAATCTGAAATATAACAGTAAATCACATAAATGGCGTTGAATAAAATTACTTTTACGGATTTTATCGCGTTTAATTTACTTAATTTTAATTCCCAACGTTTCGGGTGCTTTCCAGGTTTCCAGCACCCATTGTCACGGGGGACTGATGTGATTGACGTCCCGATGTCGCAGTTAACCCGGAGTACCTTCAGCTTTTTAATTGTTACTTTTGGTCCGATCTACGCAGAATGAACTTACCATGTCTTGAAGTCTTGCAGTTGTATGCTTGGATTTTCTTGGGTTTAAAATGTGTAGTGTTCGCGTAAATATAAGGAATATAAGAAAAAGAAAATTAAATAAATGGCGCCTCCATTAGATAATTCATTATCTCATCTCACGCCGTGGAAGTAGTAAGAGTTGTCTATGACACTTCTTGAAAGATGCCTTTCAACTCCGATAGCGATCACTGGTTCACACCAGATTTTTTTATAGCAGTAAGGTGACAAACTAGCACACAGTCCACCCGGTGGCAAGTGAATGCTGTGGTTCATAGACGCCCAAATATATCATCGACAAAGAATCAAAACGTAGATTCGTTGTTACCGATGAGGTCTAAAATAAAATGCACTAAAAGGGTTGTGGTAGTGTTGTATATAGTCCACCCAACAGGTCTTCGTCTTGTCGTTATGGTAGGATGGGATTTTACAGACTGGTAATGGACACCAGTATTTCTAAGTGCCCGCCCGCCTAATTTCCGCAATCGCAACGAAAAAAAACTTACTAATTGCTGATAAATATACAAAAATAACCGTGTCGTGGCAGCGTAAGAATATCCACTACCCCATATCATCCCGTGGGTGCCGTAAGAGGCGACAGAGGGAATGAAACCCGGAGATGGGCCATCAGCGTCTTCTTAATAACAATACTATAACTATAATGCAAACTGTGGGGAGGCCTATGTTCAGCAGTGGGCTTTGGTAGGCTGTAATTAATGAATGATGATGTCACAAAAATAGTTAACTACTCATACGAAACAAGGATAGAATGAAACGCATTCATTACTACTTGCGCAACGTGGTAAGTATGTATAATCAAATAAAAGCATGGCAGCAAAGCAATTTTCGATAAGGTTATGTCCCTAATTAGACTAAAATAGGCCAAGAAGAAGAAAATAAACTTAAAGTTACAATTATTCTAGTTAGGAAATTTTAATAAATTTTTATAATCATCTCAGCAGTAAAATGCTGCCAATGGAAATCCTTTCTTTAAAAAAAACGAGTTATAAACAAAAATACAGCCCACCTGATGGTAAGCAGCAGCCCATAGACACCAGTAGCCAACTTAAAATCTACAGATGCGTTGTCACCTCAGAGGACTAAGATGGATAACTCACAGCCTGTAATTACACTGGTTCTCTATACCCTTCAGATCGGAACACAGCAATGTAAGCACTGCTATTGGGCGGTAGAAATAGATAAGAGAGTGGTAGTACCTATTTAGTGACTCCTAGGCAGAAAATAGTCCTACCACCTAAATCTCGAACCTTCGGTTGTCGGTTCTCAAGAAATATGGCTGACCCATTGCTACTTCAGTTTACTGATCCGTTGACCAATAAGGGTCACTAGTTCTACAGCCGTTAATAAATACATGATAACTAACAAAATAAACCAAATTAAACTTCAGTCGCAGCAACCGCAAACTCATTAACTTCCCTTCACTGATATTGACGTGTCTGTCGGATGAGTGCAGCTCGAAATTAAGATAAACGCGCTACCATATGGCGCTACTGAAATTAAGATAGGTATTATACGTTTCAATTTGAAACTTAATTTAAAATGTAATACTTATTTTCAAACTTTAATCTAGAAATAATTAAATTATTATTTGTATTTACGTAAACTAAAGCCGTCACAATACTACAGTGTATAGAATACCTATATTGACTGTAAATATAAAAATATCTATCCGTGATGATGAGATGCGATGGGTTCGGAGGTAGATTAGAGTATTTTGATACTGTACTATAATCTACCACGGGTCCTATTACAACACAATCAAATGCTAATAACAATGTTACGGTCAACACAAATGTCACATAAAATTGCAATAAAATATTCATTACTTGCGGAGATCAAAACGATAAAATTTCAAGCGCAGCGCTTATCCTCTGATCTCGCACAGTTCATCGGCGGTAACAATTAGTATTCAATTTGATTAAAAATTACTTCAAATGAGATGAAAAATGTTTTCTGTGGAGGAAATTAATGTAAAAAAGAGAAGCCTAGCATATTGAATATACATATATAGATTCATTTACAGCTTATATATACGTCCCACTTGTGAGCGTAGAACTCCTTTCTCTTTTCGGGCTATGGGATATGAAGCGAATAGTAAAATGGTCACAATGTTTTCCTTCACTGCCGGATACGTGGTAAATTCCGGCAACGCTGCTGTTTGCTGTTATTCATGGCCTCCTTTGACCTCTCTTCTATAAAAAATTAGAACTTAAAGTTGTGATTAATAATATCAGTGGGCAGAGACTGAACTAGAGTTGCTCGCGTACTGTAAAAATTTAAACCGCTGCTACCACGTGTAGTATTTTTAATTTTTTTTTCCTCTTCATCATGAACCTGCAAATGTTCACTAATAAACATGGAACTTTCCCGTTGCCGAAAGTTTTTTCTTTGGCCATGCTTGGTACATTTGACGCTACTCTACATCGCTAGTTTGAGTATTACCACAATCTAATGGAATCGACCGGGAGCCATGATGCCACGATCAACATAATCGTGTCTGGCGATACCATGGAACGTAATGGGCCGATGGCTCTTACGCCGATAACCAGCCAACCTCAACCACATTCATTCATTAAAGCCTTTCAGAATTCTACTGGTGTACATAAACCTCCCCCATAGATGCTCCTCATGCTTCAACTATGGCAAATATCCCCTTGCCATAGTTGCCATGCTTGGCAGGTTTGTTAGGAACTTTTTATTAACTTGTTATCAGAGACATGCTGCTGCCCATCTCCTGTTCAATTTCCCTCTGTCGTCTCTTACGACACCCACGGAATGATATAGGGTAGTGAATTCTCTTATCTATTCTCTTGTCAACACTTCACGGCACTACGCAATAAAGGAAACACATTAACCGCAGCATTGTTTAGTTTCCTTTATTAGCATATCTTTTGTTTTGTTAGGTCAGTCCAGAACACATTTCATTATTCAGTTTCTGAACATTAATTGGGAAAGTTACTTCTTGTTATCTTAACTTGTCAGCTTCCGAACTCCGTAATAATAATAATAATAATAATCGCATCGTCCGCCGGTTTCTTTCGCTTTCCCCCTAACCCTCGGCCGTTTGGTCTCCCCTGCTTCCATCTGGTTGGGTTTTTATTTATTTATGTATTTTTTGTGTATTTATCTTATTTTATTGATATTTATGTATGTTTAATATTTTCATTTACAATTATATATTTATACAGCCCAACTAGATGAGAAAACTTATACATACCCCAAAAATAATAATAATACACTTTATTTTCACCACTTGCTTAACTATCACATTTATAAATAACTATTCCATGATCTACACTTAGTTCCCAATGAATGATGGAACATCTGTGTCTAAACTAGATAAATATATATCTGTATTTCAGATCACAGTGCTAAATAATGTATTCTTGAATAGAATAATTGTTTGTTTAATAAATTATTCTTATTGAGTCATTTTTACTTGAAACACTGGTTCGAAAAAAACCTCTGAGGAATAAGCACGATATCCAGGGGGACTTTTTTTCTGATGTAACATTATACAATAAAAATAGATTGTATAGTATTAATACTTACAAAACTCATTTTAGCAACAGCTTGGAAGGAAGAATCTTGATAGTTGTAAACTTCCTTGGCCAACATTTTTTTAAATTAATCTAAGGAGTTTTCATGAAACATAATAATTTAAAAGCTGTTTAACCATTTAAAAATGGATTTATTCATAAACGATGGTTAATCTATTTAGTGATTAGTGTTATATTCGTACATTTATTTGTATTTTTCTATGTGAGTCGAGAAATGCGTAACCTAGAGGTTAGTACAAGAGCACTACGTCGCAAGTTCTGGGCTCGAATCTCACCAGAGCCATAATTTGTCTTCTTTTTCTTTACCAGCCCGTAAAATTCCACTGCTGAACATGGACCTTTTCCACTGTAAGGAGGTTTTGCCTCAATCGTTGCACTTGGCGCCTGCCAAGGATTGACGAGTACCAGACGTCTCGCACCTAGCACGGTTTATTTAGCGTTTGTCACCCTTATTCTATATAAAAAAAAAAAAAAAACTTATGGAATTACCTCGGAGTCTGATAGTTTTCTATAGACATTTTCCGCAGAGACTAGGCTTAAACGATTGGAATTTAGTATAGTCATAATATGCAGTTACCCATTCATGATTAAAATTTTTATTCACATTTATTATTCGTTTTTTAAATTTAAGGTTTGCAATTCAAACTCTTGAACTAAGAATCCGTTTTTTTTTTGGGATAACGGTGACGAACGAGCACACAGTCAGTGGTTGCTGCGGCCCATAGACATCTACATCTATCGTCGATTACGAATCAAAATGCAGATGCGTTGTCACCCGTGAGGACTAAGATGGAATGCCTCGTTTCCAGTAAAAAGGGTCTCCGGTTCTCTACACTCACCATACGAAACACAGCAGCGTTAAGCTGCTATTTTACGTTTACTTAAAGCCAAATTTAATCAAACAATTGCAGAATATGCTGCAAATGTTTATTCCACGTTCCAATCAGCGTGCAAAGCTCTCGGCTTGCTTGAAGATGATCAGCATTTGTTCGGAGCAATGGAAGAGGCAACACTTTGCCAATCATCGCAAATACTTAATACTAAATACGTGTTAGAGCCATGCTGCAGCTATATTTAATAGTATAGTTGTAGCATGAATGGGTCAGCTCGACCGGGGGAGGACCACGCTCTCGCAGAATACCAGCGTAAAATAGCAGCTTAATGATTCGGGATGTTTTGTGGATGATTTTACGGTTATTTTAGTGTTCTGCCAAGTATCAGACCCTTTAAGCCTTTGGGAGAAATTCAAAGAATACCTATCTGAAGATTTTAAAAGGCAATTAGAAAGACAGGAAGATGTGGATGTAGAGCACATAACAGATGTGGTATTTAACAAATGCCTTTCGGTAATAGAAGATGCCGTATTAGCATTGGGTGGTCGTCAACTAAAAGTATGGGTTACCTCAGCCAAGCAAAGAACAACAATTTGAAAATAGAGAGTTTCTTAAAGAGACAAGTTACGACTTAGCATCATTAGAAAACACAGTTAAAAATATTGAAGGATCACTGAATGACGAACAAAAAGCAGTTTACAATCAAATTAACACAAAAATTGAATCAAATGAGGGTGGAATATTCTTTTTAGATGCTCCCGGTGGAACAGGCAAAACATTCCTCATAAATTTGCTATTAGCAAAAGTTAGAAGTAGGTACTCGCGGAATTGCTTTGGCTGTGGCTTCTTCTGGGATCGCAGCTACACTGCTTAGGAGTGGACGAACTTCTCATGCTACCTTCAAGTTACCACTCAATTTAACAACAGCTGATACTCCCATTTGTAATATATCGAAACAAAGTAATTTTGCTGAAGTATTAAAACATACAAAAATGATAGTGTGGGATGAAATAACCATGGCTCATAAGGGAGGCTTTAAACAGAACTCTACAAGATATAAGAGGAAATAAGAAGTTAATGGGTGGTGTAACGGTTTTGCTGGCTGGAGATTTTAGACAGACTCTACCAGTAGTGCCAAAAGGAACTAGAGCAGATGAAGTTAATGTGAAGTTAGGGTGTGTAAGATCCACTTTATGGCCTCTAATTAAAATCCTCAAGCTCTCGACAAATATGCGGGTACAATTAGGAGAAAAAGAGTCTGCTGGTGGATTTGCGAATCTCCAACTTGAAATCGGCAACGGTGATTACGCGATAAATGACGGAATGATAATCATCTCTGATAATTTGTGCGCAGTTGTATTTACGTTACAGGATTTAATATCCAAAATTTACCCAGATATTGCTCATATCTCGATAAGCCAATGGAATGGTTGTGTGAACGTGCCATACTAACCCCGAAAACGATTAAGCAGCGGCAATTAACGATATACTGTTAACGTCTATTGAGGGAAGAAATGGTGTACACGTCAATAGAGTCTGTGGTCAACACAGATGATGCAATTAACTACCCTGTCAATTTCTTAATTTACTGAAACCATCGGGTCTTCCACATCATAAGCTTATTCTGCATGGGTACTCCTGTTGTTGTTGCGAAATTTAAAACCTCCTCAACTGTGCAACAGAACCAGATTAAAGTAAAAGCGTTACATCGCAATGTAGTGGACGCCACAATTATAACTATATGTGCGCAAGAAATTGTATTTAATAAGCTCGCCCAGTAGTCTGATAATTTTGGCACACAGTAATAGATTAGCAAAAATGTGGTGTATAAAGAAGTTTTGTAGTTTACTAGCTTTTAAGGTAGGAAGGTATTCTATACATATATCATAAAATGTAAATATATTAATTCAGACGTACATATATATCTGTGCCATGATAAATAAGGAGAATATGTGACGATAGAATCATTCTCTAGGAAAAAGCGTTAATTCACACTTGCAATGCTTTACTAAAATGTTCACGAAATGTTCGCTTTTCCCCGCGACATCCAGTTATAATTGTTGCTTGTACCAGCAGACTCTTTTTCACACATGGGCGCGATATAACCGAACTCCACGCGGACAAAGTCGCGGGCAAAAGCTAGTTTTTTATAAAACCAAAGTGACAAACAAAGTTACAGGCCAACTGATAGTAAGTGGCTACTGCAGTCCATGAACATTTGCATCAACTTCAAACAAAAAGCTACAGATGTTGTTGCCTAGTTGTTCTAGTGGTCGTAAAAGCGCGACTGCTGATCATGAGTTTCTGGGTTCAAATCCCCGGTTCGCGCCAAAATCAGTTTTTAGGTTTTTCTGTCCCGAAATTTTCAATAGCAGCCCGGAGTCCGAAAGTAGACGATGTTTCACACTTTTGGCTTGGAAAGCATGTAAAGTCGTTGGTCTTGCGCCTGATTTGGTGATTTGCCTTCTTATCGGCCCATAAGAGTAAGGAATTGAGAATGCACCTGTGCTTGCGCACACACTTGAACACTATATTCCTGTCCTGCGCAGATGGCTAGTCTCCGATAAGTCTGGTCGCCGTGGCCGAAATTTGGTCTGGAGGACATTGTTATTGTAAGAATAGTAAAAGAAAACAAATCAGTATGAGTAACAGTATAATTTATTGAATTCCCAAATATAAATATCAAGAGAAAACAGATACTCAATTCAAAGTTAATAATGTCATCAACAAGGCCATTGACCCTTAAGGACGATCACACAATTCAAATTCACAATTAGGTTGAAGATAAAACAGTTAAAAAGATAGTTTGTGCATTTTTAAAGACAAATATATTTTGAACACATTCAACACAAAAATTAGTTTGTGTTTCCATACATGGTTATTGAAGGCAATATTAATTTAAAAAGAAATACATAGATACAATAAATATCGAGTTTGGTCACTTATATCGTGTCAAATATTGTAAAAATGCTAGTAATTCAATTTTACTAAAACACTAATCAACAAACAAACATTAATCTGGTAAATGTGACAAAATCTACCAAAAATGCGAGAGAGGCGCCTGCAGTTTTAAATTAACGATCTCTAAACAATTTTTGGCTTTTTAACATGACATAATAAATAATATTGAATGGCGAAGTCAAATGTAAAGTACATTTCACACTGCTTTTAGGAAACACCTTATACCTAAAAAAACAACTTAAAAATAAATTTAATTTTATGTATAACATAATTTACAATTTTTTATTTTTGCAACTGATATTGGGACTTTATTCTGTAAGTTACATATCGAATTATTGCAATATTACGTTTGATTCTTTCTTTTATTACCAATAACATTTGAGCGCTTTGCAGCAGCTATAGTCGGGGAATTTGGACGTCTTGATGTTGTATTTCACCGGGCTATTTTTGTAAAATTATTTAATTTAGTATTGAGTGCTTTAGTGCTATATGCGTTATTAACAGCATCATATTCTGAAGAAGATTACAAGGAAATTTTATATTGAATACCAATTAATTAATTTGTTTTAAATAAAATTTTAATTAATAAAAGAAACGTAATAAAAATACTTTTCAATAATTGAACTTAGGAGGAAATAGTGCACGCATATAACATGAGATAAGCGCTAAGAATTCATAGTTTTCTTTTTAATAAAAGAATTTTATGACATGCATTGAAACACCAAACTAAATTATACAATAATTAACAGATATTTCAGTCTCGCAGCACATAATACAGTGTTACATTTATTCTACCAGTACACACCAGTAGTACACACCCGTTATATGCAGTACATATTCTTTCTAACTTCAAAACAAATTAACATCAATAGAAATAAGGTGTCAGTTATCGATAATTCAATAGACAATTATTGCGTCCATGTTAAATTAAGTTTTACAAGATAAGTTCAAACGAGTGTGATCAAAACGCTTTCTTATTTATGACACAAAATAGTTTGGTTAAATTGTATACGTAAATTGGCATTAAGTAATAATAACCATCACACTTAATCGTGATTACTACTGCTAATAGTTAACAACTGAACTACTTAACTAAGTTACATTGAGCAAAAATAACAACAATAATAAATTAAGTTAAAACTAAATCATGCATGTATGAATAAAAAGTACACTATAAAAAACATTTACATAATTGCGGTAGGTGTGTATTCATTTTGTACTTGGGTATGTATGAAATGCATTCATATTTCATAGCGAGAGTAAAGACAAAGAAAACACTCCATTGTGAGTAACCTCGGTACAGCTCTATCTGTTTTATAATTACAACAAATTTTAATTACAAAAAATGCTTCCCATTTGAGATGAATGACATAATATTATGCATTATCAGCATCATAGCCTTTATGGTATTGGGTGCAAGCCTTTTATTAGAATATTTAAAAAATTAAATTATAATGTAAAATTAAATACCCTTTTATAAAACATTAACAGTAAATGTTCTTTTAATATCATAATATATATATAACATAAATGAACTTAAAATCAGTCTTGATACCAATTACATTTTATAGAGTGCTTTTGGGGCCTAAAAAGCCTTTTAAAAGGCCTATATATGATGCCAATAATTTTCATATCTAGCAGTTATTTAAATTTTTTCGTATACGAATTTGGTTTAAGATGTTTTTTTATGTATAATAGTAGTATTAATATTTATATTGTAATTGTGTTCATTTACAAAAAAATTCAATTCAGAAAAAATTATAATGAATTTTAATTATGATTGCCTGTAAGTGTATGTAATAGGTGTTTATTTAATAGGTTAATTTATTTTTCATTTTTATACTTCTTCATCAGTCCGTAACAGCCATGGGCCTGGTCCATTGGTTGGGAGTTGGAAGGCTTTGACCCAAATATCGCGCTTGGCAGGCGGATTCACGATCGCAGAACCAGACGTCTCGCGCCATTGACGCAGCTGCCCGATGCTCGTCTGGGTCTTTTACGTCTGGCGTCAACCCCATTGTCCTATTTCCTATAGTCCCTCTTCCTATTCTATGTTTTTATTTTTTACCTACAAATGACGTACCTACTCTTTATATTTCGAGAAAAAATGTGATAATAAAATAATAATATATTATATTATTATTATTTTTATTATTAAATAATAATAATACAAAAGTGATAATAGCATTATAATATAACATTTTCTAATATCTCTTCGGGCCAAATTTTTTGCCTTGACAAAATTCGTAAATTTTATGGTAAGCATCGAATTTAATTTACTGCTGTATGGTTTTCTTGTTTATAGATTCGTGTTATATAATTCACAAAATGATAGAAATCACACGTATTATAAAAAAGTATTCCAAAACGATGAAGTGGTAGTTAAATATATAAAACTTTATAAACAGTAGAATCACTTGAGCTTGACAGATTATTACGTGGCTTCAATTTTTTTAATTAAAATATCTCGTCACAACACCGTATTTAAAACGATTGGTAAATAAGAGAAATGAGGGCAAAATTACTTTAATTATTAATGCTTTAAATTGTAAATAGATAATTGGTGAACTATAACAAGGCAATTAAGTTTCAATTAATTGATATGATATAATAACATATAGATAATATATAGTAATTAAAAGAATAATTTTCAATAGTATGACGTATTAGATTTGGTGAAGTTTTGCAAATAAAAATCAACATAAATTCTAATATACGTTAGTTACATTAATGATATTTAAAACCATAGATACGTTGCGTAGAAGAAAATAGCCTATAAAGTTTCAATAATTGTCTTTCACTCGTCACAATGTTATGACTTGACAGAAAAAAGATACAAACTTGTCATTTTGTCAAAAGATATGCAAAATAAAGATAATAGTCAAATAATCTTCTTCTTTTAATATGCAAACCGTACTGATGTTACTGATTACTGACGCGACTGTATGAACAGGGGTCGAGAGCTAGGAAAAGGAGCGTTCTCGCATTGTAGTGAGGTGCAAACTAAGCCCAACCGAGTTGTACCTTATCTTATTTGAATTGGAAAAAGCGATACAAGTCTATTATCGAATTGTAGGCTCCCTTTATACATATACTTACAAAAGTCGACGAATCTTGTCTTGTGCAGATGTTGAGAGGACGCTTCAACTTATTCAGGTTTTGGGATAGTTCTGGAATTATGTAATAGCATCCAAAATATTCATACTTAGGAAAAGAAAGTTAATGTGCTTTTTCTTACCTTACTTGTCATATTCAGCACACATTTTATTCACGGAAGGTGTTACAATCTCGTAATCATGGAAGCCTCCGACCAACAAAGAAAGATAGACAGAACACTTCACATTTCAAGTGACGCCGAAACCATGTAACTTAAAATAATTTGCAATCAATAACAAGGTTTTAAGTGGATATGTGTGCGTGAATTCGAAGTATACGTAGTGCTCTGTCTATATTTTTTTGTTGGTCTGAGATGGGAGCATAAAATAATTCTTTTCAATGGAAGGATATAATAAGATTATAATATCTTCTCTTTGAAACGCGCTTAACGTACCTTTTATTTTTAAATATCATCACGTACCTATATAACTTTTTGTAACAAGCACAAGTTATTTGCAATTTAAAAACAAACCAGCAAAGTACATAGAATATTAAACTATATTAAAGACATGAGTACATGTTAATATTGCTTTCGCTTTAAACGTCCGGTATTTTTGTAAATTTTTATGTATTTTACATTTTACAAACACACAAATTTTTATTTTTAAAAATGCTTTAAAATTGAAATTATAAAAAGTTATATTATCTGAGCATTGAAAATGTAACACATGAATTTGAAATCTTTCTTTTGAAATCAGTAATTTTTTTAAACTAGAGAAACAGTAAACTTACCCGACGCTTTCGCAATCAATAATTCATTTATACAGTGCTACAGTAATTTTTATGTTTAAACATATTCTGCAATTTTAACGGGTCTAAGGCGTTGTTTACCGAATACTCGGCAAGTGTTAGATCTAGGATAATTATTATTATGTTTTGAATCTTTTACAATTCATAAGATTATTATAAACATTTATATAAATATAAGTTTAGACACGACTTAGTAGAGACGACTTATTAGAGATACATTTATAAAAAACACCTATAAGGCAGATCCTTTAAAGAGGAGGGACCGCATTGGAAACATGATTTTGTTGTGAAAACTCGACATTTTTACAAAAAGTAGTTTATAATTTGTTCCACGAAAAAAGTCCCTCTGAAATATACCAACTAAAATGTAAAGTGCAAAGTTTGACAGCAAATGTCAAAAATTTCGCGAAGAAATGGCGCCGTGCCTAAGGGACATCTTTAGTCATACAGTATTACATCTTTAGTAGGACTCTTCTTAACCATAATTTACACCCGAGACCATCCACACACGAGTAAACCACTTTTTGTAATAAGACGGATTATGAATTCTTTTTAAATTACTAAAGAAATAAATTTTCGTATTTTTTTCATGTTTTATGTCATTTATGACAAAAACTAAAAACCCAGTTTAGATATCAATGTTGACGATAACTGAATAGGAAGGAATATATTTATAAAAATAGGTTTCATTTTACCAATGCAGTCACATTACAACTACAGATTAAAACACGAGAGATCACATTTTTTTATACAAAGGGTAACTTACAATATATTGCGCCAAACACGCAATGAAAATACAAAAACGAAATGAAATTGCTTTTTATTTATTATTTAGAACGTGAAATTCAGAATAAGACACCTGAGATAACAATGACCGTCTACTTCATTAATTAAAAGCAAAAAAGTTAAAACAAAAAAGGGAAACAAAAAGTAGACCACGGAAACATGCGGCCGCCAGTATTGTCGTGAAAAATATATTAAGAATGCATTAAAAAAATTGTCATTGAAATGCCTCATTTAAAAAATGTTGCAATCATTCAGGCAAAATAAAAAGTCTCTCGATATCACTTTTCAGGTGTAAGAACTTTAGTTTTTCAATTTTAAGAGAAAATATTTACAAAATATCGGCTCGGCCGTGTTATTGTAGAAGTGAGATAGAACATTACAGTCAGAGTGTGTCTTATTTTGTATTCTTTAAGATGTTTGCGTGCGAAGCGCACGTAGTCCAATTTTCCGATATATGATTTTCGAGCGTACCGTACCTTTTCGTTTATATCAATGGTCTAGTTGGTATATGTATATTTGTTATGTTCTAGACTTTGTATCTACCATAAGCATTCGTCAAGGTCCTAATTGGTTCAATTTAATAAAAGTTTTAATTATTAAATATTTTCTAAAAGATAATTTAAACATTGTTCGAACACAATAATATTATAAACAATTGTTTTAAAAAATATAAACCCTAACATTGTTTCAAAAGGGTTTTTATAAAGTAGATTCTATGATAATGAGGATTGTATAGGGTTTTAGAGAAGTGATGATGTTTTTATTATTGTATAGAATGAATAATAAATATTGTTTTTAAAATTAAAAAAGGTTTTGAGTTTAGAGAAACGTTCCTAGAAGTTTTATTTATAATAATAGGTTATGTCATATGTAGTCTTTTAAAGTAGAAATATGTTTACGATTTTATTGTAAGAAAGTGTGTCACATTATATTAATGAAAACTTGCAATATATTTCATAAGCGACGGTTATTGCTATTGTTTTTGGAAATGCTACGTAATTATTGACTAATGACTAGATAAACGCTGTTTCTACAATTTTCTATCACTACTGATGGGAGGAGGCCTGTATATAGGTTGTAACTCTATTGCATTTATATACAAATTTAACAATGTTTGAATAAATGATGATTGATTACATTTATTTCCTGTATTTCATATTAGCTCTTTGATTATTGGCGGTAAATAAATTTACAATATTGAAAAAGTACCTGTTAAAACTATGATTTGAAAAATTTGCATAACTGCCACTGATGAAGGAAATTTCGTGGTAATTTTGGGAACTATCGTATAGCCATAGTAGTAACGATACGTTCACAGAAATAAATGAAAGCGATGTACCACAGACGGGGTGCGAAGTTTATATTTTGTTTTTTATTAATATTTTATCAGTTAAGAATAAAGGTTTAGCAATTTAGTAATTATAACAGTCGAATATATTCGGTATTTATGATTACAGCGAAAATTTTATTGTAGAGTTCGACCGAAAAAAGATTTTGTTTTCGGGCAGAAATACCTCCTTCTTTAATCGGATTGGTTCGATCGAGAAAGGTCCACGTGCTCACAGAATACCAGCGTGAAATAGCAGTCTAATTCTGCAGTGTTTCGGATAGCGAGTGTGGCGAACCGGAGAACCTTTTTACTAGAAACGAGGCTTTCCATCTTAGTCCTTAAGGATGACAACGCATTATGCACTTTTATTCTTAATCGAGGATAGATGTACATGTCTATGGGCCACGGCATCCGCTCACCATCAGGTGGACTGTGTGCTCGTTTGTCACCCTTATTGTATTTAACTAAATGACATTACGTACACAAACAGATAGGTAAATCTTCAAAGTAATAAAATTAAACAGTTTTATGTAATTGATAGTGTATTTCAAAGAATATTTATTATAGCCTGATATAATATGCAAAGAATAATAATTTTTCTGCATTTTTCTTAATAAATCACAACGCCTGTCTCAATAAATTTGATCAGCTGAACTGATTATTTATATTAATAGACGATTGCGTACTTCTGTTATCGGTGCACACAGTAGAAAATATAATTTATGACCGAATCAAAAACTAAATTCGGTCGAACTCTATTTATTGTTATTTTATTCAGTTATATCTATACAAAAGATATGTTTTAAATGTGTAATGTAGTAAATGTATAAGATTTAATTGTTGCTTGGACTATTATATTATTTTGTACTGTTAAAATTAAAGTTGTATTGAACGTACAGTTATGTATAGCATTAAATTTATTAAAATTTATATTATTGAATACGTAATATTTAATAAGGATTTAAATTGCGTAATACTTTTAAAAATTACTTTATTTTCTTAAATTACTGTTATGTAATGTTTTATAATCACCGAAATCTATTAAAGTAATGATTACAATAACAGTGCACATCTATTATTATTTAGTTTTGGGTGCAAGATTTAATATTTAAATTATTTATTACTACGTGACAGTAGTTAGCAGTAGTAAGTTACTAGAAAAAAAAAAAACAAGTAAAAATATTGCCTGCCGGTTATTGCTAAATCATATGTTTTCTATAGATTCCATCAAATTTACATCGGGAGATGCATTGTTAATTTTAATAACTCTCCCATGTAAAAGTGAGTGTTGCCAAAATCAAAATTGCAAATTTGATACACAACTAAAGTATTTTACCATTTCACCAATGAAATTTCGTATCAGTAATCTAAAATACTTAGATAATGTGAAGTGTAGAGAATAGATAAATATTAATTAATTTGATGGAAATTTGATTGAATTATATATAAATAAAGGATGAAAATGTAAAATTTCGCTAGTAAATTCGCCCTTCTGTTCCCTTTTTGACTGAAAAATTCAATGTCCCACAAAGTTCCAATATTGAATATTTTATAAATATAATGTTCGTGTTAAATATATATATATATATTTAACACGAACATTATATGATATATATCATATATATTTAACGCTTATTTAAGTAGAACTGTTGGAAAAGGTAAACATCATTTAGTAGTCATTGGAAACACAATGCATGAAAACCGTTACTTATAACATTGCCAGCGTTATATTATAATTTAGGAATGTATCTTATATTATGCGTAAATTTTAGTATATTGATATAGTAATTACATATTAGTATATCAATAAATTAAATTATGAACCTTGTTTACGAAATTTTTGAATAAATACTTAAGTACTTTGACATAGACAGTCTACATAATATGACAGGCACTGACAGTTACTTAAAATATACAAATAATAAACACGATAGGGTTATCCCCTCAATTGTTTTTTTATTTCGTTGAAAAGGAATACAGTTATATATGGCAAGATAAAAGGTTAGATAAATTGTTCGTTTATTTTAGAGGAACATAATTACGAAGAGGTAGAGAATTCGATGTAATTTTTTGAGATAAAATTTACCGAAGTAATAGACTTTTTTTTTGTAAAATGAATAGTAATAAATATGTTTACAACAACACTTAACAAAGATAAGGTAAAACTTGCAAGACAAAAATCAATCTATCACGTTCATTAGTGGATTAAAAAGGTTTCCGACAGAATATTTCGGTGGGAGCAGTGTTGCCTTAAATAAAAATCACATGGTTAACCCTTGAACGCCTTTGATTTACCATTTTACAATAATAAACAAAAATTAATGAGCATTTTACATACCAGTATCCAATTCTACTAAAGTGGTCCTAGAAATTCGACGTGGCATCATGATATTCGAGAAGAGACGACGGCGTTCGAAGGGTTTTGTAAATAACTAGCCTAGGCCATTCCCTTCCGAACGGCCCCGACGTCGTCACTGCAAGTCCTTAACGCCTTGCAATATCCTCTTGACATGCCCTACCTTTGTGACGCCCAGGTCTCTAAGATCGCGTCTTGCCAGCGATAGGAGCTCCCTTCCCGTGACGTCATGCTTAGCGAAAACTTCGGAGTATTCGCCAAGTTGCATCGACTCGAGCCAAGTTTGGACTTCTTTGACGCCCCAGTTGCGAACTTGCGCCGCGGTGAACGAAGTACTGCTTCCCTCGGAGACACTTCTGCGTCCGCGGAGCCAGCGTCCCGCGCCCCTCTTTGGGACCTATTAGGGTTCACATAGGGTTGGGCGAAATGAATGGGTATGATCATGAACCAAACTCACGTGTACAGTGAGAATCGATTGTGCAAATGCGTTAGAAATAAAGTCTGACACCGTCCAAGGACATGGTGCGATATGCTTTGGGAACTCTCACAGGTGACTGGGTGTGCGAGGGCGAATGGTGAAATAAATTACAATTAGTTAATTGTACCCATATGTCATGCAAAAATCTTATGAAAATCGATTTTTAAATGGCAGTTAATTAACGTAATTAATAGTTAAAAAATATATTCGAATCGTAAATATATATAAAAAAAAACTGGCCACTTTATTTTTTAACTAACTATTATTAAAAGTTGTAGCAGCTCGAGGCACCATAGTGTAATCATAATGAAATTGCTGATCGTTATAAGTGCTGATTTACCACTTGTTAGGACACTAGAGTATATGTTTGTAGGGTTCGCTGATTTGCACAGGAACAGCACGACGAATTCTGTCCTATTGTTCCATGATTGTCTCAGAAGAGGGCGCATGTAGGTCCAATCATCGGTGCCTTGTTTGTCAGTCAATAAGCTGTGTCATATGCAGATGAGGCTTGCATTTGTCTAGTTGTCCAGTTGTCGTGCTTTCCGTTTACAGGTTTTCCGAGGGAAAACGGATGAAACACTGCCAACTTCACTCTGGGCTACTTCTGAGAATTTCTTGACAGAGAAACCCCGACCTGGGATTCAAACCTGGGACTTCCATCTCAGTCCTCAAGAGTGACAACGCGTCTGCATTTTGATTCTTAATCGAGGATAAATGTAGATGAGGTTGTTATAACTTAGTTTGCTTAATTCCGCGTAACGCGCGTGGACCTCCCACGCTCCCTCAATTGCGTAAACTATACCCGTCACCGCCAATCCCAGCACTACCACTCCCAGCACCACCACACTAAGAACGACACACCGTTGTCGAAAATACGACACGTGTTTCGCCTCTACACGAGACATCCTCAGCTGAAGTAGACTCTGCGTAGGCTGGCCGCTAAGTATAAATGTAGATGTCTATGCGCCACAGCATCCACTTACCATCAGGTGGACTGTGTGCTTGTTTGTCAGCCTTATTCTATAAAAGAAATTAATAGATTGTTTAAATAGGTGGGTACCTCGTCCGCATGTAGGTAGGCGAGTCCGTCGCGCGTGTCGCAGCGCGCCAGGTGTGCGCGCACGCTGGCCGCCGCGCCGGCGCCCGCGCAGCCGCTCTCCAGCAGTTCGTGGCAGCTCTCCACCTGGCGTACGGTGTGCCTCACTCATTTTTTGATCTTTGGAGCTTAATCCTTAATAATCGGTTTTCATATATAGCCTAGATGGAGAACGTAATCAAGTGCGATGCTGGCTCTCTATAGAATAGATTATTTTATTTAAAGAGCACTTTCAGTACCTAAATTTCGCGTCAATCGCGCCGTAAAATAAAAAAGTTTCATACAAACTGTAACACATTATTTCACCTCGTTAGGAGTTGAATTTTCAAAAATCCTTTTTCTTATGGATGCCTACGTAATAAAAGGCAGCCATTATCCAAATTTCTACATCAAGTGGTTTGGACTGTGCGTTGATAGATGAGTCAGTCACTCAGGACATCCTTTTTATATATATCTATAAAAAAGGATATATAGTTAATATTATAAAGAGAGAGTGCGAATATTCATATACATCAAAGTCACGAGGGTAATCTCCGGAAACACCGCACCTATTTGATAAGTTCTTTCACCGTTTGAAAGGTACGTTATTTCAGATGCACATAGGCTATATATTATATATATACATATATTACATCTAAAAGTTATGATAATATTCGTTAATTAAGTAAGAAAAAGTCGGTGCTTGAGTCAATAGTTAAAGTTGCACACACCTAATGTATGGCTGATTTGTTGATGTTAAAAAATATTAACAAAACCGCCCGTTCCTCGACAGCATATGTCTATCTTCTAAGGATAACTCACAGCAATCATTTTTATATGAAAACTCTACTCGGCGCGACGTTGGTCTCTATATGTCAGGACATGCAAATAATCAATATATTTTAAAACCTCAAAAAAAAAAAACGGAACTAAAACATGGTGTCATGAAGTTTTAAAATTAATAATACCTACCTAACATTTAAGAAAGGTAATCGTTCAACCCGAGGAAATCCGGAGCGGGATGCTAGTAGAAGATAAAGAAAGTGGTCTCACCAACGCTGCGAGCAGACGTCGCAGCTGAGGCGGTGGTAGCAGGCGGCCCTCTGCGTCTTGCAGCGCGTCGGCGCGTGCAGCGACACGTCGGGCTGCACTCAACGCACTGCCACCAGACCCCGCCTCACTTATACACGCCAGCTTCACCTGATCCATACATTTTTGAAGTTGTATTTGTAACAGAAACAGAAACAGAAACTTTTTTTATTCAATATAGATTATAAATAATACTTATTGAAAGTCACTCTTTTGTTTAATTACCACTGGTTCGAAAAAACACCTCTGTCCTGGGAAGAACCAGCAAGCAACCCAGCGGGACTATTTTTTTTAATAACAGCTTACAATCATGTATGTTACACAATTAACCACACAAAACAAATTAGAAATAGCTTGGTAGCGATCACCTCATTCCCAGGGGTTATTATCATCCAAAAAAAATTTGTCGAAGCTATATTATGGTTATAGCACGAATGAATCGGCTCGGTGTGGGACCACGCTCTCACAGAATAACAACGTAAACGTTGACGGCTCCGTGGCGCAGTGGCTTAGCAATGAGTTGCTGCGCTGAGGGCCGCGGGTTCGAATCCCGCACGGAACAAGTATTTGTATGGCCTACAAATAATTGTTCCGGGTCTGGATGTTTGTCCTTGTGCGATTTGTGTTTGTAAACTGCCTCCACGATACAGGAGAAAATCCTAGTGTAGGGGTAACGTTTTTTAAAAAAAAGAAAAGAAAAAAAAAAGAATAAAATAGCAGCTCAATGCTGCTGTGCTCACCGTGTAGGGAACCGCAGACCCTTTTTACTGGAAACGAGGAATTCCATCTTAGTCTTTAGGGTGACAAAGCATCTGCATTTTGATTCTTAGTCAAGGATAGACCCTATTCTATATAAAAATAAAGATAAAAACTTCTTGAGGCCATTTGGGCGATTTTTGGATGGTAAAATCTTATGAGTACTAATTAGTTGTAATAAACAGTTGTTTAAACAAATTATATTTGGTAGGCGCTCTATAGACTACAAACATAACTTATATCCCAGTACATTATACGTGAAATTATAAAGATATCGTATTATACTGTGATTTTTCTGTATGTTGCTAGTTTAATCATGTAATTCGTGTTTGCTTCAACCTTAAGGTACTTAGAGACAAGCGCGAATATAGAGTAAAAATTTGGAGCGAATCAGAGACTGAAGTTTCGCTCAAGCCATTTTTCATCTCTAAGTAAGATTTCAGTAAGAAACAAAATTATTATACTTTAAAAAATACCTATAATTAGGTGGAGGAGAATCATGATCCTTTGCCTAGATCTACGTTTTGCTTAGCGATTGTTATATAAAATTGACAATGAAAATGAATCTATGTGATTACGTACGTGTTTAACTAATGTGTTAACGTCGTCTAGAAGTGCCAGTAATTGTGCCGCTTCCGACTGAGACAAAGAGCTGCCCGCTTGTGCCTTTTGCTGCTGCTTTTCATCCCACGCTCTATGTTTGAAAGGAAGTAACAAAATAAGTCATTTTAAAGAGTAAAACTCAGATTTCAAATTTTATTCAAGTTAGGCTTAGGGAAAAACCCATTCACCACCAAAAACACTGATTCCCTATCCTCCGCAACACTGGCAGGGCCGCATCGTTGATGCGAAGGTGGTGTGGCCGCGGGGAGAGAGGAGTGTCGGTATTGCGAGGCGCCACTCTCCCCCCTTCCTCTCGCGTCCGAAAGCTGGTTGGCGATGGAGCCACAGACCAGACCCTTATCCAGAGGCTTATTGGCAAGAATAGTCCTGTCTGTGATGATGGCCTAGTCCCAGTAAAGCCTGGCGCGGCCATTTTCGAGCATGGCTTCCGGCAAGTATCTATAATAAGGCTGTTTCTGATCCAAGAGACCATAATTTAGAACGAGCTCCTGGTGTAGAATCCTGACTACTAGGTTGTGTCTGTGTAAATACTCAGAGTTAGAGAGCGCCGAACAACCGGAGATGACATGCCTAAGTGACTCACCGGGATAGCGACAACCTTGACAGATGTCGGCGGGGCCATCCCTTAGAATGTATCTCCGATAGATGTTTGTCTTAATAACCTAATCCTGTATCGCACAGAGAAAACCTTTATTATTATTATAGTTATGTGTATTTACATAGTATTCTCATCTGGTTGGACTGTATAAATACAGTAAAAGCTCCTTATTCGCACTTCCTTCATTCGCGTTTTCACTATTCGCGGATTAAAAAACTGCGACCCAATTCCTTTATTTGCGGCTAAAGATTTTTTTATTCGCGGATCTAATCGGTACATCGGTACATACATATATTAATAAAAGGGATTCCAATAGGTATCCAACCCAATATCCTTTGTAAACGCGTCGTCAAATGGACTAATAAAAAAAGTAAAATAGACCTTATTACAACTATGACTAAAGTATGTTGTTAAATAATATCGCCGATGTATTGGTTCGACCTTTGACATAAGCCGCCTTCGCCGCGGTCGGTGTTTTTGAGAATGTATACAAACAGAATGAAAGCAACCTTATTACTCAATGCATAAAGTATATTTTTAAATACTGCCACACATTAGACGTTCCGTCCTTTGGTAAGAGCCGCCTTGGGTGTTTTATTGTTTCATCTTTCCATTCGTTACAAAAATTGTGATCGAGTAACACGTCTCTACCAATATGGTCAAAAACTTCAATTAAATTGATTTTTTATATATTTGTTTTTTATTTTGTCACCTAGGAACGTATCCCCTATAATCCCATATAAATTACCATTCCATATTCACGGTTTCTGTATTCGCGGCATATTTACGGAACATATACCCCGCGAATAAAGAGCTTTTACTGTATATAAAATAAATAAATCAAATGTAAGGATAAAAGTTAAAAAGGAACGAATGTTACTGTGAAAGGTGACGGAAGTATGATAATAATGAAGTTACGGAAGATAAAGATATAATAAAATAGTTAATAGGATGTGCAAGCAACAGAGATTGTTGCATAATGTAAGTAAGTTAAAAAGAGAGAATAAATCATAATGAGTAATGGCTAAAATGTTTCATTTCATATTATATGGCGCTCGGCGAAAAATTTGTGTTAAATTAATATTTACGTCTCGAATATTACAAATATGTTTAGTGACGTTTACATTAAAAGTTTGGAGCCACGCATAAGGTTCGTATTTAACGGTTAATTTTCTTTGAATAAGCGAGATATATATAGACGCCAACGCACACCTTCGCAACATTGAAAATTTGAAAACAGAGATAACAGTAAACCCTCGCCGTGTGGTAGCGGCTTAAAAAATACCACCAACTACTTTCGCACCATGAGGCACAAAAGAAAAGAAATGGCCCCAAGTTCCCGGCGCCCCTTTAATGGGGCAGGGGTGCGAAGAATCTCCGGGAGGAAAACCGGCGACGAGGTTCGCCACCCGTCACGTTCTGTCTCCCGAAGGGCTACACTGAATGTATGTGGAGCAATGAATGATAAGATGGATGAAGTATGCGATATGATGTATGATAGAGGAATAGATGTGTTATGTGTAAATGAGACGAAACGGAAGGGAAAGGATGCCACTACACATGGCATGTATACCGCGTACTGGTCTGGTGTAGATGAGACAGAGCGGGCATGCCAGGGAGTCGGTATCATCCTTTCAGAAAGAATGGGTCATTGTGTGAAAGAGTATGAATGTGTAAGTCCAAGACTGCTATGGATACGAATGAAAGGGGGCTTTAAGAAGTTGTTTGTTCTAGGGGTCTACGCCCCAGACATGTCTAAGCCCACTTATATCCGCGAGCAGTTTTGGGAGATGGTAAGGATGGTGCTAATGAAATGCAGGGGTAATGAAAATATTGTTATATTAGGATATTTTAATGGAAGGTTTGGTGTGAAGAGGCTTGGTTATGAAAGGATATTGGGAATGTTTGGTGATGAAAGCATAAATGAGAATGGTGAAAGTCTCCTCACCGTATATGTGGAAAAGAATCTTTTTGTGACGAACACTTTCTTTCGTCATAAGAAGATTCAAATGTATACATGGGAAAGAGGTGGTGATAGAAGCATGATAGATTTCATAATTGTGGATAAAAGAATGAGAGGCGCAGTGGTAGATACAAGGGTTTATCGGGGGTCCAACGTAGGGACGGATCATTACTTTGTCTTATGCCGAATTAATGGTCTATTCAGACGTTGGCGGCATCGGACATCTGTGTCTACCACTGGTTTACAGCGTATAACAGAGAGATTACAAGATGAAGGTGTGAAAGAGAGAAGTTTAAATGTAGACTGAGAGAAAATATAAGTGGTATGGATGAATTGTGTGTGAATGATTTAGATTTGGAGACTGTGTGGTGTAATGTCAAGAAAGGTTTGGTGGATGCAGCTACCAAAGAATGTGGTGTAAGTAAGAGAACAAATGAAAGGAAAAATAACACTTTATGGTGGGATGATGAGGTACGGATGGAAGTTGAAGCAAAGAAGAGAGCATGGCTAGATTTACTAGCAACCAAGGCTAGTCATTCTAGCGGTATGAATGATGATATTGAAAGAAAAAAGGCAGTCTTTAGACATCTAAATAAGAGAGTAAAAGAAGTAGTTGAAAGGAAAAAGCAAGAAAGAACTGATAAGAATGATAGAAGAACATCGGATAACTTCCAGGCAAATATTAAAATGTTCTGGAAACTCGTAAGAACTGCCAGGGACATTCAAAACAGCCTAGAATAAATGCTGTAGAATGCGGTCATTAGTATGTTAGGGCTGAATCTAAATGACAGAGTGAGAAATTGTGTGATAAGAGAAGAGTGTGGTTTGCAAGATGATTTTGTGACCAAGATTAAGAAAGGAATGCTTCGGTGGTTTGGTCATGTAGAAAGAATGAATGAGGAAAGAGTGACAAAGCAAATTTATGTAGCAGAGGTGAACGGCAGAGTCTGGAAGGGACGCACTAGGCGAAAATTTATCGACCAAATTGGCGATATATTGAAAATGGGCCAAATTAGTACCCTTAACCGACGAGCGTGTATGCGTAGGTATATGGATGTGGAGGAGGCGAGAGAGGTGTGTCAGGATCGTGCCAAATGGAAGTCCATAGTCTCTGCCTACCCCTCTGGGTGACAGGCGTGAGTGTTTATGTTATGTAGATAACAATGGAATCAAAAAAGTCGGAACATTTGGAAAAATTTGCGGTCCAACAATTGAAGGACGAATTAAAATTACGATTTTTACCAAGTTCCGGTGTGAAAAGTGAATTAATTACGAGAAATGTCGGAAAAAATTAGAAGGCAATCTGAATAATTGGAGTTGGAACAGTTACAAAAGGAAAAAAAGAGGTAAAGGATGCATCAGGTGTAGGTATATCCGTTATGTCACAAATTTATTTTAATTAAACAATTGGCACAGACAAATAATTATTCCATAGAAGTATTTTCGACTGCTGACACAAGTCAAGCCATTACTTTATTTGGGGTAATAAAACAGAAAATGCAGTTGACTGGGTAAGGCAAGAAGAAATATCTTTGGCAAATTGGTCGGAAAATTGAACTTTAGTCAATGCATCAATGAGGTTAAGAGGTCCAGCAAGTGATTGGCACACATCATTAGGCAAAAATTAGACTCAACCAAAAGAAAGGTATTACCAAAATAATTATGCAAATGCTGTAAGTACATATAACAGAGTACAATAAATACAATAAGCTTATACCTAAATACAATCCACAGGTAGACAAGGAGGAGGATCAATTAAGTTTTCGTTGTAAAACAAAGGGTCATATATCATATAATTGCAATGTACCACCACAAGTACATAAACAAAATACTATAACTAACAAATATGAACAAAATAAAGCACAACAGTCTACTAGCTCAATTAATCAAAATAAAAATGTAAAACAAGTTAACTGTGTACAAGAAATTACACCTAATGTTACATTAATACCAGTTTTATTTAACAGCACAATACAACTTCAGGCACTTCCGAATTCAGGGTCTGTCATTACATTAATAGATAAAAATTGTTTACCAGAGGATACTCAAGTCAGTTCATGGCAGAAGGGATGTTATAGAGTAGCAGGTAATACTTACTTACTTACCCCTATTGGATGGGTGTCTGCGAGAGTGCAGGTAGGAAAAATGTATTATTTTATGCCTCAAATAGCTATCTGTGAGAATTTACTTGTAGCAATGAATATAGGAGAGGATTGGCAACTTGCTCTTTATGAACGTATTATTCACATATCTGATAGAAAGATATGTATTATTAATCCCACACATAACGAGCATTTTCCGAATATTTCTAAAGAAGATGCTTTAATAGCTTGTTATATGAATACAAATAAAATCATTAGTTTAGAAATTACACAGAACTATAGGAATAAAGTAATTCAGTTAGTTTCTGAATATAATGATATTTTTAAAAGTGACTCAAATGATATATGAAAGTTCCTAGATTTTGAACTGAAAATAAAACTAAAACACAATAAACCTCTCAGCTGTAAACCATATAGATTACCAAAACCAGAGTGTTTATTTCTTAAACAAACAATAAAAAAATCTTTGGACCAAAAAAATTATAGATAGCCAAACTCACCCTATACAGCATCAATGTTTGTAATATCAAAACCATTTCATGAAACTACACCATACAGACCAGTAGTAGATTATTCAAAAAAATATTCTAGATCCTCAACCAATTAAAAGAATGGATGATATAATTGCAACTGTTTCCCAATTTGTCTATAAGTTTAAACTAGATATTTACCATGCTTATCACAACATCTGTATTAAAGAAGAAAACATTTTCAAAACTGCAGTTGTCTCACAAGATCAGCATGTAGAGTTTATGCGAGTAATGTTTGGTTTAGAAGGGGGACCATCAATTATGCCAAAAGTAGTAAAAACAACTTATGGAACATTGTTTAATAATGGAATAATGGCATATTTCGATGATATCACAGGTGAAGCTAATTCAATTATATTCTTATAATAATTTTAAGAAAAGTTTTCGAATTAAATTTGATCAAAAATCTAAAACTAATTAAGGAAAAATGTATTTTTATTGACACAGAAATACCATCATTTAGAAAATTACTGGGTTATCAGCAAGAAAGAGTAGATCCAAAACGTACAATTACAAAAAAGCTGTTGAACAATAGGAGACATTATCAACACTCACATACTCACTCACACTTTATCAGATGAACAACAAAAGTAATTTATTACATTAAAAAAATTAATAACATCATCTCCTGTTTTACCTAATTTTCAGCAAAATGCAGAAACTATTGTGGAGATAGATAGCAGCCACATAGGAATGGGTACATGTTTCTTACAAATTCAGGATGGAGAGAAAGTTAGAATATGCAAGCCTGTGTTTGAAAGATGCTGAGATAAGATACCACATTAATAAATTATAAGTTACGACAGTTCATTGGGCAATTGTAAATAAATTCAGAATTTATTTATTAGGAATAAAGTTCACATTGATAACAGATAGCTATTCTATTTGTTATCAATGTGAAACTATATTATTGACAGAGCTAAATTAAACAGAATATTTGCACGCTATGTAATAGATTTAGCACCATTTGACTTTACGCCTGCGCATAGACCTGGTAAACAGAATGTAATCGCAGACCATTTATCACGCTACCCTTTAAATGAAGTTTGTTTAATAGTTGTTAGTAGTAATTCTAAGAAATTGAAACAAGCTCAAATTAAAGACCCTTTTACTCAACAAATTTTAACTAAGTTAGCGAAATAACCTATTACACATACGCATTTAAAATAAATCCACCGCTCATATAAAATGGCAGATGGAATGTTAGTACATGTTAATTAAATATTAAATTAATATACGAAAAGGATAAAATTGTTATGCCTTATAGTTTAAGAACAATAGCTATTAAAATTGCACATGAGTTAATAGACATCTAGTAAAGGTTACTATATTAAATAAGATAAATACAAAAAACTGGTGGAAAACATTGAGAAAAGATGTAAAAGCATATACATCAGCAAATATTATTTGTGCTAAAACTAATCGACGTATTAAGTTAGCATATGGAGAAAAGAAACACCGACCAATACCAGAAACCCCAATGAAAATAATCTCATCCGACCACATTGTGGCATTACCAGAAACTGAGTCAGGTAATACTGACATTTTTGTTTATATAGACGATGCAACAAGATACATCTTCGCAAAACCAACCTTTTCATTATCAGCACAAAGTTTAGTAGATACAACTGAAAATGATATTATATATACATATGGACCATCTGTGACATACATATCTGACAGTGCACTATGTTTTATAAGCCAGCTAACGCAAAAATTATTTCAAAAATATGGTATAAAGCATTTGCCGATTACACTCTATACAACTTTATCAAAAGGATTATGTCAAAAAGCCAATGCTCTTATAATAGCTACACTGACCAAATTTTGTATGGAAAATAAAAAGAACTGGGACAAGTTATTGCCAAATACTATTAATATTAGCCAGAAATAAACAAAAAACAACTGGATATTCACTTTTTTATTTGTTATTTGGATATGAACCCAGAATACAATACGTGAAGTTTTTTTTGTGACGTTTTTTAGCTTAATAAGTATATTGTAAATCCGTATATATATATATAAAGAAAACATCAAACTTCAAATTTTATAAGAAACAAGAGAAATGGCCTTAGCAAAAATTGAAGATAAGCATAACAGCATAATTTTAAGAAGAATGATTATGTTATGTATGAATGATACAAGCCAAATGATACAAAATTATCACCAAAATGTCTATACAAAGTATTGAAAAAGATAGGATCAGAATGCTATAAAATAGAAGATATCAACAAGCCTATCATCAAGAAAACCTTTAACTCACACACATAACTTTATTTCAGATATTTCAGCGCAATTAATACAAGACAATGATACAATTTCTTTGAAGAAGAACAGAAATAACCAATATTAAGGAGGCAAACACAATATCCAGATGAGAACAGTGACGTTGAAATAAAGGATTACGCACAATACACAAGGGGAAGAGGAAGAAAAACAAGAAAAACAATTACTTATAAAATTTAATTCTTTCTTAAGATAATAGTCTATATTATTTATTACATACTATATTATTATCATCATCATAGTGTAACGTAATCAAAAAGTAATTGTTATAAATTAATGCTTATTAAGTTAAATTCTAAAACAGTTCAGTACAAATTAAATTATTATAAATAAAGTGTTAATCTTATGCCCACTTTCACCAACGACCCATAAGATTTATGGGACCCCTTAGCATATTTAGGGGCCAGTTAGGGAATAGTTTCCGTTTCACCACTTTTAAAGGATCCGTTACTGACTAAACGATGCCCTAAATTTATGAGATGGATTATTGGTCCCATAAACCTTCACATAAGTAAAAGCGACTTCTAGAGGGCAAGATGGGCCGTGATCTATTACATTTTCTTGATAATTTGGACACGACTGATACTATATTTGATATAAATCGTAGTCGAAGACCTAAAATATATCGAAAACGACCAAATTATTTCAACGATTTCGATGAAATAGATTTTTTCCGAAGATATAGGTTATCTAAATCAACAGTGATATATTTGTTGGATTTTTTTTACATTTTTTGGAATTTCCTGATAATAGGTGAGTAAACCTACATATTTACATAGGTAATCAATTTTAATGTAGGTACCATAGTCCATAATATTATTAAATTTGTAGTTTATTAAATATTTAACTTAATAGGTGGGTTCCTACCTTTTCACTTATTACCTATTATACCTAGCTACGAAATAAAGGTAAAAGCATAAAAGGTTACTTTATTGCTATCCTAACAGTAACTTTTGAATGGAAAATGAGCCTGTTTAGGTAGGCCGTTTACTGCCGGTACCTGTTTGGTGCTAACTTACCTACCATGGTAAGTTGATACCCGAGGTATATCTACTTAAGTACCTATCTATTTTAATTTGTAGAATTTGTGATTCACTTTACCTAGGTACTTGTTTATCGTAGTAATAGTAGCTCAATGGCCGGAGGCGAAAAAATGGCAATATGTAATTATTGTAAAAAGACTTTATCGTAGAAATAATGTTTCTGAACATTAATAAAATATAACTAATAATCATGTCTACTTATTAAAGAATCAATAAAAATAACAAAATAATTTGAAAGGCAGAAAATATAAAACTTTTATATTATAATAATCATGAACATTTAATAATATTCAACATTTTATTGTGAATTATAATAAAATGTAAATATTGAATTAATAAACTTTTAAATACGCTTAGCTTAATAAGACTTTTCTTGACTTGACTTTCTAGTATTAACTAGAGAGTCCTGTACCTATTAAAGTATGAAGAAATGTTTATTGAATTAAAATTTCATACGTAAAATTTAAACAATAAAATTAACATCAACCGATTAAAAATAAAAATTCAATACAAAAGTAAGTAATATTTTTAACTGTTAATATTATCTGTTAAAAAAAATAACAAATAAGTTTTAACAAATAAATAAATTTAACCATTAACGCCATGTCTAAACCAAACGAAAACACAATGAAAACTTGCAGAGCCAAATGCCAAACAGTCAATGCAATGCACAGATAAAACAGAGTGTCAAATACGGTGACTTGTCAAACATAGACTAAAATTTAAATAAATTAAAATATTTTTATTAAAATATTCACAAAATGAAAACATATATCAGTCAAAATATGAAAGAATTAATTTCTCCATTAAAATAAATCATGAATACGTATTTTTTGTATTAATATATATCATTTCCGATAAATGTCGAGATATTCTGTGCGTGAACGAAACTAAGAGGAAAGGATGTGACACCACGGTTCATGGCACGTTCATACACGGCATACTGGTCGGGAGTCCCCCAAACCAGCCGAGGATGTCAGGGAGTTGGTGTGATCCTTTCATCTCGAATAGTGGAATGTGTGATGGAGCAGGAATGTGTAAGCCCAAGACTCCTCTGGATTAGGTTAAAAGTCGGACTCACTCGCTTGTTTATCCTTGGGGTCTATGCACCGACGGATCTGCGCGGAAGTGGGTTATTAAAAGCCCAACAAGAGAGAGAGGAATTTTGGGATAGCATGAGAGAGGTCTTGAATAAATGCGGAGAAAATGAACGGATCGTGATGTTAGGGGACTTTAATGGGTGGGTTGGAGTAAAGCGTGATGGGTATGAAGGAGTTCTGGGTACGTTTGGGGAGGAGAGAGTGAATGACAATGGGAGAAGCCTACTTGAAGTATGCTTGGAATGGAATCTGTGCGTGGCCAACACAATGTTTGACCACAAAAAGATCCATTTGTATACAAGAGATGAGGGTGAGTCTAGAAGTATGATCGATTTTGTAATTGTGGATGAAAGACTGAGGACGAAAGTGACCCCCGACACAGACCACTTCCTGGTGATAGCCCGAAGGCGTGGCCTCTTTAAACGGTGGCGACATCGAGGGGCCGAGCCTGCGAGTGTTTTGGACAGAGTAAAAGTGGAAAATCTACAAGAAAAAAAAAGAAAGACGAGTATGTAGAGAAACTGAAAGAAAGTTTTAAAGGCATAGAAGAGATAGGTGTGATTGAAGATTTGTGGGAGACATTTAAGAAAGGGGTCTTGAATGTTGCTATTGAGGTATGCGGAGTAGCTAAAAGAAGGAAAGGAAGAAATAACTATGTGTGGATGGATAAAGATGTACAAAGGGTTGTGCAAGAAAAGAAGAAAGCGTGATTGGATTGGTTAGCTAACCAAAAAGTTCAAAAGGCAACGGATGACGAGATAAAGGAAGCAAGAACGAAGTATAAAAGATTGAAATCAGCAGCGAAAGAAGTTGTGTCTAGAAAGAAAGAAGAAAGAAAGGATGATTTCGATAGGAGGCTCACTGAAGATTTCCAGTCAAACATCAAGTTTTTCTGGAAATCCATCAAAACAGCCAGAGGCAAAACTTCTACCTCGGAGCTGAGTACAATCAGGAGTCAAGATGGGAGCATTATAAAAGGAGAAGAATGTGTGTTCAAGAGATGGAAAGAGTATTTTGAAAGTTTGTTTGAAAGAGAGGAAGTACAGCATCCGGCACTTTCCATGGAAACTAATATAAATGTTGATGAAAGTGAGATAAGCATGGATGAAATAGTGAAAGCATTGAAAAGTATGAGATTAGGTAAGGCTGCAGGGTATGACAGGATTACCGTCGAGATGCTGACGGCTGGACAGGGCATAGTGGTTAGTCAGCTGTACCGCCTTTTCAATTTGTGCTGGCGAAATGGGCAAGAACCGGGAGACTGGTGCAAAGCCGTAATCGAGCCATTGTATAAGGGAAAAGGGTCACGGCAGGACTGCATAAATTACCGCGGTATAAGCCTTCTCAGCGTCGTCGGTAAATTGTATGCGAAAGTGTTGATTGAAAAGGTTGTGAATGAAACAGACGAAAAAGTATGGGATGCACAAGCGGGATTTAGAAAGGGAATGGGATGTATGGATCAGGTCTTTTCCTTGCGGTGTATAGCCGAAAAGTGTTTGGCTAAAAACAAGAAGGTCTATTGCGCATTCGTGGATATAGAAAAGGCCTATGATAGAGTAGTGAGGAATGAATTGTGGTCAGCACCAAGTCAGCACTGTCCGTGAACGGTGTGAGCAGTATCCTCATACAAGCATTGCGATCTCTTTATAGGGATTCTAGTGCTTGTGTAAGGATAAACGGGGCATACACTGAATGGTTTAATATCGAAAAAGGTGTTAGACAGGGATGTGTAACGTCACCGTGGCTGTTTAATCTGTTCATGGACAATTGCTTGACAGATTTAAAAGATAATGAAAGTGGGTTGAGAATGAATGAGTTACTCGTCAAATGTTTCTCTATGCTGATGACCAAGTATTACTTGCGTCTTCGGCCGAGGAGTTGCAGGAAATGGTAACTGCTATGAGTGGAGCTTTTGTTAGAAAGGGAATGCAGATGAATGTAGAGAAGACGAAAGTGATGGTGGTTGAAAGAGATGAGGCAGTGACAGACTGCAATATCGTGATTGGAGATGAACAAATTGAACAGGTGAAGGAGTTTGTGTATCTGGGTTCAAAGTTTACAAGAGATGGAAAGTGTGAGAGTGATGTCGAATGAAGAGTGAATGCAGGAAACATGGTGAATGGAGCTTTGCAGTCGGAAGGTGTCTAACAAGGCTCGTTTGGCTGTTCATGACGGGGTGTTGGTTCCGACACTCATGTACGGAAGCGAAAGTTGGGTATGGCAGAAGAAACATGAAAGCAGAATAAATGCAGTTGAGATGAGAGCGTTAAGAAGTATGATAGGAGTTAAATTGAGTGACAGGATAAGAAATAGTGAGATAAGGAAACGTTGTGGTCTGAAAGAAGATGTAGTGACAAAAATTGAGAAAGGTATGCTGAGATGGTTTGGCCATGTCGAGAGAATGAATAAAGAACGATTGACGAAAAAAGTGTATAAGGCGAGTGTGAATGAAAGTGTTGGAAGGGGTAGACCTAGGCGGACGTTTCTACACCAAATCAGGGACGTCTTGAAAAAAGGCCAGGTCAAGAGTACCCTAAACCGAAGAGCATGTATGAAGGGAATAATGAAAGTGGACGAAGCGAAACAAGTATGTAAGGATCGTAGCAAGTGGAAAGAAGTGGTCTCTGCCTACCCCTACGGGAAAGAGGCGTGATTATATGTATGTATGTATGTATGTATTTCCGATAAAACCGGTAACTACAACTAGGTATCAAGCACTATCGCCGTAAAAAATCTGTCACATAAGCTAGCTATGGGTCTGTTGCGTTCGTGAAAACAAATTTTAGTTACGGTTGGTTTAGGGGACCTTTTAGCTTAGCGGTCGTCTAACTATGTGATTGTTTTGGGGATGTTGGTGAAATTGGGCATTAATCTTCTTGTTGTAGTACATTTGCAAGTAATACATTTTGTAAAAACAATTAAGTAGTCAGAAGGAAATAGTTAAGTTTCAATTTTGTTTTGTTTAGTAGTGAATAAATGTTATTTTTTTTTGCATTTATTTCATAAATCTTTAAGACAAGAATGAAATTTGCAGAGTGAGTGTTTAAATAAAAGAGCATGTAAGGAGTGAGTGAAATTTAATATTTTACAAAAATTTATAAATTTTAAAAGGCATGTAAGAATAAAAGTTGCAAAAGGAACGAAAATTACTGAGAAAAGTGACGGGAGTATGGTATGTATGTAGGTACGATAGAGAAAAATAGATTACAGTACATAGTGAAAAGGGTGTGCAAGCGAGATAAATTGTTGTATAATGTAAGTACATAGGTTGAAAAGACAGAATAGATCATAATGTGTAATGGCGAAAAGTGTTTCATTTCATCTTATAAAAAAATACATAAATAAATAAAAGCCTCACCACATGGGAGCCAAGGTAGTGGCGACCAAGCGGCTGAGAGTTAGTGGGAAAGGGAAAGAAACCGGCGCAATGTCGTCTGCATTTGAGCCCGGAGTTGTCCGTCATAGAGTCGCAGTTGCCTCAGATGAGCCTGTCGGGAGACCGGGATGTTACTGTACCTAAGGCTGGTCTCGAGCGCGCGCGAGCGGCACAGCATCTGCGCGCGGTTCTTGTGTATGATGCGCACGCAGCCGGGCGGCTGCAGCCACGCCTCGCCGTCCACCTGTACGGGCACGCACTCCTCGCCCAGGATGTTGATCTGCACGGCGCGGCACTGCGCGATGCGGTGCTTCTGCAGGTTAATCAGCCGCGATGCCGCCATCTGCGCTGACCCGAACACCGCCACCACCTCCGAGGAATACGCAAACGTTTGTTTTAATAACCGGGGACGAGCTAACGTGTGTTGCAATCTTAAAGCATATAATATCTAGATAGATAATTGCGGTCAAATATACGCAGAAATATTTTTATTACGTACATTTAAATCAAAATTATCAATTTCTTTTACTGCGTTTCCAGTTCTGAGTCCTGTTTAAAACTCATTGGGAAGTTAGTTTGAAATTGATTGAAATATTTGTACCGAACAAACAAACAAACGGACAGACATGTCTGTAATTTTATATTGCATTGTCATTCAGTTTTAATGTATTTTTAAAGTTTTAAATCTCTAACTCATCGGGCAGTTAGTTTAAAGACAAGAAAGCGAGTTAATTAAATTTAAAAAAAAATAACAGCAATCGGTCAATAAACATATAACTCTAGTGGGAATCGTGGTTGACTTCGTTTTAACGTTTGATGTTTGATTTCGTCGTATTGTGCTAGTATATTAGTATTAATTATAAGCTGATGCCTTTTTTAGATTGATATCTTAATTAAGGTTATAAAATATTATCATAACGATTAAGGTGGGAATATGTTACGAAACATATTCCCATTTGTAAACGATTCCACCAGTTATACAATCGCACTGCTGGTCACTATATCTATTTTTTTTATAAAATCTTGTAGTTTCTTTACCTCGAGAATTCTGTCATCAAACGAAGGAGCAAGAAATATATCGTCTGCTCTGGTTCCGCCCCAGAAGTTGGTGCCCCCCATGAACGATGAAATATTCAGAACTACGATGCCCTGGAGTTCTGGTAATGGTATCCTCTGTCCATCGCACTCAAGTTGAACACGTTGTCCAAGATGTCTGAAAATACGCCGGGTTAGAACTAGCGTGTAGTATTAAGTTTTAATTTAATTGTAATTAAGGAATTGCTAACTCGTTAATAAGTCGAATTGAACGGGAAATGATTTAACTCTTTTAACGTACACGAAAATGAATGAAATAATAAATAATAAGAATTTTATAAGGATCAAAAGTTTGATGGTTAAATTAAATACTACATATATAGAGATAAGGAAGTAGCATGAAGATATCCCACTAAAACAGAAGAAAGAAAAGCTCACCTGTAAGTTCTATTGACCCATTCCTTCGATCCCAGCACGCCGTACCACATGTAATTTCTCGCCCTGGATCTACACTTCTCTGGATGTTCCTCCCTTTTGTTATGAAAATCCAAGGTTATCTTTGCATCTATACCAATTCCAAAGTAGTTGTTCATTACGGCTTTCTCATAAAACCCCTCTAAAAGAGTATCATCTGGATCCATCAGTGGACTTACAGCAGCGCACAAAGCGTCAGCGTTAGCTAAAAGGCACTGGCTTATAAATCCTTGTGTGACGTGAGGCCAACTGGGTAGTTGTACAAGAGGATTAATGATAGGTAATTTCTTGGCACGTTCACTCGTCGTATCGGACTTCGAAGAACCCATATTGCCCATGATGCCACCTTCACCCCATATTGAAGATACCGATGTGGATAACCTGCTTTGAGAAACGAAGAAGTTGTTGAATAAACATCGTGTTGTGTATTTGCGAGCGCTACGTACATTTCAAGTGACGCAAAACCAATTAAACACTATACTCAAATTATTGTATTTGCATCAACATTTGCATAAAAAATTATTTGCGACCAACAACATGGTTTTAGGTGCACTTGTGAACTTTTACTGAATAATAAAGAAAGAAAGAAGAAAGATGTGTGCGTGAGTGTGTGTCAAGATTGAGTTTGGTTTTGGCATCACTTGAAATGTACGCAGCGCTCCGTCTATCTTTGTTTGTTGGTCTGAGTATTGGATAGCTTTAATCAATAAGTTTCGTTCATATTTTAATTTTAGCAAAGCAGAATATGTATTGTTGATCGGTCTGCGCCGAAATCATATAGAAATTTACACATGAGTCTAAAGAATTTATACGTAAGTAATTTAAATTTTTACAACAGTTTGATTTTACGTTAAAAGAGTTAAGAAACTATGTTCAGAGGTGGCCTGAATCTGTCATCAAATCATGGTCAGGAATCTTTCAGTAACTTACTTGTCAGGTTCTCCCGGCTTGAAAAGGCTGCCGCACGATATCCGTCTAGTTGCTGCCGGTGAACAACTGAGAAATTTTCCATACTCAGAATCTGAAGAGCCTAATAGCTTCGGGTTATCCGATTGCCTTCTCTCCCGACTGTTGGTAATGTTTGGTTCTGGAGAGTGAACACTTAACGTATCAGTTCCTGGCTCGAAGATGTCATTAAGAACTGATGCCATACGACTTCCATTATTCTTCAGGCTCTTTTTTCCTTCACTTTGTGATGGTGATGGCGGTTCAACTACGACACTAACTTGGGGAAACATCGGCACTTGATCTTTTACTTTAGTAGTAATTTCTTCGTTGAGAAGCATTGTTGGTTTAGAAGAAGCTCGAATAGGAGAATCTTCTTTTGGGGTCTGTTCTTCTGCTGTTTTAGGCAAAAGATGTTTCACAGTACCATCATCGCCTATACGCTTTTTGACGCTTTTCTTAAGTTGCTTTCGAAAAGACTTCCTAGCTATATCGCTTCCTTCTTCAAACTGCGCTAAGCTGCAATATTTGATTTGATCGTCGGCTTTCGGTGCGTTTTCAATGTAGAAGACTCTATTTTCGAAACCAAACTTTTCTACTTCAGTTTCTTTTCGCTTTTTAATTTTGGAAAAGTGTTTTATTCTTCCTTCAGTTTTTCTTTCTAAGCTAGGATTTCTGCTATCCATAGGGATGTCCGAAACCGTATCCGAGGTAAACAAGGTTGTATCGTCGGTGTATGTTTCGTTATCGCCATTCTTACCCATCATAGCTAACAGGACTTCCTGTCCAAGCATAGAACTAATATCATCCATAATTGACTCACCATGAATTGTTTCAGAGTTGGCATATGTCGTCTCTGAAATCTCAGGTGAGTCTATATGCCCTATACCGCCTTCTACGAGATCCTCCGGCTTAGTGTCAATTATCTCCGATATTAAACTAAAATCTTCACTAATGTTTGACCCCTCTGAACTGCTCGCATCTACCTCTAAATCTACACTAGAAAGCTTCCGTTCTGGCGTGCAATCACCACTAGCTGGTGTAATTCTCTCGCTCAATTCTCGGAAGTGAACATCGTCCGTATACGGTTTGTCGATATCTATAATAGTCAATTGGTCCGATTCATAAGTTTCTCCCTGTACTATCGAATGTCTCTTATCACTATCACTTGAGATAACTAAATTTGGTATTGTTAGGCTGCTGCTATAGGACGTGCCTCGATCCGTGCCTGGCCTAAATAGATTTTTGCAGGAGCTAGTATCGCAGGAGGACAGATTTGATATGGAAAGGCGGTCCTGCGGTGAGGCTAAGTTCAATTTGTTGGGGACTGGTTTTTCTACGTCTAGCGTTTGTTGTTGTTGTTCTCCTGGTTGTGAATTCATTAACTTAGCTATGTCTTCATCTACGTCTGGAATGCTATTAATAAAAAATAGTTTTATTAGTTTACTTATTATAAATTGTGAAAGTGACAAGTAATAATCAATTTACTATTTTATGTTCTTGAAATTTATTTAATGGTCTTCTTATGCCTAGCTTACGTGATATCTAAATTAGTTCTTACTTTTCAGAATGCAGCGAGGCAGCTGAGACAGCAGAGGCTGCAGACGAGCGTCGACTATCCGCGAAGGCTCGAGGTACGGGTAGCGTGTCAGTAGCGGTTTCATCGCTCGATGCCTTCAATCCACCCCCTACGCTCGCTTCACCCCCGTCACCCCTGCTACCCTCAATGCCCACATTGCCCCTATCGCCTTCACCAGATACCTCGTTCCAGCCAACCGCCTCCTGCGGTACGGCCTGGGATTAATTATGGAATTGGTACGTGTCAAATTTTCTAGATATCTGTAAGCATTATTTTTGTATACAAATTTGAAATGCTCCTCGATCAATTTCTAAGGCTACATCAACACTCTAATATTAGTACCTCAAAACCAATTTCTAAATTCTAGACTATATATTTTACGTGTTACGTGTCTTTTACGTTTATTTTCTGCTCTGAAGTTCATCTACTATCTTCTTATCTATTTTGACCGTATGCAACCATCTACCGTTGTGTTCCGGTTTGGTCGAGCAAGAGAGCGAATTTATTTATCAGCAAAGTTATTTATAAAATACTACAATATCGCCAAAAGATAAAAGCTAAGATGTAGACAAAGTAAGACATAAAGTAGTCGAAATGTGGTTTTGAGCACACGAATTTTCAAGTATGTGGTTCGCACCTGTTTTCATTGTGTATCATATCTACAGCATCATAACTTCGACCGTTATTGAGCGAATTACATACAAATTTAAGAAAATTTGCATTTTTTTCGATATAAACATCAATTTTAGGTAAATAAATGCTCTAATATATATCTAATATCTATCAGAACTCCCCTACCCCTCGCCTTTGACTTTTCAAATAATGCAAACAAATTTTTAAAAGAAAGTGTAGGTAAACAGAAAACACTAATTGTTCCTACAGACATATTAGTCAAGGAATTCCTATACATTAAGTATATATATTAAGTATACTTGTGTGTCGTGATTATATCTATTTGAGTGTGTGCGTGCATGTGATGTTCTACTACGTGTTCATTTCATGAATGCCGTTACCTCCCGCCGCGCTCCCTCATACCGCGCCTCAAGCGTCGCCCTTAAAGTACCGATAGCAACGCAGAAATGTATCTAAATGTTGTTCGTGCTCCCGTGCGATCTCTAGTTTGTTACTGTTTTGTTGTTGTTTTTGTTACTGTTGATTTTTTGTTTCTGTTGACTTTTTAAGTTCGTTAATTTGTGATAAACACAGAATGGAGTGATGGCAGTGATACAAAAACGAACGATTTCGATAAAATAACTGGTATCGAAGTTATGGATGCGTAAATATCTATCTAACAGTTTTGTTCGCACCTTCGTAAATAATTCATTTAAAATGTATAATAAAACTATAATAAAAATATTTTATTTTATCGGACACGTTTCTATTCAGTGTTATTATTTTACTTTACTAACTAAATAAATTATTCAATAATATGCATTTTATCTACTTGCTTGGCCTCCATTTCTCTGTACAGGGCAACAAACTAAAAATCGAACTTCTTACAATTAAAACACTTACAGTAATAGTTTGTCTACGGTACCGTCAGCTATGACGTCATAACGGTCGACGACGGCAAACTCGAAATGAACGCGTAGTAGATGCGTTGCGTATATTTTGATGTGTGCGTACGTACTTGCGGATAGAGGTTTGCGAGCGTGCGCACGAGCGAGCGCAGCGCACGACGCACACTGTCAGCGCGGCCTGCCAACGAGCAGCTACGAGCCGCCAAATTCAACTGTTCCTGCCACCAAACATATACCTACCTAATAAAGGTTAAATATGGCATAACAATGTCAAGATGTTCCCTAATGACCATTGGGACCTTTTTGACATACTTTTAGTTAAATTAAGCACTCAAACATTGTTTTTTTGTAGTTTTTTTAAAGACGTTACCTCCACACTAGGATTTTCTCCTATATCGTGGGGACAGTTTACATACATAAATTTCACAAGAACAAACATCCAGACCCGGAACAATTATTTGTGGGCCATACAAATACTAGTTAGGTGCGGGATTTGAACACGCGGCCCTTAACGCAGCAACTCATTGCTAAGCCACTGCGCCACGGAGCCGTCAACATTGGCTAATTAAGATAAAATAATTAAATAATTTACTAAATAACTTGCTCATCGATTGCGAAAAAAAACACACACTTTTTATAGTGCGGATTTAAAAAGTACTAATAACACGCCCACGGTGCCTCCTATCGGCCCCAGATATTGTGATTTAATATTTGGCACTTAATTGACCATTGAATAGGAATCATTTTATTCCATTTTTTTTTTGAAAACTTAATGCTGTTGTGTTTCGTATGGTGAGTGTAGGGAACTGGAGACCCTTTTTACTGGAAACAAGGCATTCTAGCTTAGTGCCAATCACTTCAGGGGTGACAATGCATAAATTTTGATCGAGGATAAATGTAGATGTCTATGGGCCTCAGCATCCACTTACCATCAGGTGGTCTGTGTACTCGTTTGTCACCCTTATTCTATAAAAAAACCTATCCTAGCATAGCTATGAACCATCGTCTCGACAAAATAAATATATTGTGTGAATACAATCAAAATCGGTTAAATCGTCCAGAAATTACACGATCACTAACAGACACACTAACCATTATTGACGTCCAATTTCCTAAAAACACGTATATATGAGCTACATTTGAAAAGCGGAAATTGTGAAATCATTATTACCTTAAACAATTTACAGCTTTAAATAGTTTTATACTAATAAGTAATTACTTTTAACTAAACATTTTGTTAATTACCTTTTCAGTCTTTTCGATACTGCCCTTCTCGGCAACAGGTTGTGTTTCCGGCTCGCTATCGCTGTTTGTCTCTATCGGCTCCCAGGACCTAGGACGGGCATTGTTATTGCAATCTGCTTAACTATTTTAACATTTACTTTAGTTTACTCTTAATATAATTTATAAGAATCACAAGGAATGTTTCTTTCTTTCTTTCTTTCTTTCTAATAAAAGCCGAAGAATTATTAGCTAAAAGCTGTAGAATAAATAAAAGGATTTTATAAACTTATGTTAATGAAATAACTTATTCATTAGCATAGGTTTTTTTTCTTTTGAATATTATAATTAAAATTAAGGAATATATAATCAAACATGATTGTGTAAGTAATAATAATATAATTTAACTTTTAATAAAATTACAAACCGAATATAAAAGGTAACACTAGACCTGTTTTTTCAGCCTTAGGAATGAAATTTTCCTTTAAATTTTTATAGAACCACCACTGAAGTATAATTCGTATAATCGGTGAACATACATAAAAGAACATATGCGTCGAATATAGAACCTTCTCGTTTTTTGTACTCGCCATCGACATCTGTCGAGCTTGTCGCCATCCCGGTGAGTCACTTAGGCATGTCATCTCCGGTTGTTCGGCGCTTTCTAACTCTGAGTATTTGCACAGACACAACCTAGTAGCCAGGATTCTACATCAGGAGCTCGCTCTGAAGTACGGTCTCGTGGATCGGAAACTGCCATATTATAAGTACTTGCCGGAAGCCGTGCTCGAAAATGACCGCGCCAGGCTCTACTGGGACCGGGCCATCATCACAGACAGGACTATTCTTGCGAATAAGCCTGATATTGTGCTGATGGACCGGGCACAGTCAAGGATATTTTTGGTCGACATTACCATTCCTTATGACGAGAACCTCGTGAAAGCCGAAACAGATAAACAGACAAAATATCTGGACCTGGCTCACGAGGTGACCGACATGTGGGGTGGTATGCCGACCGAAATTATTCCTGTGGTCGTTTCTGCGAACGGGCTAATCCCGGTCAGCCTCTCAGGTCATCTGAGGCGACTGGGACTCCGTGACGGACCGCTCCAGGCTCAAATGCAGAAGGCGGTGCTCCTCGATACCGCCCGCATCGTCCGCCGGTTTCTTTCCCTTTCCCCTAACCCTCGGCCGTTTGGTCTCCCCTGCCGAGGGCTTCCATCTGGTTGGGTTTTTATTTATTTATGTATTTTTATGTATTTATTTTATTTTATTGATATTTATGTATATATATATATATATCTTTCATTTACAATTATATATTTATACAGCCCTACCAGATGAGAAAACTATATGGATATCACATAATAATAATTATTATCATCTAAATGATTAATTTATCATATATTTTATTAAATGACTACAAAACGAAAAGAAAATGGCTCAAATAGTGCATAATATTGTTTCATGCGATAGCGAGATTGCAGTGTTGACTTATCCAATCTATTTTACGGCAAAAGATATTTACTTACATAAGCATCTAAACCGTGTTCTAAACTATTTGTGGGTATGACTACCATTACGTTTAAAAAAATGAATAAAGATCAGTTTTTTATGCTCCTGTTAAAACACTATTGAATTTCAGTGACATATCTGAAATCATGTTCAAGGAGATTTTGCTGTATATTACAAATGATCTAGTTTATGCAACTACTACTGTTTCTATTTTATAATAATCAAAAGTAGAAAAAAATACAGATTTTCTTTTAAAGATATGTAGGATGTGCGTTAGACAGTGAGGGCTAGACGTGTATACATAAGTATGTGTTTCTAATGAGGATATGACAGCTGACCTGCACAACACACGGTCGTGTGTTGGACTGCTGCAATGGCAACCAAATCACGTCCCGAGGCCCAAAACAGAAGTAAAATATAAACGCCTTTAATTGATTGGTTTTAATTTATTATTATTACGATATTATTTATTAATATGATATTCTTTACATAAATCACATTTCTACTCGTGACATCGTGTCGTTAGTTTCGATTTTCCATTTGTGACATAGATGTTTCGATGTTTTATGTTGCATTACTGATGCCAACCAAACATTAAATTCCAAAAAGTGGTCACAAATTACGCTACGGTTCTACAATTTGGTTCTTACAAAGGTGCCACATTTTGGCACGGTTATAGTTAAGGTATCGTTTTTGGTTTAGGAACAGTTTCGAAGAAGGAATGAATATTAAGAGATTTTTGAGAGGCAGTCGTCGCACACAGTCCACCTGATGGTAAGTGGATGCTGTGGCCCATAGACATCTACATCTATCCTCGATTAACGATCCAGATGCAGAATGTCATTTCTGAGGACTAAGATGGAATGCCCCATTATCAGTAAGAATGGTATATAATATTTTATTCCTTTCTTTTTGTCCACTGGCAAAAGTACAACTGTACGAGTCAATTACCAAAGAAAGAAAAAAACAGCCACAGCCACACACCGACTTTTGTGTTTTGTGGCCGTTTGTTTCACGTGAATATGTGTACGTAACGAAACGACCTCAAAACAGTCCTCACTCAACGTAATCAATTGTTTGACTCTTTACGAGTAGCTGTCGAGTGGTGTAATTAAATTTTGAATGTAGATGGTAGATATGTAGCTACAACACCAAGCTGTATCACTCGATTTTGTTATCATCAGTTTTTTGAATTGCCTCAAAAACAAAGTTGAAAGAATGATTCGCGAGGCTATTGAAATCAAAAAACATCCTAATTTCTGCTGGGTGCTACCATCTGCTTCATCATTATCATCATCATTCCAGCCCTTCAAATGTCCACTGCTCCTCCTTTTGTGGCCTCCCCCAAGGAATGCCACAAAGCACGGTCCTGAGCCACCTGCATCCATCGACTTCCTGCATGTCTTATCAGGTCGTCACTCCATCTAGTGGGGGGTCGCCCTACATTTCACCTACCGGTACGAGGCTCCTACTCGAAAACCTTTTTTCCCCATCGGTTGTCAGTTCTTCGAACTATATGGCCGGCCCATCGCCACTTGAGCTTCTTAATCCGTTGGCCTATGTCGGTCACTCTGGTTCTACTGCGAATATCCTAATTTCTAAGTTTATCACGCAAAGAAACCCCGAGCATAGACCTCTCCATAGCTCGCTGAGTGACTTTGAACGCCCTCATACGGCCAGCAGTGAAGGACCATGTCTCAGATCCACAAGTCATCACTGGCAACGGGCACTGGTTGTACAATCTCGTTTTCAGGTTTTGAGGTATACCTGACGATAAGATGTGTCATAATTTCTCGAACGCTGCCCAGCCGAGTTGAATCCGTCGATTGACCTCTCGGTCGAAATTGGGCTTACCTATTCGGACTATTTGTCCCAGGTAAACATACTCGTCAACAACTTCGAGCTTAGAGCTCCCAAAAACTACTGGCATATGTGTGATAACATTACACATGATCTTTGTTTTGTCCATGTTCATCTTAAGACCTATCCGTTGAGAGACACTATTTAGGTCATTGAGCATAGTGCTTAGGTCCTCCAGCGATTCTGCCATAAGGAGATTATCGTCGGCAAATCGAAGGTGAGTGATCTACTCGCCATTGATGTTAATACCGTGTCCTTTCCAGTCTAGTAGCTTGAAAACGTCTTCCAATGCAGCGGTGAAGAGTTTCGGGGATATAACGTCACCATGTCTTACACCTCTCTGCAGTTGGATAGGTTTCGTACTCTGATTCTGTACTCGGATAGCCATCATAGCCATACTGTACAAACACTTCAGCACTTCGATATAACGACAGTCACCTTGGCACCGCTGAAGGGACTGTAGCATCGCCCAAATTTCGACGGAATCAAAGGCTTTCTCATAGTCCACATACACAAGGCAAAGTGGCAGATTGTACTCTCTTATGTGCAATTTGCTGAAGGGTATGTGGTCTATGGTACTAAAGCCTTTTCGGAAACAGGCTTGTTCGGGAGGATGGAAGTCGTCGATTCTGCGTGCGAGACGACTCGTAATGACTCTCGAAAACAGCACGTAGACGCGTCTCAGAAGGGAAATCGATCTGTAGTTCTTCAAAAGAGCGTTGTCGCCTTTCTTAAAGAACAAGAGCACTGCACTTTTGCTCCATGTTTCCAAAGTAGTCCTACCATAGAGGACGGAATTAAAGAGCTTATGAAAGACTTCAAGTACCGGTTTTCCACCCGCTTTCAGGAGTTTCTCTGGGAAGTTCGCCTGGGACCTTGCCGTTTTTAAGGTGCTGGAGAGCCATTCTAATCTCGCTCAGACTGACGTCCGGGATATCATCGAAATCAACCAACCATCTGCTTGAGATCTTATAACTAATAAAATTAAAGCCCAACCCAAGCAACTGCAAGACTTCAAGATACTATTAGGTCCTTACATATCAAATTAGCGTTTTGTAGTACTGACCACTTCTGATCTGAAATATCTCCTCTTTGGCTAAGAATTCCAAATTCAAATTTTTAAATTCATTTAGCTGATACATTTGAGTTTTGAAAACAGTCATTCATTTGTTTTTCCTCATTATTTTTTTCTTTGGCGTCGCTTATTACCGCACAATGGTAAACATGAAATATCCGTATATTTACGAGTACGAGGTCTACCATGGCACCAGTGCAGCAGAAACAGCTCGAAGGATTAATAATGTGTACGGCGCTGGTGTCGCAAAAGAAAGCACGGTACGTATTTGGTTTCAACGTTTTCGTTCTGGAAATTTCGACCTTCAGAACCAGCCCCGTGGACGGCCGGAGACCAAAGTGGAAAATGAAGAATTAAAGGCTATTGTGGAAGCGGATCCATCACAAAGCACTTCAGAAATAGCTGCAAGCTTCGGGGTAAGTGATAAAACTATATTAATCCTCTTGAAGTAAATCGGGAAAGTAAAAAAACTTGAACGATGGGTACCTCATGAATTGAGTGAATCAAACTTGCAAACACGCGTCGACTGCTGTGTTACTTTGCTAAACCGACACAATAATGAAGGGATTTTAAATCGAATCATTACTTGCGATGAAAAATGGATACTGTACGATAATCGGAAGCGCTCGTCGCAATGGCTGAACCCTGGGGACCCAGCCAAATCCTGCCCTAAACGAAAATTGACTCAGAAAAAGTTACTTGTGAGTGTTTGGTGGACTAGCGCCGGTGTCGTTCATTACAGCTTTCTAAAATCTGGCCAAACGATTACGGCAGATATCTATTGTCAGCAAGTGCAAACCATGAAGGAAGAACTAGCTGCTAAACAATCGAGATTGGTCAATCGCTCTAGGCCACTGCTGCTTCACGAAAACGCAAGACCACACACTGCACAATAAACAACCACTAAGTTAGATGAGCTACAATTGGAATGTCTGCGACATCCACCGTACTCCCCGGACCTTGCTCCAACAGATTACCATTTTTCCGGAATTTGGACAACTTACAAGGAAAAATTCAACTCCGATGCGGCAATCCAAACCGCCTTCAAAGAGTTTATTGATTGTCGCCCCATGGTTTTAGTAAAGGATCAATGAACTACCTATGAGATGGCAAAAGTGCATAGATAACAACGGTGCATACTTTGATTAATTAAATATATTTTACAAAAAAAAAATTACTTTATATTCCACCCTTACAAAACGCCAATTTCATATGTAAGGACCTAATATAAGTTCGTACTGCGTGGATTGGACAAAAAATAATAATTTTAAGCTGAAGGTAGCCGGGTTTAACTATGACATCGGGTCGTCAAACACCTCAGTGTCCCCATGACCATGAGTGCTGTGAAGTGCTCGAAACATCGGGAATATTATATAAGTTAATATACGCGATAAATGCCCAAATACTCAAACGGTACTCAAGTTTAAGATGACGTTAAGTCTCGTGCTCCATCTATCACTTTAAGTGTAAGTAACTGTAACACCACGAGACTTAATTAAATCTTAAAATCGAGTAGCGTTTGAGTATTTGGCCGAAAATCAGTAAAAACAAGTTTTCTTTAAAAAAAAGGTGATGGCTCTGTGGCGCAGTGGCTTAGCAAAGAGTTGCAGCACTGGGGGCCGCAGCTTCGAATCCGGCACGTTAAGTATTTGTATGGCCTGCAAATAATTAATCCGGATCTGGATGTTTGTCCTTGTGCAATGTATGTTTGTAAACTGCCTCCACGATACAGAAGAAAATCCTAGTGTGGGAGTAACGATTTTAATAAATAAAAAAAAATGAACGTAGAGTGACCTGCAGCGCGCGTGGTCGTGCGCGAGGTGCGCGCGCGCGTGCAGCAGCAGCGAGAGCGCGCGCCGCAGCCGGTGCGCCGCGCGCGCCGCGCCCCCGCCCGCGCGTTCGCCCGCCGCCGCCAGCCGTAGGCAGCCCGCGCGCAGCGTTGAGCTCGCCGCCGGGCTCACCTCGCCCGCCTACGTCACACCGACATACACTTAAAAGACTAATGACGTGATCCGCGTGGGAAAAGAATACGCATGTACCTACCCTAACCTGTTTGTTACAATTATTTAATATAAATATAAAACCGAAGTGACAAACGAACCAAAGAGAATATGATCACTAAAACGAACTTACAATCATCCATCCACGTCATGATCAAGTCGGACTGTAGACAAAGGTATTGGACCATACAGCCTAATGGCATAAGAATACTAGCTCGCGGCCTTAAGCCCAGAAACAGATGAAGCTGTAAGAGCCGCATAGGCTAACAACACCAACATCTCGAAAATAGATTAAGAATACTTTTCTACTGTCTACACATTAGCTCATTTTAATTAAATTTTATTGTAGCTATGTGTATAAGCCAATACAATTTAATATGTATCATGATATTAAATTTAATATATATCATATCATGTATAATCTAAAAGTATCTAAATACCTGATCTTAAATATAAAAGTACCTAACTTTTAATTAACTTATTATACTCCTTTTTATTCAATGTTGACGGTAACAGAAATATGTCCGACAACTGTTCGGTAATATGAGGCACCGACAGAATAACAGCGCTATGGCCCTGGTAACACATAATATCATCATGCAGAGTCGAATGCCTTTTCGTTGCTGCAACCCTATGTATTTGTGTATTTTTTTTTTTTTTTGTGGTTGTAATTTATTTATAATATTATACATTGTGTTGTTTATGACAATTGATCATTAATTCATTAAACAGTAAAGTAGTAGTTATGTGATAGAACCACGCTGCAGCCAACAGCTATATTATGGCTGCCATCCCGACAACACGCATTGGAGAAACACGTCGGAATAACTGCTCCATATCCCTCTCAGAAAGGAAAGGTCTGTGCTCAGCAGTGAGACACAATATAGCCTGTAGCTTTTACTTGCACTTTGAGAAATCATCCCACTTGAAGTATACAATATGTCAAAAAACCGATCCGTGAGGGTGCGTTTAGGTATCGTGATATGATTATGATCGTGTAGTCGTTTTCATATAATAAATTTAAATAAATGTATGATGAAACTTAAATGAGGCGCGGGTGACTGTCAGATAACAAATAACAATACCGTCACTTGTCAAAATTACCGTCGCTAACAATGATGTTGCCAGATATAAAAAACCTAAATTATTTAAGGTAATTTTAAGCTAATTGTAGTTAAAAAGATAAAAACGTGTATTTAAATAACAATGATATTTTTATATTTAATAAGTTTTTAAATTCTTTATTAAATAAAGATTAGCACTCGCGGTACGTTTTTGCGAAATCTTATAGTAAAGAAAGAGAATTTCGCTCGCACTCCGCATTAACTTCAAGTGTATTGGTTAGGAGGTGTAAATAATGTTATTATTTCCTATAATAAATTTAATATTGAAGTTGCGGGAAGTCTTCATGCTGTCATAAATATTGAAGTGTAAGAGTGGAGTTGTCAGTATTCTTATCCTGCATGGCTGCGTGTATAGTATACAGGGTTATTTTGCAATTTGGCCCAAATTTGCAGAGAAGGTACAGAATAAGTAACAAAGGTGAATAGTGAAGAAATTTTAATAAAAAAATCTCAAACATTCTTTCCTTTTTATCTTTTAAATCCAGAATGCATGGTAATGCATTATTTTAACTGATTGTCATTCATAAATAATTAACGCCTACTATTTTACTACGCACGCACACATTCGTAAGGGTCGCTCAGTCGGCAAAACCGTTGTGAATTGAATCGCACACATAGGAGCGCGCGTACGCGTATTTGTTGCCCATAAATCACATTCAATTTGGGATAATTTCAAATAAAAGTAAAAGCCTTATTTACTCTTATTTTCATAAACTGCAATAACGGCATATCATTATTTATATGTATATTTGAACTTAAATATAAAATTTGGATAGTCTTTGAAAACTAATCCTGTAGTTTTACTACCCACCTGCATAATATCTTGCAAGTTCTTCAGAAGCGTAGACTCATCGAGCAGATCAGGCGGAACTGGGGGCGGCGGTGGTGCCGTCAGCGCTCGCTCGAACGTCATGATCGACCATCTGGCATTTACGAACAAAACATATCGAGGAGTTATACTACGAAATAACAACTCGAGCGAAGTCTTAGCGGAGCTTAGCTTCTAGTGCGTTACGTCTTTTTTTTATAGGATAGGGTGACAAACGAGCACACAATCCACCTGATGGTAAGTGGTTGCTGTGATCCATAGACATCTACATCTATCCTCAATAAAGAATCAAAATGCAGATGCGTTGTCACCGTGAGGACTAAGGTGGAATGCCTCTTTTCCAATAAAAAAGAGGTGCGGTTCTCTACACTCACCATACGAAACACAGCTGTGTTGAGCTGCTATTTTACGCTGGTATTTTGTGAGAGCGTGGTCCTTCCCTGGTCGAGCCGACCCATTCGTACTACAACTATACTACTAATATAGCTGCAACATGGCTCTACCACGTATAAAAGTCTGCCACTAATATGAAAACTCTTCTCTCCGCTTAAGTGGAAACCTGCTTTTCTTAAGCTGGCTTGGACTCTTGGTTATATTCGTAAGAAAGAACATATATATTTGTTGTTACAATTATTTAATATAAAATAGGAATAACAATGAATATAAATAATTTATAAGAAAGGCAAAAAGGCTAACGGTTCAGCATAATGCTACAGCAACAGAGTTACCGCAGCGCTAATAATGGTGATTGTAATGATGATGATGATTCGGTGAGCATATATATGACCCAAGATAATAGCGACGCCGTGTAGTAGCGGTATAAGAAAATCTACTACCCCATATCATCTTGTGGGTGTCGTAAAAGCGGATAGACGAAATTGAAAAAGGAGACGGGCAGCATTATCTTCCTGGTAAAAAAAAAAAAAAAAAACTGCAGTTGCCAACCGTGCCAAAAGTTGAGAAAATCAATGGGGGAAGGCTTGTGTTCAGCAGGCTGGCTTGATGGGCTGCGATGTTGATGATGACGATGACGTTATCCAGAATATATAGAATACTTCTTTTTTTTTATAGGATAACGGTGAAAAGCGAGCACACAGTCCACCTGATGGTAAGTGGTTGCTGTGGCCCATAGATATTTACATCTATCCTCGTTTGCGAATCAAAGTGCAGATGCGTCATCAGCCGTGAGGACAAGATGGAATGCCTCTTTTCCAGTAAAAAGGGTCTCCGCTTCTCTACACTCACCATACGAAACACAGCAATGTTGAGCTGCTATTTTACGCTGGTATTCTGTGAGAGCGTGGTCCTTCACTGGTCGAGTAGACCCAATCGTGCTATAACTATACAATTAATATAGCTATAAAGTACCTCTTCTTTTCAATATTTAAGGAAGTTTTCCAGCACTTAAGAAATAATTTCCTCTCAGGATTGAGAACTGAGGATTAGATGTTATTTTAATATGTATTACAATATTTAATTTTACAGTATAATCTTATAATTAATGCACAGAGAAAATTAATTGGAATAATTAATGATATCTAAAGTGCTGAAGTTCGTTAAGTAACGTAACACTTTACAGGATTTTTATCTCAAAATTAATTATTCTGCGTTAAAATTACTACAGAAATTGCGTTTATCTATTTTTAAATCACTGATCTCTTTTTCTCGTTATTTAATTCATTAATTAAGCGAAAATTTTCAGAACGACCAAAATTTTCCTTTAACGTAAAGTGAAAATTGCTTTTTAATTCCTTTTATTTAAATATTTTTGAGCAGCATTTGGTGTATTAAATACCAAGCATTATTGTAAAGAAGCGACCCGGTCGATTTGGAGTTTGATGATATTCATCAAAGGCAATTTATTGAATCAGTTTTTTGAATTATCGAAATAAATGCTCCAAGTTCGTATAGCCTAGATCACTCCTGGCATTGCTCTCTACCTGTTCGTGAAGTATCATTACAATCGGTTCAGCCATTCCGAATATTAGTCCAGACAGACAGACAGACGAAAAATTATGTTTTTACTCATGTCTTAATGTCTTGCCAATAACCCCTCTGCTCAATAAAATGCCGTTATTTCGATATTACAGACAGACACTTCAACGTGCAAAATTTAGCAACTTTTGCGTCCTACGCACTGACCTCTATATATACAAGTACGCTGGACTGTACCGGGAACTAAAATTGACATAATATGCCAAAATCTGTTGTATTATTTAAATCCTATCTCTGTATTTTGAATTTGTAAACTAAAAAATGAAAGTATTTTATGTGGTTTGATTATGTTTGATTTTAGTTACATAATAAGAATTATTTTTAGTGATAATGAGTGTGCGTAATATGTAAACTCGTTACCAAAAGGAAAGTGGGATAACATTCCACAAGTAAGTGAATTTGCAGCTAATATTAAGCAAATTAAAACTATTTGATAATATTAATATTTAAAATTTGTTACTAATCTTAATATCGTAATTACAAACATGTTTGGCTTTACATTACTGAGTTTTGATAAACAATAAAATTCAATAGGGCTGTCGAGTTCCTTTTCTTTAATACTTATAAATATTCTTTTCTACCCATATCTGTTCACAACCAAAGTCACCGACAACAGATAATTATCAAATAATACAAATAAAAATATCAAGACTAAAATTATGGCTAAAAAGCACAAAAATTGTGAATTGGCGTCCGAAACAAAATTATTATCTTTGTTCTAAACACTTCACACACGACTGTTTGATTGGACATGAGAAATGTGGCCCTGTCAATGTGTGGTGAAGGTGGAACATCATGGGGTTTTAGTAGATGCAAGTCCGACATAATCCGTTCTTGCCCCCGCAATGCAGGTATGCGTAGGCATTTTCTCATTTGAAACCCGGAACAAAATCCGTTCTGTAGTTACGAATAAAAACGTAGATAGATCAACGCAGCGTCGATCTTGGTTTTATATGAGGTATAAAGCTTGCGTCTAAGGCCTAGGCATTAATTGATACTTATTGTATGACATTATACTATTAATATGATACATAAATAGAATGGTCGTTACGGGTAGGCCTGGGTATAGAATTTTTATCGATATATTTTTTCACACTGTTCTATCTCTGTTATTAGTTCCGTGGACGTTCACTTCTGCCGTCAGCGCCAAAATAGCGAAAAAGTATATTAAGTGTTATTTCACAATTTTATATGTCTAAGGAATAAAATTATTTAGGAGTTATTTAGGATAAATGTGCTAACGCACGACGGATTATTAACTCCATAACAATCACCCAGCAGTGGTACGGAGGTATAAATATTTCATCATTTTTATATATTGATTTCTTTAAATCACGGCTTATATTGACTTAATTTTTAATCATGTAATAGTTGCTGTTACCTGTCCAACATCTTGGTGGATGCTCGCTCGTATCGCTCCAGCAGCTGTTGTAGATTGGCAGCGTCGTCACAGGATGCGCCCCATCCTAACACGCGAGCCAGATCATTTCCCGTGCCGAGTGGGAGCACTGCTGTTTGCACTTGACGCTGCGTTTTGAAACAAGTGCGTCTGATAAAATTTGTTGTGAACTATGTAACTATTATTAATAATGTGCTCTAAAATAAATTTTGGTCACGGCGGCTTCTCATCGGTGATAAGTCATCTGCGCAGGACAGGATTATAGTGTATGCGTTAGCACAGGTGCACTCTCTTTTCCCTCACTCTTAAAGTCCAATGGGATGGTAATCTAACACGACCGAAAAGCGATGAGGCACAGGACCAACAGATTTACGCGCTTTTCGAGGCGTAGGAACTTCCTAAATCAGATAAACAATAATTAAAAATTAAAAATTTTGTACAACCGACTTCAATATAAATTATTAAGAATAACTCAAAAACTATTGGTCAGACCTTGATCAAATTTATATGGGACCACATGAGAAGTACCAGCAAATAAAAAGAATTATCGAAATCGGTTCACCCACAAAAAAGTTATGAGGTAACACACTTAAAAAAAGAACATACAGTCGATTTGAGTACCTCCTCCTTTTTGAAGTCGGTAGAAAAAGACTTGGGTTACTTAGATTAATAAATTGTATATAGAACTGAAAGAACTATTGTTGAGAGAGATAAAAATTCTGGTTATTATACAATATGGTACACTTTCAAAGTAAAGTTGAGACCCGTGCTACGCTTATGTGCTTTGATTATTTTCACTCACATGCATGTCCAACTTGTCAATCTCTTGTAGCACCCAGCCCACGGAGCCATCTCCACTGCACACCAATACCCTAAGAGGGGCGAAGTGTCGGAACAGCCTCAGCCCAAGACGTGGGCCCGCGCCGCTTAGCTCGAACACCTGTGCTGGATTCAGCAGCTGCCTGAAACGCCGAAGGAACTTAACTCCTTGATTGTCACCTGAAAAGGAAACTTTGTTAGGCCCAGTTCTGTGTATATTATTACAGTTATATCAGTGTAAGGGAAACACTAAATATTTTATGGTCCTTCGAGTCGTTTTTATTTTATGCATTAATTTTTTATATCAAAAATAATGTCGACAATGTCAATTAATTTTTTCTGTTAATTAAGGAAACTGGCAGTTAAAATTTTTCATTATTTAATTATAAAAAAGACTTTATATGTCCAAATATCTTATATGAAATTGTAAAACCAGTAAGTGCTACATGTCATTCACCTGTGTGTTCTAATGTCTATGGTTTGGGACGTAGACCTGAACTGGTTACTATACTATAAGAAATTTTAAAGTCACTCAGCGAGCTACAAAGAGAGCTAGGTGGAGAGAGAGGTGATACAATCTATATTGAATATATCGGCAGTATAATTAGAGTAATCTACATCCAACGGATCAGAAAGCTGAACATGTTGAACAAAAATCTACAACGAACAACGAAATAAATATTGTCAAATTGTAGCTATGTTCTATCGACAAGCGTTCACGTGAGACGTGCATGCCCTATTAAGGACAGGTGGCTCGGGGTCGTGTTTTGTGTCAGTCTTTGTAAGGTCATGTTCAGTTGTAATAGGCTGCAATGATGATTATGATGACGAATTCATAGTAACGGAGAGCAGAGTGTAAGGTTCCAAATGTCTGGCACGCTGCTTATTCGCTAATCAAGCGCAGAATTAATGGAAAGAAGGAGACTCGCGTAAAATAGTAGCTTAATAGCAGCTTTAAGCTGCTAATTTGTCTGTAGAATGTTGTCAAAGTAGTTACATTATACGTGGTAGAGCCACGCTGCAGCTATTTTATGGTTGTAGCACAAATGGGTTGGCTCAAGCGGGTAGGGACTCTCACAGAATACCAGCGTAAAATTATTATATCGCTTATTATACGAAACACAACAGCATCGCGAAGAGAGCCGGTTACACTTTTTAATATTTATGATGAATTCTACCTTAGTCCTCATGGGACAACGTACGTGCATTTTGGTTCTTAATTGAGGGTAGACGTAGGTGTGCTCGTTTGTTCATGTGCATTGCAATACTTTATTCAAAAAAATCTCACCAGATCTCGAGTTGACGAAGACAATCAGAGGCGAAGCGTTAGGCGGTCTGTCGGGTAACCAGCCGTCGTCCGGGCCGACGGAGTGCAGTCTGGTGGGTGGCACGACGGAGGCGCGCGCTGGCCCCAGCGAGCACGTCGCCCGCCAGCCTGGTCGGCAGTTGGCATGCACGCATTTGCGACACCATACGCAACGGAAGTCTTGGAGTCTAAGACACGGAAACGATAACTTCGCTAAACGTTAACTTAAAAAAAAAATAAAGCTTTCAATAATATTACAGATATTTTTCGTGGAACAGCCATATTATGGTTGTAGCAAGAATAGGTCGGCTCGATCGGGGTAGGACCACGCTCTCACAGAATATCAGTGTAAAATAGCATCTTAAAGCTACTATGTTTCGTATGATGAGTGTAGAGAACCGGAGATCCTTTATACTGGAAATGAGGCATTCCATCTTAGTCCCCACGGGTGACAACGCATCTGCATTTTGATTCGTAATCGAGGATAGATGTACATGTCTATGGGCCAAAGCAACCACTTACCATCAGGTAAACTGTGTACTCGTTTGCCACCCTTATCCTATAAAAATAAAATATAAAATAAATTTCAATAATAAAAAGGTATTTTTTTAGAATAAGTGGAGGTCAGAAAACTACATCATTTCGAAAAATTACATCCTTTGTTCACCTTTAATGTAGTCGGTATCTTCGAAATCTTTACCAAATTTCATCAAAATCCGTTCAGCCATTTTAGTGTGAAGAAGGAATTATAGAATTATGCTTAAGGAAAAAAAGCTATATTAAAAAGCTTTTAGCACCCTCCTCAACGTTGCGTCCATATTTGTTCAACACGAAGTAAGCCTGCGACATTCGTTGAACAAAGAGTGACTTTTTATATAGAATTAATTTGACAAACGAGCACAGAGTCCACCTGATGGTAATTGGATACTGTAGTCTATAAAAATCTATCCTTGATTAAGAATCAAAATACAAATTCGTTGTCACCCCCAAAGGATTAAGATGGAATGCCTCATTTCCAGTAAAAAGGGTCTCCGGTTCTCTACACTCATCATACGAAACATAGAAGCTTTAAGCTATTTTACGCTGGTATTCTGTGAGAGCGTGGTCCTTCCCCGGTAGAGCCGACCCATTCATACTACAACCATAATATAGCTGCAGCGGGGCTCTATCACGTATAATAATTCCACAAACTATCAGGTGGAGGTGTTCGTTGTCTTAATTATATTATAAAAAAATTGAATGTTACTTATATTCTACTTCATCATCAGCCCGTTACCACCGCTGGATATTCGAGATATATTCTCCCTTTGTAAAGAGGATTTGTCTTAATCGCCACGCATTGCAGACGTGTTGACGATTGTTGTACGCTATCAGAAACCATATAATCTTTCTGTCATTTCCTATAGTCGCTTCTAATTACACCCACTGGGAAAAAATTGCTGATGTATTCTCTTTCTAAAGATATAAAATCTTTTTCCATTCAAATATATAAAACTTTCTTTTTTGTTACAACAACTAATTAATTTAAAAATTAGTTCGTTATAACAGTTGCTGTATAGAACGTACGAGTAGCTTACTCTACGAGTCTTTGAGTGCAGCTCACGTCTCCCACGGGCATTAATTAGGGCGAAAACTAATTACGTAGTGTGCATTTTGATTTTAACCTACAACGTTGCACATATGAAATTTATCTACAATATGAAAGCACTGATATTAAAATCCTTAAAGTGTATCTGAAAAGCAAAATCAAAATTAACTAAATTCTATTTTGGCACGGTAGAAACAATTAGATTTTTAACGGCGGCACGAGAGTGAAACACCGCTTACTCCTGACTCTGGGCTGCTATTGCCTTTCTTGTCAGTAAAACCCAATAACAAACTTTGGCCAGACCCGAGATTCGAACCGAGACCACATGATCAGCAACCACACTTACGACCACTAGACCAACGTGTCAGTTAAGTGGTCAATGATAATTTAGCCTTAGCTGGTAAATCACACCGTATTAGCATGATAAAAGCCTATTTACAATTCCGTTGACGACACACACGTTGTAATTAGGAGGAACAGACGCTGGCAAGCTATTCGACTCCATTACTGTACGCATTACGAACGACATAGCAAATCGTTTCAAAGTCCTAAGTGCTGAAATACCACGTACTCGGCGGTGAAGGAAAACATCGTGAGCAAAACTGCATGTCTGAGAAGTTCTTTTTTTTAATATTGAGCAATTGGCTTATGGATTTCTATTTTTAAATAAATTTGCTTTTTAGAAACATACTAAGCATACATAATAAACGTGACCTACGTATAATAAAAATTATAATTCCGATAACGACGGTCAGTCTCAACGGAAATTAAACATTTGCGCAGGACAAGGTTATAGTGCACGAGTGTATGTGCAAGCACAGGTGCACTCTCTATGCCCTTCATATATCGATGAGACGGCAATCAGACACGAAAGATTAGGCGCAGGACTAATGGCTTTACGTGTTTTACGAAGTACGTTGGTGAAACACCGCTAGATTCCTGACTCCGAGCTGCTATTGAGAACTTCTTAAAAACTCAATAACTGATTTTTGGCTCTACTCGGGATTCGAACCCAGAACCCTTTTACGAACATTAGATCAATAAGGCAGTGAAAAGTAAGTTAAAGTAAATGGCAAAGTAAGAAATTTTACGTTAATATATGCGACTCAAAAATTTCAACGGAAATTACGACAAGCTTGAAGTTTAAAAGCGAACTTTTGAATAAAGTTATCAAACCCACTCGCCGGCTCGAGAACAGTTTCAATTTTTCGCAAGTTTATTTAAGCGCGTCGGAAATTCGAGCCGAAGCCGTTTGAGAATATCTTATCTCAAGTGCACTTAAGTTTGGAGCGGAGTGGTTCTGAAATCAATCCGTCTACGACCGTAAAACTTGTCACTTCGGTGCACTGAGTTGATATAATGCTAGTAGCTTTATAATGGTATACAAGGCTAATGCGTAGTTAATCACTTTTTATTTATTTATTTATACTTTATTAAACAACATAATACAAAGGGCGAAAGTGATGTGTGAAAGTAATGTGATAGGTGCCAAAAATAAAAAGAACTACAATTTAACCACAGTAAAATTGTAAAAAATAACGTACCCTAAAATAATTTTAATGTAATCTCCAAATATTTATTTCACATAAAGTGGACTTAACATTGGCGTGCATCGTCATCGTCATCATCATTCAACACAATGTATCGCGTAATGGATTTTTTTAAATGATCCCTTATAAACGCTATTTGGTTATGAGAGTGAGAGTGGCAAAGTCACTCGGTCGGCTCGGCTGGGGAAGGACCACACTCTCACAGAATACAAGCGTAAAATAGCTGCAGTATGGTGCTGTGTTTCGTATGGTGAGTGACGAGAATCAAAGACCCCTTTTGCAGGTATTATTTTTATAAGAGAGTGGGCAAACGAGCATGCAGCTCACCTGATGAAAGCGACTACCGCCGCCCATGAACAACTGCAACACCAGGGGAATTGCAAATGCGTTGCCGGCCTTTTAAAAAAAGAGTATGCTCTTTTCTTGAAGGTCCCTAAGACGTATTGGTCCAGAAAAATCGCTGGTGGTAGTCGATTAAAGGTAACGAAACATTTTATCTTATACCTCAGAGGTGAATTCGCATCTATATTTTGATTCGTAATCGATGATCGATATATGAAGGTATCTATGAGCCGCATCGTCCCATCAAACCACTAATATACTGTCCCATCGGAAAATGAGAGTGAAGAAATAGAGAGTGCATCTGTGTTTTCGCACACATTCGTGAACTATAATTCTGTCCTAGATGGCTAGTATCCGTTGAGACTGACAGCCGTGACCAAAATTCGATCTGGAGGACATTATTACATAATAGGCCGCAGCATCCACTTACCATCAGGTGAATTGTGTGCTCGTAAGTCAATCTTACATCTATTAAAATATATATGTGTCCAGGCCTCCTATATTCCTGTTGTGTTATCAATCAAGGATAGACGTGTGGTCGCAAAAAACTACAGCGTCCACATATACTTCAGGTGTACTGTGTACTCGTTCTCCATCCATAAGTGTATAAAAATATCGTTTAAAAAAACTTTAAAACAACGCTCTCCATTTCTAACGCGCACTGAGCGGATTATTACTAAAAGAAAATATAGGTCAAAGCTAACGACTATAAGTACACTTTTGTAACGTTCGTTTATTTTCACATTGCTTTGTATTAGATTTTCCCTTTACATTGTTATGTAGTCCATTGTTTGTTCGCATTTATTTGAAGTTATTGAAGCATTATTTTATTTGGAACACAAGTTTTAAGAGCGATCGGAGCATTTCCTTGGTTTAATTAATAAGCTCGCTTAACACTGCTGTGATTCGTATGGTGAGTGTAGAGAACCGGAGACCCTTTTTACTGGAAAAGAGGCATTCCATCTTAGTCCTCACGGGTGACAACGCATCTACATTTTGATTCTTTATCGAGGATAGGTGTAGATGTCTATGGGTCACAGCAACCACTTACCATCAGGTGGACTGTGTGCTCGTTTGTCACCCTATCCTATAAAAAAAGACCGAATTTCGGTCACGTCAGCCAATCTTAACGGAGTCAGTACAGGTGCATTCTCTATAAGAACTAAAAAGGATGACCACATTGCAGCATTATAACTCGTGCAATCCCGCGTAGTAGACATAATCTGACCTAGGCTGTTCAGAATATCATCTCTGTGACAAATTACCGAACTAGGTTTACCAAACTAAGTTTGTTGCTTTGCGTGTGGAAATATGGAGAAAACGAATTTTCTTAAATAGAAATAGAAATATATGTAGAATATACATAGCTGTAAATTTCATCAAAATCGTTGGAGCCGTTTTCGAGAACGCGATTAAAAACAAATAGTTGGATCTTATTTTCTTACATAAATGATTACAAAGCCATATCGACTGCGCTAAACTATTAAGTGAAACTAACATATCTGTGCCAAATAAGTTACCGTGTTTTAAGGTTTAAAAGCTGTTCAAAGAAGGTCTCTATAAAAGTAATTTGGGTTGCATCTCTCCTCTCACCATAATGATATAATTATACAACCACAATCCAAAATCCATGGAAATGGGCGTAATACATAATCCGGTAGCTAGTTTTAAGTATTTAATCCGTAAATATTTCTTAAATATATCACAGCTCGCAGGATTGAGACATATTTTATCTCTATGTTGTGTATTGGTGATCCAAATAAAGAGAAAAAAATTATAAGAAATATATATATATAAGTATTAACGATTTCTTATATTTATGCGAATACTACACAAAGAATAAAACAAATTTTACGGATTTTTAATTTTCTAATTTTACAGCAACCATGGTCACGGGGGGGGGGCCATGGGTGTTGTAAAGTGCCCGAAACGTCGGGAATTAAAAAAGTTAGAATTAAACGCGATTAAATCCGTAAAATTAGTTTTATTCCATATGTAAATATTGGTTTTTACTTGCTGCTTCGTCCACGTCGAGGTCGGAAAACAACTCATTTCGAAAAGTGACAGCTCATGTTCACTATTAACGTCGTACCTTTAAAAATCTCTTTAACAAATTTCGTCAAAATCAGTTCAGCAATTTTAGTGTGAAGAGGGAATTACAGAATTATGCTTAAGGCGAGGATTTTCTACGTTAAAAAGCTTGTTCGACACAGTATTATATTATTACGCGTTATTAATTCGCAACAATTTTTCCCGACGTTCTAAATTCGAACTAGGTGACCGACATACGAGTGGGTGCTTGATTTTAAATTCAACCTCGTTTCGGAAAATGTCGCTAGAAGCGGTCATAGGTTGCAACCATCATAATACTATAACCCAGATTGGCCGCCTTTTATCCCTTTGTTTTATACAATAACGAAAGCAAGATAAACGAGCACTCAGTATACCTGATGGTAAGTGGATGCAGTAGTCCATAGACATCTACATCTATTTGAATGTACCGTTTGTTACAGGCTATCGACATTTTCATCTATACTAGATTAAGAATCAAAATGCAGATGCGTTGTCACCCCTGAGGATTAATATGGAATGCCTCGTATCCAGTAAAAGGGTATATATCTAAAGCTGCTATTTTACGCTGGTATTCTGTGAGAGCATGGTCCTTCCTCGGTCGAGCCGATCCATTTCTGCTACAACCTAAAGCTGCAGCATTGCTCTGCCAAACAAACGGCTCTAACGATTTAGATGAAATTTTGTATTTGGATAATATTTAACTTTCCAAATTTACCTAGATAAGTTTAATCTTCTTTATAATGTATAGATATTATAAAGAAGATAAACCAAAAACGATTGAAACACTTACTGAACAAGTATATGTACATTAAAATTTTAATCCTAAATATCTTTTAAAGTTTAATATCTAAAGTTGAACCATACTGTAAGTGAATTCCGATAGAGATACTTATCTGAAGTGTGCACGGACAGGAGGAGTTAATACTTTCGTTGCTATTGCCTGACTAGGTTGCAAAGAAATATAGTTATATAAGTGCAATAGGTCTAACAGGACTATCTAACATAAAGATTGCAGTACTGAATAAATGAGAACCGTTGAAAATGAAAAATATAAATGTAAATGATTAATTTGCTTGAAGGTTATACATAGATGTTTACAATAGTAGTATGTTCTCACCTTTGACTTTATTTTGTCATACAAATCTATTTATTAATAAGAGAAGAAAAAATTTGTACCCTTTTTTAAGCATACTGCGCGCCGCGGAGTAGTGTGAGATTTGATATAGTTAAAGTTTATATGGAAAAGTAGTGCAGAAAGCTAAAATTTATTTATAATAATAATTTACTCCACACCGACTTTCGACGAAGACTAGCCACCTGCGCGGGATAGGATTATAGCACACAGGTGCACTATCATAGTCCGATGGGACGGTAATCCGACACGACCAGGTAAGGTCCGGCGCAGGATCAACAGCCTGTTTCTTTTTCAATTGAGTGTGGTTAAGGTTAGTGTATATCAATGAAAATTATATATATATAATAATAAAATCAAATATCACTTTATGATATGATCAATTCTACGATCTGGCCACGACAGATAAATGGCATATTATTTTTAAAGTTAAAAAGATAAAGTACGTATGTCACATACACAACAATAATATTCCGGGTTAAAGATCAATACAAATATTTTTTTTATAAGTAAGGTCGACCGCCGCCCATGACAACTGCAACACCAGGGGAATCGCAATTGCACTGCCGGCCTTTTGAAAGGAGTAAGCTTGTTTCTTGAAGGGCCTTAAGTCGTATCGGCCTGGAAAAATCTCCGATGGTAAACGATTCCAAAAGAAGTGAAAGTTCCAAGTAAATCGCAGAGTGGTGGGAGGTTTGAAATTTGAAACGACTCTAAGATTTTTATCTCCTTAAAATTTATTTACTGAAATCACACGTAGTCTAATAATGCATATTCTCGCGCCTTGTGAGTTTGACACACTTAAAACTAATTGTAGTTTTAAAAATAAAGTAGTAAATAAAATGAAAGCTATACGTTCGGGATACGTCAATCACATGAGTATGAACACCTCACGTCCGTTGAATCGTTCAATGATTAAATGGGGATGGAGGGAAAAGGACATGCCATTCTAGCACACGCTCTCTGACCTAGTTTACGATCAAAAAACCTACAGCTAGTCGGTCATTTATTTCTTTATTTTAGTGAATACATACTGAGTAATGAGCTAGTTTAGTACTTAAGAGTAAGAGAAAGGTTCTACACTAACTTTTTTGAATAAAGAAAAATCATACATTCAAGAATACGTACTTTGGGCACAGGCCTCGTTTTATTCCTGAGAGGGTTATTAAGCTAATTGGGTATTTAATACTGTAGCCAATTGAAATACTTTTTAAGAGCTGTAAAATAAACATTTCTATAGAAATTGTATAAGAATATAGTGCGATGACGTATAATTTCAACAGTCAATTGGATATCTTTATTTGTATATTTTTAAATACTAAAAATCCAACATTTTAATAAAAAACCGAGCAAGATTTAAGACTACTAAATGTAGCAAATTCTTATTATGGATATTGTGATCTATTAATGATAGAGTCAACTAATCAATTAGTCAGACGTGCTCCTCTAGTATATGTCGGCGGACTGACGTGATATTTTTCTTCACTCTCGAGTACGTGGCAAATTGAACTTAAAATTGAAATTAACAATTACTATGGCACCGACGGGGATTGAACTCAAGTTGCTCGCATACTTTGAAAGTTACGAGCCCCCTGTGCTACCACGGAACTCTAGGGGAAAAACAAAATTAGACGAGTTTTATTTTCGTAGTAAAAAAATTAGACTGAAATTTAAGGTTTAATTTTTACTGGAAAAAATAACACGAAGTTTATCTATTAGTTGTCTAGTCCAATAAAAAGCTAAAATAAATATGTCTATTAAGTGGAAAGAGTTGTTAGCTCACCTAAGCACGGAGCCGCATGTCTTGTCGCAGATGTCGCATTTAGCTGCCACCGGCAAATTCCCCTCAAGCCACTGGTGCGGCATTATTATGTTCTGAACAAAGAATGGTAACATAATTTCTATTTATAAATTAATTACCTTGGTGTCGTAAAGATGTCGAAATTTCAAATACTGTTTAGCAAACTGCGATTTATGGAAGATTTCAATAATCGTAGATCATATTAAAACATTATTTCAATACACAGGTTTGTTTGCTTTTCTACTTTGTCTGTGTACTAATCATTGTTGTACTTACTGTACTTGTTACTGCTTATTGATTATGTTGAATTACAAGATTATAAAATATATTTACACAAAATTGTGTAATACAAGTGGACTTAATGCTTGAGGCATTCTCTAACAGTCAACCAACGGGTTTTGCTATAGAGATAAAAAGGGAAAGTTGTAATAGAATTACCTAATATAATATATTTAATTAAGTGGTAGCTCAGAAAGCGCCTGCCTCAACATATACAAAGAGCAAACAATTAAATTTAATTTTTTTAGACTGCGAAGGTGTTGCATTTAAAAATTTATATTTTATTATTTTTCATAATTAAATAGTTTTCGAAACATTGGAAAATTAAAACTACGCAATAGTTAAAATTAAAATACGCGATAATTTGTACAGATGTTGCTTCTTTAATTTTATTTATTTTACTATGTACTTTCTTTTACTAAGTCCTAAAACTCATACAAAGCCCCGGGTGAAGGTATTGGACTCATAAATCTCACAATGAATCCACTTAAGTCTTACTTAAACACATAAAGAAATATAAAATAAGAACGCAGTGAAATTAATCATATTAAAGATAAAATCAATAGCACACAGGGGAGCATAGGGCTTTTATACAACATCCTTCCTCGCTACGTCCATTCCCGAAAAGGGATACTAGTTAATTTGGAAAACCTTTCAACATCCAGTGATATACATGTTCCGCCCGATCTGATCTCAGGCCCTATTCTTTATTGCGTTTCAATCAATTTCTTTTTCGGGAAAATAATTCAATTACATTAAATCTCTTCACCGATAAAGGTGAAATTGAATTGAATTCGTCGCGAGCGGAAAGCAAAATTGGAGAATGATACAATAATTTTATTACATCATTCAATTTATTTATGACCATTTTATGTAGCACCAATACTTTTTCTATAGACTTGCCCAAAACAGTTTTAATTCTAATAATAATATTAGCAAGGCTGGCAATTTTATATGCGGTAGAGCCACTCTACAGTTATATTATAGTTGTAGTACGAATTGGTCGGTTCGACCGGGAAAGGGTCATGCTCTCACAGAGTTCGAGCGTAAGATAGCGCCTTAATACTCATGTGTTTCGTATGTTGAGTGAACAGAACCGGAGATCCTTATTACTGGAAATGAGACATTCCATTCTCGTCAGGGGTGACAACGCATCTGCATTTTGAATCTTAATTGAGGATAGATGTAGGTGTCCATGGGCCACAGCATCCACATACCATCACGTGGACTTGTGCTTGTTGGACATCCTTATTCTATAAAAAAAATTAGTTCAAAAAACAAAAAGGTTCTATATTCGACGAGTATGTTTTTTTATGTATTTTCACCGATTTCTCGAAAACGGCTGAACAGATTTATATGATCCTTTTCTCTATCTATCTATGTAACGGAATCTTTTAATGTAATTTTACCAACTTGTAGACAGCCGGCTGACTTGAAAATTTGCACTCGTATCAAGGACCGATGACATTAATATTATATTATTAATAATTTTTTTCTGGTATCCTGATCCAGTATCAACTAAAAAATAAAATAACTATCACGATCATCACAGCTCAAGATTAATGTGTGTTGTATAAGTTTTTTTAAACACTTATATTATTTATTAAATAGGCTAAACTTTACTTCAGCAGTGTACTTTTGATGAGCGTAGTGTAATGTGTGTATGTGTGTAGACCATACTTAAGGGATGGTCCCATACATATTTGGAGAAAAATTGCAAGGTGGAAATATAGGAGATGAAGATTTTGACGTGAGTATTGAGATGACATTCTAGTTGCTACTTTGTACTTGTGATATTCCTTAGACCATTGAAAAGGGCAAAATAATTAAACTTTTAATAAAAAGTGTGTGTGTACTTATGTACGCACGAAGGAAGTTATACTTCTTTGGTGTAACAAAACAAAAAACTTGAGAGACAATTACCCACTGAAGTTGTCGTTTTAGGTGTCAGTGTGCGCGCGCATCGTAACAACTTCATGGTGTCGTTTTAGGTATCGGTGTGCGCGCGCAACGTAAAAATTCACTCTCATCATTTTTTTCAAACGCTCCAAAAGAAGTATAACTTAAAAAAGTACTAACCAACTTCAAAACTAAAATGCAATGTTTTCTAGATAATAGCTTCTGAAGTCATAGCCTTAATTCTTTTTTTTATAGGATAACGGCGACAAACGAGCACACAGTCCACCTGATGGTAAGTGAATGCTGTAGCCCTGGATATCTACATTTATCATCGATTAAGAATCAAAATGGAGATGCGTTGTCACTCCTGAGGACTAAGATGGAATGCCTCGTTTCCAGTAAAACGGGTCTCCGATTCTCTACACTCACCATACGAAACACAGCAGTATTAAGCTGCTATTTCAAGCCTTCCTTCCCCGGTCAAGCCGACAAATTCTTGCTACAACCATAATATAGCTGCAGCAAGGCTCTACGACGTTCTTCGATACTATTTGTCTTAGTGCCGACTTCAGAAGCTTTTATGTGGAAATTATTCTTTTGTCCGGTTTAAGTCGGTTTGTACTTTTTATTTAAAGTTTAAATATTCTTCTTTTAGTCCACCAGCCCGTAAGGTTCTCTTGCTGGGACATGGGCCTCTCCTGCTGTAGGGATATTCACAATTAACATATCTTCCATTATCCATTACAGCATAAAGTCCACTGCTGAACATAGGCGTCCCCCAAGGAATGCCACAAAACATGATGATGATGAATCCTGACTAATAGCGTAAATGTAAATGGAAAAGTGTATTTGTTGGTTTATCTTTCTTTGTCGACGCAACGACGCAACGGGCCAATTTAAACTTTTGTATCGAGGTAATTAGGGGGCCGGAGATTTATTACTTTTTATTGCGAGATTTAGAAATTTCCCGCAGGAAAATAGAAAAATAACGTCAGAAATATTGTTTCTTCTAAATCAAAACTTTGCCTAGACACTAGGTATTTCTCAGTTGGTGAACAAGCGACCAAGGTACCAGATGTAGATGGATACGCAGCCAATAGCCTAGGCCTTCTGCTGACTACCGAACCAGACAGGCAATGACGTACAGGTTAGTTATATTCCCTTTGGGTACTTCTGGCCACTGTAATGTGAAATTTGTATCATCATATTATTCCCGACCTGATTACTCTTCCCGAGTTGTTCGTGGAACATGGTGGTACAAATTCTTTGGTGAAGGCCTTTGACAGGGTCAGGCACGCTCGCCTTTTTTTATAAAATTTAAATGACAGTCGAACTCACAGTCCATCTGATGGTAAGTGGTGAAGCTCATGAACACCTACAACTAACTTCAAATAAGGCTACAGATGCGTTGTCATCTTCGAAGGCCCAAGATAGAATGCCTCACAGTCTTTGGCTCTTTATTCCTTTTCGACCGGAACACAGCGGTGCAGGTACTGCTGTTTGGCAGCAGAAATGAGGCAAGAAGCTGGGTGAAGGAATTTTTAAAGAGCGGTCTCTCCGAGCCCTTGTCGAGAGTTGCTCGTTCGAGCTTATTGGTTCTCCCCGCAACTCTCTTCCTGCTCTTTATTTATGTATTTCCTACTTATACTTGGTATCTATTCATACGCAGAAGAAAGCACAGTTGTGAGGAAAAACCAACTCTAGGAGAGAAGTGGAGGGTCGTGCCCAACAATGGGACAGCTCACCTGATAGTAACAGTGTGCTTAAGCCACTGGGCACCTTCAACTATACTCGATTAAGAATCAAAATGAAGTTGTGTTGACAGCCTTAACGAATAGGCATTATCTCTATTAGTTCTCCGGTTATCGTCACTCATCGTACGAAACACAACGGCGTTATGATATTATTTATGATGGAAATACTCGTATGAGCGTAATCCTTACCCTCGTTAGCCAAGGTAAGGATTACGCTCACATTTCTCATTAAGCAGTCATTATACGCTGCGTCACGTATTCATTATTCTCATAAAACTTTTTTTTTTGTTAGAACAAAGGGTGACCAATGAGCACACAGTCCACGTGATGGTAAGTGGGTACTGTGGCCCATAGACATCTATATTTATTCTCATTAAGAATCAAAATGCAGATGCGTTGTCACCTGTGAGGACTAAGATGGAATGCCTCGTATCCAGTAAAAAGGGTGTCCGATTCTCTACACTCACCATACTAAACACACCAGCATTAAGCTGCTATTTTACGCTGGTATTCTGTGAGAGCGTGGTCCTAACCCGGTCGAGCCAACCCATTTGTACTATATTATATAGCTGCAGCGTGGCTCTATCACGTACTACGTATCACGTACGTACTTTGTTGCATCGGAACCCTAAGGATACAGGTATTTCAATCACTCGACTCACCCCCTCGGCGTCTTCAACTAGATGAGGTCCCAGTGAAGCGAGTGTGCTCCATTTGCAAGATGGCGGAGCTCGAGCCGCGCACCTCTTGTGTGCTTTGTACTTGCAGAGCTCGCAAGCGAGCGCGTGCGCGGTGCCGAGCGCTCCCAGAGGCTCTCGGCACACGTTGCAGAATGTGGGTCGCGCGTGTGTTGCCGCATACCTGCGCATAAAATTAACATTTTTAACTATATACTAATTAAATTATTCATTCATCATTCATTCATTCATTACAGCCTATCAAAGTCCACAGCTGAACACAGGCCTCCTCATAGACTGCCTAGTAAGGGGCGGGTCGGTAATCACAGTTTTTTATTATTTAGTTCTTATTGTTTATTTATTTATTTATTTATTTTTAAATATTTATTGCATTCCATTGGAAAAAAAGGATACAAAGAGCGGACTTAATGCCTAAAGGCATTCTCTACCAGTCAACTCATGGAGTGGCGAGAATTTGAGGTAGGTGTAGCTTTTGAAAAAAAAAGAAACTAAAATAAGTACACAGTATATGTAACAAAATATATTATGATAGTAGCTGTTCCCCGCGACTTAATCTGCGTGGAATTTGTTATGATTGGATTTTATGGGTTTTAATTTTTTTTTTGCGCGGGACCCTAATTCTTTTCCTAAAGAAGAAGTAAGTCCTTATAAAATCTATATATATCTAGCTATCTGCTGCTGGATATTAGCCGGAACAAACAGACACACAGACAAAAATTTCAAAATTTGTTTTTTTTTATGTATCGTATATACTTTCATATGCATTTAGTAAAAAACTGTTATTTTGACATTACAAACCATAAAGCAACACGGGACGCCGACGTACCGGAGTTACAAACAGATTCTTCAATTTTATATATTTGTATAGATAATATTGTAAGTAAATATGTACATTGTATATCCGTATATTTACATATAATCATAATATAAATATATACATATTTACGTATAAAGACATAAATACAAAATTAATACATACGTATAAATACGACTATTTAACAATGTTGTAACTAATATGGTCATCCGGTTCATATGGTCACTTTCTTATAACTCAAAAACTACAGACTTGTTTGCATAAATGGCTCTGTGATACGATAACTCTTCATCGGCCAGTAAATTAATAAAAGGTCAAAAGGCGCTGCTTTATCGACGCCATTTTGACAGTTGACATTATAGTAAATATTTTAGTCGATTTTAGTATTGTGTACTGTAGTTAATTTTTTTTAAAGTAAATTTTTCGAAGTGTTCCTAATTATTGCCAAAACTTGTTTGCTATTTTTTCCTAAATATATTAGTTATATTATACGACTTTGTGTTTTAGAGACTAAAACACAAAGTCGTCCTCCTACTAGTTTTGGTTTTATATATTAATCTTAAGGTGACCATATTACCCTCACGTACGTTACTAATGATTCCTAGGTAAATACTCGATAATCAACTTTTTAAATGAGTATTAGTTGGCGCTTTATGATGTTATCGGGTTTGTTTTCGGATGTTAAGGAATTCCAAAGAATTGCAGCCTGAACAGTGAAGGAGTTACCATAGAACGCGGTGAGATGAGTAGGAATATAAATGTTGTTGTTAGAGCAAAATCGAAGAACTCTATCATGACAAGAAGAGAGATACTGAAATCGACCCTTGACGTAAGGAGGCGAATATGGATCATTTAGAATTGAAAAAAGAACAAGTAATATTCTGTAGTTGCGCCTTTGCCTCATGGTGGGCCTAGTGACCTGCGCTGAGATTAATATTGAGAAACTAGCTGTTACCCGCGATTTCGCCCGCGTGTAATTTTGGGTTTTAATTTTTTTTGCGAGGAACCCTAATCCTTTTTTCTAAAATAAAAGTAGCCTAAGTTACTCCTTATGACGTCAGCTATCTGCCAGTGAAACTCCCGTCAAAATCGGTCCAGCCGTTTCGGAGATTAGCCGGAACAAACAGACAGACAGACAGAAAGACAAAAAAAAATTAAATTGTATTTTTGTTATAAGTACCGTATATATTTTCATATGCATTGAGTAAAAAGCTGTAATTTTGACATTACAAACAGACACTTCAATTTTATTTATTTGTATAGATATGGTCATTCTTTGGACCAAAAATAAATCGAATGCAGCTGTTAAGCAGGCGCTCCAACTTGTTAAGAAGTTCTTGGGACAGGTCTGGGTAGCACACATCTGATAAATATCTACATAGACTTAATAGGAAGAAAATGTTTTAGACGATAAAGGGAACGTAAGGTGGCGATGACTTTCCAACTTTAATCGGTAACCTCAACTTTCCAGTTCAGAGAGCTATCAATATACAGACCAAGGTTTTTAACAGTCTTACTAAATAGAATAATAATATAGTGATAATGATTACGAGGTAAGTCTTCTTGATTAACCCTAGTCAGCAACCTTTTACTGCCCACTAAAATCGCTTGGCATTTTACTAGATTGACATATACTCCATAGCGCGAGGACCAATTATTAATAAAATTTTGATTATTTTATGAAATACATTCCGTTCTTTAATGGCTACAAAATAGAACCTTTAGAATGCCACTCCCTTCTGTTAAAAGTTCATTTTTAAAACGGTTTATTACTTTTGTAGGACCACTTGTATACAATAGAATGCCATATATTCAGTTGGATATTGCAAACTGCACTTTGAGTTTAGTAAAGAGCAAAGTTTCAAAATTGCTACATTCAATATCATTCAATAATTAGATTCCCCACTCAGTGTTTTAAAGTAACACAAGAAAATCCTATAATCTCAACTTATAAATTCAAATTAACTCAATTCCATTAATTTCTTCACTTTTCATTTATTTTGTATTATTCGTTAAAAATATTGGTTTAGTAATTTTGGATAAGAATATGCGTCTTTCTCTTTAATCTTTGTATTTCACTATAACGATACCTACATACCTATTAATTAGTATAATTATTAAAAAAATAAAGTTGGCAAATTGACGACACTCACGATACAAGCCGAGCTTAGTGTGAGTGTCACAGGTGAAACTTCGTCTCCTGTAAATTAACTAAAACAACCGAAATATTATTTTGTATATATGTATTTTTGTCGTATAGAGTAAGTTGAGGTTTAACGGTGGTAGAGCCACGCGGCAGCTTTGCTGTTGCACGTATGGGCCGGCTCGAACCGGGTTGGTACCACGACCTCACAGAATACCGGCGTGAAGTGGAAGCTCAGCTTCTGCGTTTCGTCTTGTGTGTGTAGGTGGCCGGAGGCCCGATCCCCCCCCCCCCCCAATCAACATGGTAGCGGAATTAAATTAAAGACTACCCCAGGACTACCCTAGGGGATCTCTCGCTGAGCATCCACGACCAAGTTACTCCACTCTTGGGCGTGGGTGCTCAGGCTGCCCCACGTATTCTGGGGGGGGGGGGGGTAAAATTCCGCTCAAAACAATAACTGTTCGAGGCAAACTGAGCAACAAGACCAAGGCGACCCCTGCCACGCTATCCATGAATTTCTGCAACATCAGGGAACTTCACTCGAACCTAAACGCCGTCCACTACCATCTCGACCTTACTGACTGAGACGCAGGTGTCCTCTCCGGGTGATACTTCGTATCTCTCCTACCCGGGGTACAAATTGGAGCACTCCTTTGTGCCTCGGGCTGGAGTTTGCGTATACGTCAGAGAGGACATCTGTTCTCGACGCCTCGGCAGTCTTGAAGGTTCGGATAAAACATGTAACAAAAACCCTGTGGCTCCCGTAAAGTGCATTATTAGAATCAGTATTCAAACGTATAGAATTAACTTTATTTCAGAAAACTCAACCATAAAACAAAATTAAATTCAAATAAATTTTTATTTGTACTATGATTTTATTATTTCTGCATTCGTCGGGGAGTAAGAGTATTGTTAAAGACCCTGCTTTACGTGTCAATTAGAGGTAATAAAACCATATACAATTTACAAATAAAAATTTATTTAAATTTGATTTATTTTATTTATGGTCGAGTTTTCTGAAGTAAAGTTATTTCTATACGTTAGAATATTGATTCTGATAACGCACTTAACATGCACCACAGTTGTTACATATTGTGTAGAATCCATACATGCACGGAACATTGGTTGCTTCCTGGGTTTGCCTTGCCGGTGAGAGATCTCCCCTTTTCCACCCACTGCCAAATAACCACGGGCTGCCGTAACCACTTACCGTCAGGTGGATTGTAAGTTCGTTTTCCATTTCAATTTTATAAGACAAAATATTATAATAAAAACAAAACATGTGTGCAGTTCACACGCGGTACAAGTGATACTTTCAGAAAACTAAACTTCGAGAGAATGAGACGAATGCAGATTATTACGAGTAGGATAATTGTAAGGTATACTTAAGTAATTAAAATATAAATAAATTTATAATAAACACTGACTGTATTCTACGTCATTCTCTGGCAGGCTAAATCCTATAGATGTATATGTTTGTCTCTTTTTAGTGTCGCTTTTTCGTTTCATCGAGTTTCATATCACAACGATTCTAAAGAAGTTTTCACTTCAATAAGAGATTATCAAAGGAATATGTATTAAATACCAGTGATGGTCGCCGGAGGAGAGGCGCGCAACGAGGTCGGCGACGTCAGCGCCGCGATGCAGGGCGCCCCGGAGCGCGCCCGCCCACGACTCCATCTCGCTGCGGCTGTCCGCGCACAACACCACGCAACGACTAGGCGTTATTACCTAAAACAAATACAAACGTTAAGAATATAACAATTTGACGGCCTCGTGGCGCACCGGCTTAGCAATGAGTCGCAGCGCTAATGGCCGCGGATTCGAATCTCGCACGGAACAAGTATTTGTATGGCCTATGTTCCTGGTCTGGATGTCTGTTGAATTGAACTGATTTGAATTGAATTTCTTTATTTTGCAAATATGGGTGATACAGAATGTGGTGACAAATATGTAGTATAGATTCCACCATATTTTACCAGAAGGCATGCAAAAAATATGAAATAATTTTTTTTTAATCAATTTACGTAGATATGTCATTCACAACACAATATCACATTAGATTAACAAAAATAAAAAAAAGTCTCTTCAAATTAAGTCTAATAAGTCAATCGGTACATTATTATCACTATTATTAAATTATTATAAGCCATCGTCAAATTAATTACATTAATAATAATACAATTTGTAAATAAATGTCCATGTGACAAACGTACAAATTTTAACATAACATTTTGTCCATTAAAATTCATTAATATTATAGTACACCTTGTCTACTAAAAAGTTTCGTAGCCTTGTCTTAAATAATGAAGTGTTGAGTTCCCTCCAACACTTGGGTAATTTGTTGTAAATAGCCGGCCCCATACAGCAGACACTATTGCGTATTAATGCTGTTTTTCCCTTAGGAATGTAAACTCTACTATTGTCGCGTCTGTTTCTTGGGGCAAGGTCTGCTAGGCACTTAAAACAGTTCTGGTTCGACTTTACAAAGACTGCCATCTCTAATATATATATAGAAGGTACAGTTAATATTTTATATTGTTTAAAATATGGCTTGCAACTATCGGTACTCTTCATCTTAAACATGGAGCGTATACACCTTTTTTGGGCCGTGGATACCTTTCCTATTTCGCAAGAGTTACCCCAAAATATTACGCCATATCGTAGGTATGTTTCTACCGTACCATAATACGCAGTAAGGAGTCCATCCGTACAAATTATAGATGACAATATGCCGAGAGCATAAGCAGACTTACTTATATTTTTACAAAGAGTCCTAATGTGCGATTTCCAATTCAATTTTTCATCAATTCATTCAATCTGTCCTTGTGGAATTTATGTATGTATGTAAACTGCCCCTACGATGCAGGAGAAAATTATAGTGTGGAGGTAACATTAAAAAAATACATTATAGTGTCCGCGTTATCAACTGAGTCGTTGGGCAATAAATCATTGTAATCAGTCTATCTCGCTCGCACTCATTGGGCTTATGGAGCGTCATAATGATGTGCGTAACAGCAGGTAGTCGATATCGATAAGATTTAATGAATGAATTTTTAAGGTTTGAAATTATGAAATTATAAAATAACACAATAAAATAAATAAAATATGATCTACATTTATAAATATTTTATTATATAAAAAATTATCTTCTTCGTCCGAGTCATCTGTATCACTATTGTCTTCCTGTAGTTTTATAATCAAAGTTTCAACTTCTCTCAAAAAAGCTTTTTTCAAATCCGTTTCCTGGAGGTCTTCTGTACGCTTCACAGTTAATCCGGTTTCCCCTGGTAATGTTTTCTATTGCTTTATGCAGAAGAACTTCAACATAGGCTATTTTAAAAGTATGGTTTTGCGCTGCAACTTCTCCTTTTACCTGAGCCCATATGAGCTCAATGGGCTTACATTGACAATGATATGGTGGCAGTCGTATCACTTTATGACCATGTTCATTTGCCAGCTGATCTATTAAATCAATTTTTTTAGGCCTACTCTCTTTAACTTTTCGTAAAAGAAATGAAAAAAATGTACAGAGGTCCTTATCTTGTTGCCTTACTAAACATAAACAAGTAATGACAAATTCAATGAGGGTAGCTTTGTCCGCCGCGATAAGGCGGACTCAGGTAGCGAGTGGCGCACAGCGGTGGCATATTCCTATTGTTATTGACATTTATGACCCGACGACTCAGTTGATAACGCGGGCACTATAGAATAGAATTTTACATATACGTATGTGGCTATACGCGGTAGAGCCATGCTACAACTGTAGGTACTACAGTTGTAGAACGAATGAGTTTGGGATACAGTTTAATTTAATGTTTTATAGCAAAATTAAATTTTCGATTATTAAATTAAAAAAATAATTATAAATTAACTAATAGTAATAGACCTGGAGCAATTACGGATTCTACTGGAGCATTTAAGGGGCAATTAAATGGGATACATTTTAGTTTAAAAAAATATATATTTTATGTTTTAAAGCAAAATTAAATTTTCGATAATTAAATTTAAAAAAAATTAACTATAAATTAACTAATAGTAATAGACCTGGAGCAATTACGGATTCTACTGGAGCATTTAAGAAGAAATTAAATGGGATACAGTTTAATTAAAAAAAATAATGTTCTACGCTAACTTCCTTCTGGTCCTAGTGCTGCTGTTTTTCGTGTAATGAGTGTAAAGAACCAGAGATCCTTTTCACTGGTAAAGAGGCATTCCATCTTAGTCCTCACGGGTGACAACGCATCTGCATTTTTATTCTTTTTCGAGGATAGATGTAGATGTCTATACAACCTACCATCATATACAACCTACCATCATCGGGACATAGCAACCACCTACCATCTGGTGGACCGTGTGCTCGTTTGTTACCCTTTTCCTATAAAAAATATACCTACCAAGAATAACCCCTAGGCATAAAAGGAATCCTATCACTTAGTAGTGTTCAGCAGTGAACTTTTGACGGCCTATGATGATGATGATGATCAGTGTTTCATAAATAAATATGTGTATATATTTTGATTAACGACTGCTTATAGGACTTGTATGTGGGCCCGACAGAATAAAAGCAATTTTGTTTGAGCGAACTTTAGCCGAGTACTCCACATATGAGCTCTTTGAGTGTGTAGAATGAATGTTTTTGATTAAATTCACAAGGCAAAAACGAATGTAGTTTTAATTACAAAAGTACTTTTTGAAAATACTAGGAACAAACACACGTTATTTACGTGGTAGAGCCATGCTGCAGCTATATTAGTAGTATAGTTGTAGTACGAATGGGTCGGCTCGACCGGGGAAGGACCATGCTCTCACAGAATACCAGCGTAAAATAGCAGCTTAACACTGCTGTGTTTCGTATGGTGAGTGTAGAGAACCTGAGACCCTTTTAACTGGAAAATAGGCATTCCATCTTAGTCCTCACGGGTGACAACGCATCTGCATTTTGATTCTTTATTGAAGATGGATGTAGATGTCTATGGGTCACAGCAACCACTTACCATCAGGTGGACTGTGTGCTCGTTTGTCACCCTATCCTATAAAAAAAACGTTAGTAATTAGCAGTTACTCGACTTCACTGACTGTAATTCATTAATCGGGCAATGTTTATAAATCGTGTAGCGGCGGTGTAAGAATATCCACTACCCAATATCGTCCCGTGGATGACGTAATAGGCGACAGATGGAAATTGAAACAGGAGATAGGCAGTAGCATCTACCTGAATCTAACTCAAAATAATAAAAAAACTACGGTTGCCATCCCGCCTGCCAAGCGTGGTAACTATGGAAAAATTCCCTCTATGAAACAATCTATGGGGGAGTCTTATATTTAGCAGTGGACTTTTATAGGCTGTAATGGTAACTAAAACGAAAACCCAGAAAATATTCAAGGTCTGTATATTACTAATTCATTTTTTTCATTGAATAAAAACTGTGTAATATACGAATAATAATAGCTAACAAGCATATATGTGGTGGTTAATAACCCCTGGAAATGATATGAAAGATTTCAAAAATGATCTTTATAATAAAATGCACTATTTATTACACTTAGTATATTACTTTGAAAAAAGAAGTCCCGCTAAGATATCTGCTGGTTCTTTCCAGGTCAGATGTTTGTTCCCAAACAAGTTGTTAAAGTAAAAAAAAGGACAAGTGCGAGTATATCTCATGCCCTGAGAATTCCGTACAAACTTAATTATGTATGTAGATAGTTCATCCATTCCGGGAGTAAGAGATAAGGTAAATACCCTGCTATAAGGAAAAGGTAAGTCGGGTTGAAGGACAAACATAACTTTTCTGTGGAAAACAATGTTCTTTCCTATATTGGTCTACATCATGATCGATGTTCCAACTGCAAATATATATGATATAACCACAAATATGCGGTTTTCTGATTTTGTACTGTGAGACCTTGTTTCTGGCCAAATTTCATGATTCTAGGTCAACGGAAAGTACCCCATGGGTTTGATGGAAAAGTTTGTGAGTACCAAAATATGTGACATAAATGGTCATATTTTTTGATTACGACGTCTTTGAAGTTTCAACTTTTCACATCTCTAGGGGACCGCAGATCTTTGTATTTGATATAAATTAAAAATTTATAAAAAATTATTCCCCTACTCTTTGCTGAGAAAAAGGCCTTGAGAGACGAACAATAAAGTGATCTTAAAAGGGTCCCGTTTTTTCTTTTTGCGTTACGGAACCCTAAAACATTTCGAGCACTATATGTGAGGTCTGCCAACACGCTTCGGGGCAAAGCGGCGCTCTTTCTTGCCCTTTTACCCTCTCAGGAATGAGATATGAGTCCTGTGCTCATGTACTAATAATATATGAATGCGGGACGCATGTGACTGTTATCTTACTTTTCAAGTCAGTGTTAGTGTAATAAAATGTGTAAATAATATCAAATAAAGAGCAGAAAGTTGAGATGGCAATTTGAGTTGGAGAAACTTTACTCGTACAGAAATAGCACTAAGTAGTTGGACTACAAAGGCGTGGAATGAAAAAACCTGGAAAAAGTCTCGGGGTATTTCATTTAAGTTTACTAAGTTTACATTGTAAACGGATACTTCTCTTGCAGAACAAAACTACTTTAAGACGAAGAAAGTCGTCTAAGTTATAAAAAGGATAGGGGTTGTAATATCCTCTCGCTCGTTTTTGATCACGATGACAAACTTAAGATGGCATAATGTGAAATAGGAAACGTCTTTTATCAGATGTAATGTCTGTGAAAATATTAGAAGTAAACGGGTATGTATAGTGAAAGAACACGCTACATTCAGAATCAAATATCATTGTTTAAATTTTTAACTAACGGGGGTTAAACGTGATAATGAGTAGACATTATATATTGGAGAAAATGTATGTATAAAATGTACTACTATAGTATATATTACTAGAATTTGAATTAATAGCTGTGATAGCCCCGGGGCTAAACTCTCGCAGTAAATTTCAAAGTACGCCAGCAACCCGAATTCAATCCCCGCAGGCAACAATGAAATTGTTAATAGTTTGAGAACATCATGAGGAAACCTGCATGTCTGAGTAATTAAGAAGAAAAAAACAAATTTTCGTTAACACGTGAACGTCAACACGCATTGGGGCATCCCGGCGGACTTTTCCTTGTCCTACGTACCTACTACGTATACCTATAACTGCTGTATCTTTATTTTTTACCAGAATAAAACATAGTATGTAATATATATGTATATATATTAAATATGTGCCTTTTTACTTCAGGTAAGTTCGCTTATTAATTAGTACTTAGTATTTATCATTATTGCTGTATATATTTCTTATTTTTTGCGTATCCAATTACATTTCATAACGCCCGGGTTGACTGGGGGAGAACGCTAAAAGGTTAAGCCCTCCCTTTCTAATTAAAGCGATGAGAGTAAAATATAAATACATAAGAAATAAACAGATAGGGTGCCATGGTAGCTCAAGGGCTAAGCGCTCGCTAAATTCTACAATACGCAAACAACCCGGGTTCGATCCGCGCCAGCACCAATGAAATTGTTAATTGCAATTTTAAGGTTTACCACGTGCTCGGTGCACGGTGCACATGAAGGAAAACATCGTGAGGAAACCTGCATGTCTGGAAATTAGAAAAATATTTCGAAGGATCGGAGCAGCGCGGCACTTTGCCCTAAAATCTTCCCAGAAATAAGAGGAGGCCTGTACCCTGTACCCAGGAATGGGGCGTGTAACTTTACTCTCAATTTAACTCTAAATAAGAAACAAAATAAGTTGCTATTGAATAAAATATACTAAGTGATACAGTTATATGTATGCCTAGTATTTGGTCTGGGTAAAAACGACCCTCTTACCTACTAATGTTGCTCAGTGCACATTCAGCTTTGATCTCATTTCAAGGGCAAGAGACAGTATAAAAGCAGGACGTGAGTCTTAGTTCTCAGGAGTGACAACACATCTGTAGCATTCTCTGTAAGAAGTTCTATCTATGGGCTGCAATACTCACTAGATAGAGGATAAATGGTAGGTGTGTATGGGCCAAAGCATTCTTATATCAGGTAAAGTGTTCTTATATACTTATTATCAGGTGAACTTTTTGCTCGCTCACCCTTCTATAAAAATATTGTGTTATCTAACTTAAAAAATAAAAAATATTTGGCCATGTAAAATTTTCCAACAAGCATTGGGACAGAACTGGAGGAATATTCCCTTTTAGCATAATTTTGGCGTACTTAACTAAACTAGTACGAAACACTAAAAACGCAAGATTTATAAAATAAAGTACACATTCAGTTCGAAGATCGGGTAGTGTTAACAAAAGCATCTACAAAATAAAGTAGATAAAAAAAGCTTTAGCCTCATGGATAATAGGCCTTGGGTTGGTCCCAATAGTAATCCTCTCGTAATACTAAGGGTGAAAAACGAGCACACAGTCCACAGTCGTGTACCGCCAGCAACGCAAAGTCAGGAATTTGCATTTATAAAAACCCAAAATTAAAGGGCTTTTTAGGTGCTAATTATGTGCCAAGTTTAAAAATTAGGTACACTAAAATTTTCACCGCAATGAACTGTTAAAAATTTTCGTTGCTACCAAAACGTATCGCTAGCAACGCAATGAAGTTATTAGATATACGATAAATATTAATAGCAAGGTACTAAGTGCTAATTAGGTGCTGCAAGTATAGGCGATGACAAGGCGCCCCTAATAAAAATAAAGTCGTTATTCAGAACAAAGCAGATGCACTTAAAAAGCCCCTAATTTTGGGTTTTTCTAAATGCAAATTCCTGACTTTGCGTTGCTGGCGAGACACAGCTACAGTCCACCTGATGGTAAGTGATTGCTGTCGCCCATAGACATCAACATCTATCCTCGATTACGAATCAAAATGCAGATGCGTCGTCACCCGTGAGGATTAAGATGGAATGCCTCGTTTCCAGTAAAAAGGGTCTCCGGTTTTCTACACTCACCATACGAAACACAGCAGCGTTACGCTGCTATTTTTCGCTGGTATTCTGTGAGAGCGTAGTCCTTTCCCGGTCGAGCCGACCCATTCGTGCTACAACTATACCACTAATATAGCTGCAGCATGGCTCTACCACGTAAAATAGGCCTTAAAATACTCAAGAATATTAGAGACATTTGGGTATAAGAATAAATGTTACCATAAAAATGAATGAGAGTACATAATGGTCCTTTACGTTATAGACCATGAGATAAAGACATATCGTCCCGTGGGTGTCGCAAGAGGCGACAGAGGGAAACAAACTAAGAGATGAGCAGCAGCGGCTTCCTCAAAATAACTGAAAAATAAAAGAAACTACAGTTGCCAAGCCGCCTGCCGGGCGATGCAACTATGGAAAATATTCTCCTTAAGTAGCAAATCTATAGGCAGGTCTATGTTCAGCAGTGGACTTTGATAGACTGTTATTATGATGATGATGTGAAGTTTTTTAAAAGGCTTTAGAATTATTTAATTTAACTAAAAATTTATCGCCGTGTAGTGAATACAGAATTCACTAAGGGGGAAATGAAACAGGAGGAGGAGGAGGAGGAGGAGGTCTTTCTGACAACAACTCAAAATAATAAAAGAACTGCGGTTGCCAACACGCCTGCCAAGATTAGCAACTATTGCAATTCACCTTCCTATGAGGCAATATATGTTATTTAGCAGTACATTTTTGATAGGCTGTAATCAATCATATCTTTTATATCACGATAAAATTACTGCGTATTTAATTAAATCTATTTATCAAGCAAAGCCATAAATTATAATTTCTTAAGGATTGTTTTCTATTTCAATAGCCTCAACAATCATCCTTTACAGGAATTGATATTTTTTCTTAGAATTTGTGGACGAGTAAATATTTTAGTCAGTTTTAATTCAGTTTACCAATCTTGCTTACCTACGTTGACCATTAACGGTAGCGAAGCCTCCATAGAAGCCGAGAAGCTGGGATTGCCCTATCAAACTGCTCAATCAATAATATCAACTAATAAAATAACTCGTAAACTGTTTCAAACTACATATTTCAAATTTCCCGCGCGCTCCTCTGTTCTACACAGGTCATGACCTCGTACACTTGGCAGATTGCTTTCAATTCGAAATACACTGATTCGTGTTCTCTCTGTCTCAAAGCGAACACGCAATGGACTGTCAAAATTAATAAAAGCAAAGCAATATGGATGGACCCCGGTTGCGGCAAAACTGCTGTCTAAACGCAGTGATTATACTCTTTTTGCTGCTGTCATAAAAAATGAGTTGAGTTGACCGAGTTGAGTTGGCTTTTTACCGGGCTTTTGAGAAGACGATCGCTCCCTTTCTAGCCTGTGGCAAAATGTTCTATAATGAAATATAACTACGATTGTTTATATAGCAATTAGTATGGAGCGATAAGCTAGGCTTTCGGTGTGAAGTTAATTGAACGCGGGGGTGCGCGGGCGATGCGTGTGCAAGTTCACTTCACATTTCAATGTTTACTCTGTGTGTTTACTTGAGCGAATGAATATTGCAAGTTGAAAATTTATGCTTTTTTAAAGATTTTTAGTAAAAATGGAGGATAATAGTGTTCTTTGTGATGAATTGAAGTGTGTTAAAGTGCTAATCGGCGAGGAAAAGGTAAAATCTTTAAACTTTGTTGAGAAAAAACAGCTCATATCCACACCGAAACCAACACCTGATCTGTGTATTTCTCAGACAAGTACAACCCACAAACGGCAATTTAATAGATCTGTTTACAAAACTCATTGTTATTGTTGGCTGCTCACATACCAATAAGTTGTACTGTTGGTGCTGCATATTCTTTTCCAACGACAAAACAGCTTGGAATACTACTGGATATGATGATTTAAATAACTTATCTGGAGCCATTAAAAGGCATATGAATTCTCAAAAACAGATGAATGCGGTAATTTCGTTTAGTAATTTTGGAAAAAATCGGATTGAAATGTCTTTGTCGCGCCAATTATCCGAGGAAATTACAAAACAAAACATGCGTGTTGATCACAACCGTAGTATTTTTCAAAGATTAGTCGATATTGTTTGCCATTTAGCATAACAAGAACTTCCTTTCAGAGGTCACGATGAGTCGAAAACTTCATTAAATAGAGGCAATTTTTTACAACTTCTATCGCTTCTTTCGAAGTACGATCTCGTGTTAGAAAAGCATATGCAGCATCAACAAAGCGACAAACGGCCGAGTTATTTATCTAGTACAATCCAAAATGACATTATTCATTCTGTTGCTGATGTAATGAAAACTCGCATCGAGTACGAAGTAAAATTGTCAAAATTCGTTTCAATTATTATTGACGAAACTCCCGATGTTAGTCACAGAGAGCAATTGTGTCTGATTCACCGATATTATTATGGAAACGATATTCATGACCGTTTTTTGGGGTATGTAGATGTGTCTGAAAGTCGCACAGCAGACACACTTTGTAATATCCTATTGGAATTATTAAACAAACATGACTGCAACACAAAACTAGTTGCGCAAAGCTATGACGGTACAAGTGTCATGTCCGGTGTCAGAAATGGAGTGCAACAAAAGTTAAAGATGTTTGTCCCCAAGCCATGTATATTTGGTGTAATGCACACATTTTGGCATTAGTTTTATCTAAATCTTGTAACAGGATTGGGGATGTCAGCACTTTTTTTTCAGCCCTTCAGGCTTTATTTAATTTTTTTAATAACAGCACAAAACAGTCGTCTTTTTATGATACACATTGCAGCAAAAATTGCCTAATGCCCCCGCAACTCGTTGGACGTATACGTCACGAATTGTGAATACAGTATTCGAACAAAAAAATAATCTGATTAATTTGTTTTCGGATATGTGCGACAATCCGCACAACTGGGACGGTGATACGATCTTGGCCGCCGAGAATTTTGAAAACAAATTGCGTTCAATTAATTTCAATTTTTTGACGTGACAACGTCTTATAAATTGGTTTGCCGGGTGACACTTCAAGAAACTGCGTTACGCTCCGCTCACGTTATGCGCTCACAATGAGAGCGAGTGAGAGGCACGCGTCCCTTCCACTCGGGCATGGTTAGCCCGCCTAAGAGCGAGAGAGACAGACATAATAAAATTATTTTACCACTCAAAGTCGTTGTCACGTAAAACTTTCGCCCGTATACCGACTTTACAGGCAACCAATTTTTTTATTTCACTTCAGGTTACATGGTGAAGAAAATAGTATCAAGGAAAAGAAAATTGGTTAAAATTTTGACTAATATTGCAACTGAAACTTTAGGTGACTCAGTATCACAAAGACTTGATCAAGCCCAATCCCTGTCAAGAAATAAAAACCTATTGGAAAACTTTTATTTGTTAAACAAACAAGCGCAGACTTTCTTGTTTATGCAATTAAAACAAATTCATAAAAGCAAAATGGCCAGAAGGTTTACCTTAGATGAAAAATTAATGGCGTTGCTAATAATGAAACAAAGCCCGAAAAGTTATAAACTATTAGAAAAAAATGTTTGCCTTGCCTAATAAACGGACATTAAATAGACTTTCTGAGAAGGTTTCAATACAACCAGGACTCAATCCATTAATATTTGAACATATATCAAATACAACCAAAAAATGGGACACTAAACAAAAGCTGTGCACAATCGTTTTTGACGAAGTTTCTCTGACACCACATTTAACTTTTAATGAGAAAGATGATATAATTAATGGGTTTGTAGATATAGCTGGAGAGAGAAAACTGAAATATTGTGATCATGCTTTAGTTTTTATGCTAAGAGGAATATGCTCTCCATGGAGACAGAGTATAGCATTTTATTTCTGTGAAGGCACAGTATCAGCAGCAGAGCTGCAATGCATTTTAAAACAGATTGTGTCCCAAGTAATACTAACTGGGTTAATACCTTTAGGTCTTGTTTGTGACCAAGGGTCCACATTTCGAACAGCAATAAGAAGACTTAGGGAAGATACAATTCGTAGGCGGAATATTCAAGGTGTTCATGATGGTGTGTACCATTCTTCATTACTTAAAAACCAGTTGTACTTCAGGACAAATATTATTTATTTTAATTATTTTACAGATGGATCAGTTAATATTGCTGATCACGATTTAAGCATATTTTTCGACCCACCTCATCTCTTAAAGGGTTTAAGGAATAATTTTTTTCTTTCAATTTTCCACCGGGCATTTGAAAAAACCGACTGCTTGTACAATATTTTACAAAAATCACAAGTTGATGTCGGTTATTACAGTAATAAAATAAAGGAGTTTCAGACATAGTTACGTACTGAATTTCAGTCAGATTTTGATCACTGATTGATCAGATTTCAATGATTTATGAAAATACATTGCAAAATAACTCTGCTCCTCGTTTGAGACGCAATGTACGCTGTGCTCAAACAGAATACAAACGACTTTTTGTTGAAATAATTGATAACATAGCTTCAGAAATTAATGGCTGATATTTTGAAATTTTCAATTAAAATGTTTCCAATTGTTCAACAACAAACTATTCGAAAAATATCGTTCAGATTTTCCTTTAGAGGCATTACATTCATTATTTGAAAATTACGCAAACCATTTTGATAAACAAACATTGAAAAACCAATTGAAGTTAGCTTATCTTGTCGTAACTATTTCAGCCACAAGTTCCTCCGCGGAACGTGCTTTCTCATCTCTGAAGCGCATCCATACTTATTTGAGAAATACACAAGGTCAAGAGCGTCTTTCAGACTTATCAATTATCGTAATTGAAAAACAGTTATTGGTACAATTAAAACGTTCACCAACATTTTACGCAGACGTAATCAAACCTTTCCTTAAGAAAGAGAGACGATTCGATTTAGAATATAAATAATTTGATTTTTTTTAAATTTTGTACATAGTTTGTTTGTACTTTGTTCATGCTTTTCTTTTGTTCATGTATTATATTGTATGTAAATATCTTTTTCTTTCGCTCAAGCAAACCCAAACGGCTTTTTTCAAAGCCACCGAAGGTATGCAATTGCTGATATGTCATACAATCTATCTAGCAGTAGTATGCCTTCTGTGTGCTTTGTCAAATACGTCCTCGACAGTACTGAATATGAAACTGAAGAGTGGAGATAGATCAAGATTGGTGTATTTTTATGAAACTGCTAAAAACAACAAAACCATATCTTGGGCTTGCCCTAGTTTGGAGCCCTAGCTTCTCCACTGCTGACCAAGCAGATTAGTGACCAGATCCGTGACCCTTGGATTAGGAATAACGCTGCCCATGATAATTTTTTTTCTTAAAAAGTTTTAATTCTTAATTCTTAAAGGTTTCTTATCGTGAAGGTATTTCACAAACATATATTGTAAATGGATAAACATCCAGATATAAATCAACTATCTGAGCGGAAATCGAACACTTAGTCCTCAGCATCGCAACCAAACGCTTAGCAAATATGCTACCAGCTGCCATCACCAGTTTTGTTCCTTAACTAGCAGAGTTGTTTATTAAACTAGGGCAGGGGTTTCCAAACTTTTTCAGTTCGCGGCGCACTTACAGGCTTAGTATTTTGTCTCGGCGCCTTAGTTAGTCGAAATAGGGTGCAATGATACTAGGTAGGCACAAAAATTTGTACATCCACAATATAAAGCTGATAAGATGTTGCAAAGGGAATAAGAACTCTTAGAGCTTTTGAACTTAAAGTTGGACATTCATTTTGGACCCGTTTCCGAACGTAAGTACCTATCAGCAAATGAGTGACGTATGCAGCGCGCGATTTGTATTGTTTTTTTTTTATAGAATAAGGGTGACAAACGAGTTCACAGTTCACCTGATGGTAAGTGGTTGCTGTGGCTCATAGACATCTACATCTATCTTCGTTTTCGAATTTAAATGCAGATGCGTTGTCAGCCGTGAGGACTAAGATAGAATACCTCTTTTCCAGTAAAAAGGGTATCCGGTTCTTTACACTCACCATACGAAACACAGCAGCATTAAACTGCTATTTTACGCTGGTATTCTGTGAGAGCGTATTCCTTCCAATTTCGAGTCGACCCATTCGTGATACAACTATACTATTAATATAGCAGCAGCATGGCTCTACCACGTAAAAAATGTGTTTATTTTGTATCAGCGAATACCTAAGTTTAATTTCCGGAAAATAGTTAATAGGAGCGCGCCAGGGCGACCCTCTTTGCACTCTACGGCGCAACAGGGCGCCACGGCGCACACTTTGGGAACCCCTGAACTAGGGTGTTGATTGGCACTCGTAGAGAAACTTGATTTTTTTTTATAGAATAAGGTTGACAAACGAGCACACAGTCCACCTGATTGGAAGTGAATACTGTAACCCATAAACATCTACATTCTACATCTATCCTCAATTAAGAATCAAAATTCAAATTTGTTGTCAGCCCTGAGGACTAAGATTGAATGCCTTGTTTTCAATTATATAAGTCTTCAGTTCTCTTCAATCACCATACGTAACACTGCAGCATTGAGCTGCTATGCTACGCTGGAATTCTGTGAGAGCGTGGTTCTTCCCGGGTCGAGCCGACCCATTCCACGTATAAAAATAAATTTGGCCTTAATGTAGATAAACAGTCAATAACATTTAACTTACCAAACGATAACAACTATCCTTTGTAAGCTGGAAGTACGGACGTGTAATTACAATTCCCATTAATTAAGTTCGGACTCCAGATAATTTATCTTACAAGAACTTGAATGGGAATAGTATATACATATAGTAGGATAAGATATTCTCTGGTTGTTTGTCGATTTCGTTCTTGAGGAGAGGTTCATTCTGCTTTATTGCTTTTATCCTGTATTTGTGTCAGTTCCAGTTAAAGGAAACAATTTACTAGTAAAATGTTACACACAAATACACATACATAATTATGTCGGAAATACATTAAGAGGTTATAATAGGTTAATAATAGTAATAGTGTGAGAGCGGATGTTCAATTTGTTCTCCTGATTACGCAATTAATCCTTATCAGCAATAAAACAGCGTACCGCACTACTTATTCAGTGTAGCGCAGTTACAATTCGACCATACCGTAATACATACATGTACGTAATTACATGATAACCCTAACATAGATCAATTATGGAATCTAACAGTAACACTGTATACAATTACACTAATATATTGAATTATTTATTATACGTGGTAGAGCCATGTTGCAGCTATATTATAGTTGTAGCACGAATGGGTCGGCTTATTCTGATTCTTAATCGAGGATAGATGTAGATGTCTATGGGCCACAGCATCCACTTACCACCAGGTGGACTGTATGCTCGCTTGTCATCCTTATTCTACAAAAAATATTTGTAAACTCAATAATAAACTTAATACTTACATATGGGGTCCAGAGCTGTTATGTTTAATATATGTAGAAAGGTCATTAGAATATAGAGACCTTAAATGGAAAGCCTTATTCCCACTTCTGATGAAATTATGATAGATGATGGATGAAGGATGATGATGAAGGAGTGGATGATGAAGGATGATATTATGATGTATTGAGTCACATGAAAAGGCTTTTACAATAGAATCACTTTTATTCAATATAGTAAGTACTACTACCACGGGTTCGGATAAAACCTCTGTCTTGGAAAGAACCAGCAAGAAACCCAGCGGGACTTTTCTTTTAATTAAGGTTAATTTACAATATATTACTTAATACAAACTATAAATTGTACCTAGACTAATTTTGTAGTTGAGAATAATTCGTTTGCACGAATTAATTATCCAATGTGTCAAGGACGAGCTAGTAACGGAATACGACAAGTGCACCGTTCCACGCCAGAGCCAAGACTGCCTTCACGGCGGCCGCTCTTATACAAGCAAAACAAGTAGCTAGACACGGGCGCCACCGCAGGTGTAATGGCGTAGGTGTGCGGTGCACGTGTTGTTTACAAGAATTCTGTCTAGCAACACCGGCGCCCCCGCACATGCAATGGCGCAGGCACCGTCATATAAAATAAGTATTTTTGTTTTTAGTTGTATATTTACTAACATTAATTTTAAGTTTATTTTATTTATTACCAACAAAGTATGGACCTTGTATCTGAAATAAAATTGTTATTATTATTAATAAACCATTTGTAATTAATAAAAGAAACAAAAGTAGAGCGATGTCTTCGCCATAATATTTTATAAATGGTCGAAAAAGTATCTGCTATACCTTTGGTGTTGTAGTTGTTCATGAATGGCGTTAGTGACCTACCATCAGGTGAGCCGCATGCTCGTTCGCCACCTCTTATATAAAAAAGGCAAGAATGAATAGAAAATTATCTTTGACACGCAGGGTTGACTGGCAGGGAATGCCATATGGCATTAAGTCCGCCCTATGTACCCTTTACCTTAAGATGTTACATTTAAGTTTTTAAATAAATAAATAAAAGGAGGGCTTTTGTAAAGCTAAGCCAGTGTTTTCCATCTTCAGCTACTATCTACCTGGCAGGACAGTAATCAAGCACGGCTAAATAATAAATAAATAATTTGGTCTCCCGATGCATGCCTAACTGCCAGATTGGCAGTTCTCTGCCTTAGAGTCTAGTCTGCCTTAGGAGGTCCTACGGAGCCAGTATAATTACAGGCTGAGAGGTATTCCATCTTAGTCCACAGTGATGACAACCTGTAGCCTTCTTTGTCTGAAGTTGGCTGCAGGCGTCTATGGACTGCATAAGTTATACTTACCATCAGGACTGTAAGTTTGTTTGGTACTTAAGTTTTATAAAAAAGGCAATCCTAATACTAAGGACCAGTAGATATGTATATAATATAATATAATAAACGATAATCTTTTTATTTGCATAAGGTAGGTAGCGACTTTTAAGTATCTTAGGTCACTTGTGTCAGAGACTCCTGCTCTTCCATAGCCATACAAAACGTTTTAGAAACGTAAGATTACATATTATACTGAGTCTTGTCGATACCATCATTTTTCTTGGAATAACACTAGACGCGAAGCTTCAATGGAGCCCCCATATATCAAAGTTAGCAAGCAGACTTAGTTCTGCAGCATATGCTGTAAAAAATATTAGAAATCTTACCAGTGTGGAAACGGCTAGACTTGTTTACTTTAGCTATTTCCATAGCATAATGTCGTATGGTATTTTGCTATGGGGACACGCAACTGACACTGAAATTATATTTGTTTTACAGAAGAGGGCCATAAGAGCAATCTATGATTTAAAACCTAAGGAGTCGCTCAGACAAAATTTAAGAAATTAATATATTAACTTTGGCCTCTCAATACATTTATGAAAATGTAATGTACGTACACAAAAATAAAAGTAGTTATACAAAATAAGTGATGTTCATTCTGTAAATACTAGGAACAAACACAAGCTAGTAGTACCAGTTACTCGACTCCACCGAGTCAGTAATTCATTCTTGGGGCGATGTATACGCTTTTACAACAAAATCCCAGAAAATATACAAAATTCGACCTGCTCAAAATTCAAAAACTTTATTAAACATAGTTTGTATAAAAAGGGTTATTATAATGTTAAGGAATTTATGGATGATAATAACCCCTGGGAATGAGGTGTTCGCTGCCAGGCTGTTTCTAATTTGTTTTGTGTGGTTAATTGTGTACTATACATGATTGTAAGCTGTTATTTAAAAAAGTCCTGCTGGTTTCTTGCTGGTTCTTCCCAGGACAGAGGTTTTTTTTCGAACCAGTGGTAATTAGACAAAAGAGTGACTTTCAATAAGTATTATTTATAATCTATATTGAATAAAAAAGTTTCTGTTTCTGTTTCTGTTTCTATACAAAAAAGTTTAAAATTATTCAAAAATAAATGTGTGTGTGTGTGTGTGTGTTTTGTGTGAAATTTATTTTTTCACCTTATGTGTTCAAACATAAAAGTTTTTCTGTGCTTTCGTAAGACAGGCTTTTTAGCCAATTTATAATCAATAACTTGCAGTCCTTGGTATTTCTATAGTATATATTAAGCTTTTGTTGACAAAATTATACAGATAGATAGATTGGTTAATGAAATGACGTCTAGCAAATGCAGTTTTAACATAAAATGAGTTAAACAAAATGTCTTTTCTTCTTTTGTTCAAAATATTTGTGTCATGAAACAAACCTTTATGCTTTTTTAATATTGTGTGTAAAATATATAATTTTCTTATACTTAGTACATCAGATTTTAAATATAGGCTCTCTGTTTAAGTTATTAACGATTGAGCTAATGCTACATTTTTGTTAATAAGAGTATCTGACGTAATATGTCTAAGCGTTTTAAAAATCCAGGTCACTTTTCTAAATCGACATGTTATTATATCAATATATTCATGCCAAGTTAAACGTTGATCTATAATGATTCCTAAGTACTTGGATGAAGAAACATCGTCAATGTTGCAAGTGTGAATCTTTATGTTAAAGTTATTTCCCGGTTGAGTCCGGTTTTTAATAGTAAAACAAATATAATTAGTTTTAATTGCATTAATTGTCACAAAATTGGTATGAAGCCAGTTTGCAATTTTAGTAAGGCCAGATTCTGTATCTTTACGAATGTCATCCCATGATGTTCCAGTAAAAACTACCGCAGTATCATCGGCATATGTTAACACTCGGGCACCATTAATTTTCAGATTACAAAGATCATTGATATAAATTAGAAACAACGATGGGCCTTAAATACTGCCTTGTGGTATGCCGTAGGTGGTATATGTGTCTTCACTAATAAACTGATCTATTTTAACTTTTTGTGTACGGTTTAATAAGTAATTCTCAAACAACTCAAAACAACTCTCCCTTACGCAGATGTTTTCTAATTTTTGTAAAAGGATGGGGACACAGATAGCATCAAAGGCCTTTTTCAGGTCTAGAAAAACTGCAAGACATTTTTACCCTGATCCATGTTGTTAATTATGAACGAGCTAAGAGCTAAGATTGCATCTTCTGTGGATGTACGTCTGAATCCATACTGACAGTTAGACAAATGCACCTTATTTATTAATTGAAACTTACAACTATCATGATAGGAATTACCTAATGCCACATTGTCGTTCTTTTCACGTTTAACAAAAATGTGGCCATTAACTGTAACAAATTGTAAAAAATCCTACCCCAGTGAATTCACTCAAGGTATAGCAGAATAGGTCAATGTCTTCAGCCATTTCTATCAAGAATGCGTAATGTTCGCGTTAAGGGTTCCTTGCCTAGTAAATTGGTACGGGCGAATGGCACGGATAGCAGCCGCGGCCGGCGCGGTTTCCATATGGACCCGTCTGAAACATACAGTCCAATCCACCGCAATATGTCACTATTATATATTTTTCCTTTAAGCATTTTAAAATATATAAGGCAAATACTAGGTCTCGTCTTACTCTCAACTCATTGTAACCAACCATACCCAGAATAAATAAAGTTGGGTACATTGATGGGTACATAGGGTACACTCTATAATAGCGCATATAATAAAATTAATTTGCACACGTCCTAGCGTTGCACTATACTTATATTACCGCGTTACACTCCAGATTACTTCTTACCAGTGTATTATACAGGATGATGATCACTTTAATATTCGTAAAGCCGTGAACTTAATTAATTAACTTATGTAATCTTCAAGCCAACCTACTGGCGTGCATGGCCTGATAGGTTTGAGCACAGGATATCCTCGCAATGGTAATACCCCATAATCTGTGTGTGAAATTTAGGTTCAAGATTTTGAGTGAATTTCCCACCGTCAGGTCGATCGCCGGGGCAATGCGTTCAGCAATCAGCAGGATTCACCGCGTGTCCCATGGGTGTTGTAAGAGGTGACAATGTGATATACCAAAAACATTTTTTGGCTTCCAATAAATGATGGTATAACCATTTAGTTAACGCAAGACGTAAATATCCAGACCTGCGACGGACAGCAGCATCAAAGGTGTGAGACGTCTGGTTCTGCGATCGTCAATCCGCTTGCAAAGCGTGACGATTAAGGCAAATCTCTCACAATAGGAGAAGCCCATATCACGCAGTGTGCTTTTACAGACTGATGAAAGATAAGATGAAGAATAATAGAGTAAGACAAACTTTTTTCAATATAGATTACAAGAATACCTATTGAAATTAAAATTAATTAGCTAAGATCCGTGTAAGAACTAAAAATATTGTGTCTAACTTAATTTGAAGAACACCTCGCGCCCTACTTTAATGACGTACTCCCAACACCACTACACTCGGAAAAATATATACACGGTAATATACGACACGGTTTTCGCCTCTAAACGAGGCATCATCAGTAGAAATAGACTGCGATGGCTGACCGCTAACTGACCCAGCGGGACTTTTCTTAAATATTTATTTACAATATGTTGAACAACAAAATATGTAAGCATTTAGAAACAGCATGTTAGCGATCCAGAAGAAGTTGTATTTAGAATTTGAAGAAAATGGTGGCATGATTATGCTCTTTTACAATCCATTGTATTCTATCAAAAAAGTAACATAATTTTATGAATTAATAATTTAATTTTCTAGCAATTATACAATACATATAATAGCAGAGAATATAATTTCAATGACTTTAGCGTGACATCTATGTGCTTGAGTAAATACGCCTGAAACATTAATGGCAGTACAGAGTGCCGTTGCTTCTGTTTACCGTCAGAAATTATTTTGTAAACATATTTCGTTTTGTTTAATGTGTGCAAATACATGACTTGTTTAATTGAATTGAAACTCTTAAGTTTATTCATGTCAACGCGAGAAATAAAATGGATGCAAACAATCTTTCGCATCCTTCTCACCAGGAGACATAAAAGTGAAAATATGAAAAAAAAAAATTACAAAAAAAAGGAAGACTTTAAATAAAACAAAGTAAATGGAAAGATATATGATAGTTTTATAGTGTAGCGATTCGGGTGATTTCCGAATCATGACAATAGCGCCACCTACTGGGTCCAACTATAGCCACAGAATACATAATAGTACACGTAGAACCCTCCAGGTGAACCCATAAAAATTTCATCAAAATCAGTCAAGCCGTTTAGGAGGAGCAGAATTATGCACACCGGAATTTTATAAATTATAACAAACCTTCATTCAGAATATTATTATTTACGCAACTTTTTATACGTGGTAGAGCCATGCTGCAGCTATATTAGTAGTATAGTTGTAGCACGAATGGGTCGGCTCGACCGGGGAAGGACCACGCTCCCACAGAATACCAGCGTAAAATAGCAGCTTAACGCTGCTGTGTTTCGTATGGTGAGTGTAGAGAACCGGAGACCCTTTTTACTGGAAAGGAGGCATTCCATCTCAGTCCTCACGGGTGACAACGCATCTGCATTTTGATCCGTAATCGAGGATAGATGTAGATGTTTATGAGCCACAGCAACCACTTACCATCAGGTGGACTGTGTGCTCGTTTGTCACCCCTATCCTATAAAAAAAAAAAAAAAAAAAAAAAAAACTTCGGCTCTCACAATGACCCTGTTAATATGAAACAATTCAAGACAGGTCCCTTTAAAGCAGTGATGCACAGACTTATTAAGACTAGGGGCCACTCGGGCAAATTATGAACTGATGGCGGGCCGCCAGAAGTATAGGTAATAAAAGACAATAAAGAATTGATAATAATGTATTAAAATTGAAAAAGAATTTATTAATTTGAAGCGTGGCACTGCATAGTGCTTACAATCTTTTTTATATTTGGCTCAAATTTACTTGTAGCAACACGTAAAACTGCTTCCAAACTTTCATTTGCAAGGCGGTTTCGATTTTTTGTTTTATTATTATTTAGTATTGAAAAGGTTTGTTCGCATATATAGGTAGAACCAAATAAGCTGGCACATTTCAGAGCGTTTATGCGCAACTCTTTGTACGTATTTTTATCAATGCAGCGGTAAAAGTTCAGCAAGTCTCCTTCGTTGAATTTGTTGCGTAAATCTTGGTCGTTTTGAATGTCGATAATTTCTAACTGCATTGACTCTGGCGCATTTTCAACTGAAATCGTGAAAGGATTGCTGAATATGTCCAACAGAGGTTTCACTTTTTAAAACTCCGAAAATCTGTCTTGAAAAGATTGAATCAAAATATCTAGCTTTTCTACATAACTGAAATTAATCGCAGTTTTGTTGAATTTTTCAGCCATTTTCTTATAATTCGGAAAATGATTGTAATTTCCAGAATTCAATTGCGATCTGAAAAGTGTCAGCTTGCATTGAAAGGATGATACATGAGTGTAGAGCTGGGATATCAGTTGATTTTTGCCTTGTAGCCGTGTGTTCAAGACATTCAAATGATTTGTAATATCATCTAAGAACTTTAAGAAACCCTGTATCGTATCTTTATCTTTATAAAGCCTTGGTACGCTCCCAATTTGAGTATGCTATACCAATATGGAACCCTCTGTACAATAAGTATGTAGACTTAATTGAAAATGTGCAGTGTAAATATCTACGGTCTATGCACTACAGGTGTTATGGCACATATATGTCATATGATCAGTAGTTGAATAGGTACAAACTGCACTCTCTTCAGTCAGGCGAAAACTCCTTGTGTGTGTACTTCATGGTATCATTAATAATAAATTTGATTGTACTGACTTGACCAACAGATTATGTTATATAGTCCCAAGAACGGTTCATAGGCGTGAGGTAGTTCGTAAGCTGTTCGCAACTGCCAAATGTCGTACTATAGCGGGTATCCTCACCTCTGCGTTGAATGATTGGTATCTATAATGATAACTTTGTTGACTCTGATATGAATATATCAGAGTCAACAAGATATCATTATAGATATATGTAACAACAATTGAAACTCAGAAAGATGGAATCATCTTTCTGAGTTTCATTCAACATTATGTAATATCTTAACACATTTAGTGACTAATTTTAACCATTTTTTACTCTTTTGTTTCGTTATGTTGCTATTTAGATTTAGATGGATACTTTTATTATACACCTTTTAAAGCACAGATAGTGTATGGAATAAAAGGTACAGTTGTACAGTGCTTAACATCAATCTCTCTAGGCCACCTTTATAAATATGTTAATTGTAATTATGTTTTGATAACGATTAATTTTGGTATTATGTGCAGTCGCTGGCACTGGCATGTGTGCACCTTTAATTAAGTACAAACTTTAATATTACTATAATAACGTTAAACGTAGGTGTTTGCATCTTATTGCTGGCGACTGTACCTAACTACGTACTCAAGATCAGCTGTTGTTGCTTAGCATCTAATCGCGTCCGATAATTTATGTTTATGTTCACATTTGTTAATATGTGGATAGTGTATTTGACTACATTTTATTCTTATTATTACATTAAGCTAACATTATTTTGTGTAACATTATACTATGTAGTTGTTTGCTATTCCTAATAAAGAGAAAAAGAAAGGCGCGCGTTCAGTTCTCTGTGTAATAGAGAAAGATAAATATATTCTCCCACCGCAAAATTGGTAAATGTAATTATAAAAGTACATTTTAAAAGAATCATAAGTTCTAGAAGCTTTGACTTATACAATTTGAATAAAGTAACAAAACAGCAAAAAAAATGACGCATACGGCATTGGTGTACTAACACTTTTAGGTGGGGCAAAGTTCTATATCTTCTGGGTCCTTTTCATGAGTGTGAATTTTCTGGTCGTAAAAAGTTCAACACGGATATCAGGTTAAAATTAATATTCTAACAAAATGCATCCAAAAATTACAATCATTAAAATATAAAAAAAATTGAAAAGTTATACTTAGAGTTTTTGTGACGATAAATATCGAGAGAAATTTGTTGGCATTTTTAATTTTATCTGATATTCATGTATAACCTTTCTTTTATATCTTTGATTTTCTTATTTTTATGTCATTTATGTTTGTCGAACGGCTAAATCTGTTCTTACAAATTTTAATTTATGAAATTAAATAAGTTATATAATTATAAAATTATTAATTATTAAATTTTTACTTACTTCAAAATTTTTAACAAATATTAAGTATTTTTCATTGTATTTTTCCCGTAAGAATGTTACTTTTGATAGCATGCTCTGTGATAACCTAAATCAGCTAAAGACTCTTTGGTTAAAAGAACATCACCATACCTAAAGCCACTTTCTTTACGGAATTGAATTTCCAAATAACAATTAAAAAAAATTGTTCATCAAAAATATTTCACCACAAAAAAACCACTGTATTTTTATTGTAAACTTTCAACACAATACGCTAGTAAATGTTCGATGCAGTGAGCACGTTGAAATATAAAACATATGTATTAAAACGTGGTCTGCTCCAGAATCAGAATAATTTTCAGTAGGAAAATATATTATCTTTCTCTATTACACAGAACTGAACGCGCGCGCCTTTCTCTTTTCCGGCAAGCGTCTCACTCAACTGCTATCGTGCATCCTTCCTACCGCACATAATAATATAATGTCGCGCTCTACTTTAAAATAAAATTATTGAAACGTTAAATCTTGTCAATCACTAGTCTTGCCACGATTTGAAAAGTCAACCATATTCCATTGGATTCATAATAAAATATCTATATTTACACATTTAATGTTTTAGGTAAAAGAATGAGGGTAAATTACTATATCAGTTTACCTGTTTACACCTGGTAGACAGATATTGTTGCATGGAAAAAGGTAGTCAAGCATGCTGTGACATTTTCTAAATTTTTTCGATTGAGACCAATTTTATCAAGGAAAAGAATGACCGTCACCGGTAAAAAATGAATTAAATAATTTTTAATTAAAAATAACCTTGCCAAAACATAGGCTGTGAATCACCCCGATTTGTATGTATATATATATTTTATTATAAAAAATATTTCATCAAGGAAAAGAATGAGGGGGTTTTTTCTTAAGCCGGATCCTCTACTATAATATATTTAAAAGAACAAAAAAGAATAATATAATTTTACATTCTGAAGTCGGCTTCAATTCTTCTATACACTATGTCTTAGTACCTATTAATTTTATAGAATAAAGGTGACAAACGAGCACACAGTCCACCTAATGGCAAATGGATGCTGTGGCTACATTTATCCTCGATTTAGAATCAAAATGCAGATGCATTGCCAACCTCTAACGACTAAGATGGAATGCCCCGTTTCCAGTAAAAAGGTCTCCGGTTCTCTACACTCACAATTCGTATGATACGTACACAGCAGCATTGAGCTGCTATCTTACGCTGGTATTCTGTGAGAGTGTGGTCCTTCCCCAGTCGAGCCAACCCATTCGTGTTATAACCATAATTTAGCTGCATCATGGCTCTACCACGTAAACCACTTAGCGCAGCGGACTTCAAATAACTTAAATGAATAACATAATTATAAATAAAAGTCGGTGCTAAGACATACTGTACAAAAGAATTAAAGCTCCGACTCCAAAATGTGAAATAAAGGCATTATTTATTTATTTATTTGTTTGACGTCGGTTACTTTTTAACCGATTTTAAAAGGAGGTTCCCAATTCGAGTGTATGTTTTTTTTGTATGTATGTTACGCGATATCTTCAGATTGTGAACCGATTTTAATGATTCTTTTTTTTATTAAATAGGCTTTAACTCAAGGGTGATTCAATTTAATTTTGAAGAAAAAATTCCTCCCAAGGGTGGAAAATAGGGAAAAAGTTTCATATTCCTTAAACAATAGTCCATGTTTAAGGAATTTCATATGATATCTTCGCAGATTTAGAACCGATTTTAATGATTCTTTTTTTATTAAATAGATTGTACTTCAAGGGTAGTCCCATATAAATTTGGAGAAACAATTCCCCTAAAGGTAGCAAATAAATAGTTTCTTTTTTAGCAATTTGAAGTCGGTTTTTACTTTTTGTTAAAAGTTATAATTATTATTAAAAGTTAATTTTATTCCTTAGACTAGAAAGCAGGCCGATATATTATCCAAATATGTACCCGACATTAGCTCATATATGTTCGATAATTACGTGTGTGTGATTAATGTCATACCGAGGAGACAAGCCTTTATATGCAGCATTTGTTTTCAAGTAGAATGCATGTGACAGCCATCGTCCTCCTCGACGTAATCTACCTACAGTTCGTCGTGTAAGTTATAAAAGAGAGGAGTTTCCTGGCACAGGTATATCACACGTTGAAAAGGAGACTCCAGCAACTAGCTATTTATATTTTCATGAATACTACATCTTGAATCATACTAATGTTACAGATTTTATCGCGTTTAATTTTGACTTTAAGTCAAACGCTATAAAATACATATAATTAATTTAATCAATAGCTATTTTGTTAATTTCTTATTTTAAACGCAAATATACAATTATTATTTTAATATATTTTAATTTTTCTGTGTTTCTTATATTTATATATACACACGCAACCGTGCGAAAACACATCCACATACATTTGAGCCCATAGTGACTGTCCTGTTTATCACCACCATCAACATCATCATCATCATCATTATCTTAGTTCTTTAGTTCTGAGTCATTTACTTGAAAACTTTGTGCACAATAATTCACAATATTTATATTACTAGGTAGTTCTTTTCTGCCTAGAAGTTCGCCTGGGCAGGTACCATCCTCTTCCTTATTAATACCGCCAAGCAGCAGTGCTTGCACTGCTTCGTTCCGGTCTAAGGTATAGAGAGCCAGCATAATCAAAAAGAGGCAGTGAGGCATTTCAACTTAGTCCTTAGAGGTAACAACGCATCTGTAGCCTTCTTTGTTTAAAGTTGTTGGCAGTTGGTAAGTTCGTTTGTTACATCAGTTTTATAAAGAAAAAAAATTAAAGAAAAGCTTCGCTGCAATATTTAATAACACATTTGTTCACGTATTCATCATAGCGGTGTTAATTAATTCTGCGTTTCTTTAATTTTAACACACTTTAAAAAAGTAAATTCTCTGTTTTTCTATACAATTATTCAGAAAATTCACGATCTATGTATATGATTATTTCTTTAGAATAATCTTTATACTTTTGAGAAGGTTTATAGCATAAAAAAAACAATTTTCCAACTTTTTAGTTCCCTTCAAGCCGGTTCATTAAAAAAAGACTTATTAAAGTCTATTAATTATTTGGTATATTATATATAGTATAGTAATTAGTAAATTCTTAGACCACGCGTTTAGAAAAATCTCTTAAGATTTAAGTGATACGTAAAATTAAACCTTATAATCTCCACTGAATGTCTGTTTTCACAAAGAGTATGTTTTAATGTCGTGTATTACTGCAGTGTAATTTTGCATTCAGTCGCGATTGTCACGACCGCATAATCTGAGGGATCAGGAGAGTTTTGCAGCTCACAGTCTCGTATATAACAATCGTTACGAATTTGAATGATGTCTCGTATAAACGTTACTGAATGTTTTATCAAATCTGTATATCTATGTATATATGTCTGTAATATCAACATAATTTTGTGTAATAATTTTTACGTGGTAAAGCCCTACTATAGATATATTGTGGTTGTAGCACAAATGGGTCGGCTCGACCGGGGATAGACCACATTCTCACAAAATACCAGCGTAAAGTAGTAGCTTAATCCTGCTATTTCCCTCCTCTTATGAAGCCTCCTCTTATGAAAGCCAAACCTCTCTATTCTTTGCTGTGATACGTCAAGCTTTTCCTGAAATCGTAACTATTTCGTCTTCTGTACTTCTCATCTGGTACTTGGGCGGTATCTACCTTTAGATCCTGGTTGCCCCTCAATTTGCTTAACCCTGAATGTCCACCTGTCATTTGTGTATACCTTCAGAAAGGAACACTGCAGTGCTGTCTACTCATAATATAGTTGCGAACAATAGGTACACTAAAAATGAAAAATGAAAAATTAGATAGCAATAATAATGCAATTAGTGTAACTAAATAATATTAGGCTAAATTTTAACGCACCTGCAAACGTCTGTTTGATTTAAATCATACAAAAGGGTTATTGTGTAGTTACGGATTTTGAACTCGAGAATTTAATACTGCGAAATGTGTATAGAACAGCTTAGAACCCTTTGTAGTGTAGGTGGCTCGTTTGTACAATAGACGAAAGGGACTTGTGTGTATTGATGTGTAAGGACTAGTCAAGATTAGATTCGAGTGGCGTAGAAAGTTATCTATTGAAAGTTCCGTTACAATAACTAGAAACAAACACGAGCTAGTTATACCAGTTACTCGACACCAAATAATCAGTAATTCCTTCCTGGAACAATGTATACGCTTTTACACTAAGTCCCAGAAAATATGTAGGGCCTATCAAAAAGTAAAAATTGTTTAATAAAGTTTATTATACTTCTGTATAGTACATAATTGATAATCCTTGGGAATGAGGTGATCGCTTCTTTGCTGTTTCTAAATGTTTTCGTACTTAATTGTATAAAATATTATATTGTAAATTAATGTTTAAAAAAAGCCCCGCTGGGTATCTTGCTGGTTCTTCCCAGGACAGAAGTTTGCTGAAAATGGGCCTCGCCCATAGATTGCTTAATAGGGGATATAGTAAATATCTAATATATATATATATATATATATATATATGTATATATATAATATATATATATATATATATATATATATATATATATATATATATATATATATATATATATATATCGATGGTTTATCGACCAAATTGGCGGTATATTGAAAATGGGCCAGATTAGGAGTACCCTTAAACGACGAGCGTGAATGTGTGTGTAGATATATGGATGTAAAGGAGGCGAGAGAAGTGTGTCAGGATCGTGACAAATGGAAGTCCGTAGTCTCTGCCTACCCCTTTCGGTGACAGGCGTGAGTGTTTATGTATTATATATATATATATATATATATATATATATATATATATATATATATATATATATATATATATATATATATAATATAGTATAACAGTAGGTAGTTGTTTTCATGTTTTACTCGAAATTGATGAAAACCAAGTTTTTTTTATGCTGTGTATGCTATGGCTCCTAGACAACCTACATCTATACTTGATTAATAATCAAACTGCAGATGCGCTGTCACCCCTAATGCCTCGTTTCCAGGAAAAAGGGTCTTTGGTTCTCTATACTAACGCGAAACGCAGCTGCATTAAGCTGCTATTTTCAGCTGTTATTCTGTGTGAGCGTGATTCTCCCCCGGTCGAACCGACCTACTCGTGCTGCAGTTATGTTACAGCTGCAGTGTGGCCTTGCCAAAATTTTTAAAGGTCGACGTAGCAAGACATATAGTGTCACAATTACAACACATCTATACCTAACACAACCCGATAAATCAATGGTGTTTTTTAACCGAGTTCAAAAAAAACGAGAAAGTTCGATATTCTACACGAATATTTCTTTTAAGTATCGAATTAAATGATTTTTTTAAATAGGTTCCTCATTCTCCATTCTTCCAAAGGGCGGAAAGATAGGGAAAAAAGATTTTAATAAACCTGCTTAAACGACATTTTTGTTGTAACCTTGAACTTGTGGTATTCCTTAGACCACTCAAAACAATGATATTTTTAATAGATACGTTATATGCCCACAAAACCACAGAAAAAAAAGCTCCGAACTCGGCCGTCCCAGCGGCAACATACATACATCATTTTAATGTTTTACCACAGAATAAATAATAGAACAAGAAGTTTTACTTACATTTTACTACATTCTCTCTCTATTGGTGTCCTTTTCTTTAAGCTCACGTAATCATGGCGTCATATTTGTTACTAATGGTCAGAGTGGCTGATTGACAACTTTTCGACGCCTCAGTTTTGGCGTGCTAGCAACTTCTACCTTTTTTTTATATGTAAATATCAACGACTCAAAAGAGTAAAATAATAAAATATTTCATAGAAAATAAAACCGACTTAAAAGTAAAAAAAATATAATAAAATAATTTCCACATAATAGTTTCTGAAGTTGGGGCTTTACTCATAATTCTTGGATACACACATTGTCTTGGCAAGTGACTTCAGGGGCTATTATGTGGAAATTATATTTTTTTTAGTTTTTGAAGTCGGTTTTACTTCTTATTAAAACTATAAATATATAAAAATAAATAAGGTATTTTTTATATTTTAATTTTACAAATTATCGTGGCTTACCGGGTTTTAAGAATTAAGATATAAATTGTCTAAAATTATAGGAATTCGTTTTAAATTTCATGGAAGTAGGCGATAATATAATTTAGAATTTCAAAGGTTTAATTAAGATTTAATTTTAGAGGTAAATGCTTTCAATAGTAGATATTTAATAAACATTTATACGATTTAGCTTTGGAGTTTTATATGAATAAAAAATATTATTAAATTAAGTAGTTTTACATTCCTTATCATTATTCCGGTAAGAGCATCCACTGTCGCATTTAGTCTTGTAGGTGTTGTAAGAAGCGACAGAGGGAATCTGAAACAGGAGATGGGCAGCAGCATCTTATAACAACTGAACATAACAAAAACCTGCCATTGTAAAGCTTGCCAAGCGTGGCAACAATGGTGAATTCCGCCCTATAAGGCAATCTGTGGGAGGAACCTATGTTCAGCAGTGGACTTTATATCTAAAGTTGGTTTTGTAACTATAATAACACATCAGTTTTAATTAAACTGAAGTGACGTTGTCACCTCTGAGGACTAAGGTGGAATGCCTCACGGGCTGTAATTATATTTTCTTTGTTATAGACTTAAGACCAGAACACAGTAGCTCTGCCATTTGGCGACCGAAATAAGTAAAAGGGTGGCACCTACTCGTACCTACACAGTCTCCTACTTCCTATAAATATAATGTAAACTTAAGGCTGTAATAAATGAAAATTAATTAATGAATTCTCATTAAACTTAACCCACATTAACACAAAATGAACACCATAAATTTCGAATAATTACATAATAAAAAGCGATCCAAAAAGGTATTCGCAACTTTGATGAATAGGTATTCAATGTTTTTGCTGTCTAGTTAGTTTCAAACAATCGTAACAGATAAGCCCTCGCCCTAAATGTAGGGCGCAATGTTATTGTTTGTGTGCAACTTGAGCAAAATTTCAAACCTTCGCCAGCACCAATTAAATGGTCAATCTTAATCTTGGTAGATAAAGTTTTACTTTCTAAGTTTAACCCTTATGCTGCCGTGTCAGTCACTTTGCACGGAGTACTGCATTTAAAGGATGACTGACGGCAGTGTTGTGTTAATAACCGAGTTCTAAAAACGATATTCTCGATATAATATAATCGACGCGTATGTTTTTCGTACTTTTACCGATTTCTTGGAAACGGCTGAACCGATTTAAGATAAAAACTCGTAGGTTATACCTACTCCAGGGGTTTTCACATATTGTCTTAATTTCAAATTTTAAGAAAAATAAATCACTCTTAAGCATTGACTCATATATTACTAGCGAAGCACAGGGCCAACCGCGCAACTAAATGACACCAATGCGTTGGCCCTAAAATGACAGTTTAGGGCCAACGCGACTTTAGGTTACGCCAGTGTTGGATTCAGATACTCAAAAATATTGTAAATGGAAAATAAAATTATAATTATTATTTGTCCAAAATTATACCACGTTTGAGGTTTCATGTTTTTTTCCCCATGCGCCGGGGTTTTCGCGTCACGCGTCTAGCGTATCCTACGTTTCGTTTTTCGGCGTTTTTGTTTTGAATTTAAATAAAATTGCATTACGATATCATGTTCATAGCAAATTTAAAAATATTGAGGAATCCCTGCCTATCCTGTCGTTGCCTGATTTGGTGTTGCCGAACACACAGAAATTCCCGATATTGTAAGGTAAATATTAAAAAGTAAAAGGACCCACCAATAATACTAGTCGGTCGACCTGAAGATAAAATTATGGTATTTTCGCGTAGTATAGTGGCATAGTACAGTATAAATGTTAAGCACCAGGGTAAGAGCGAAACACCCCAACATGAGGTACTAAATTACTCTCTGGGGTTGTTTCACCACTGGGGTTGAGAAATAAATGTAGTTTTATTTATTATTTATTTTATTTATTACAATACTACATACTACACCCTATGAATAATAATTATACTTCAAAATCCAGCCCTGGTTACGTCGTCGACCAATGCAACGATAATGTCTAAAATCGCACTGGTAGTTCCAGAAATTAGCGTGTTTAAACAAACAAAAAACCTCTTCTGCTTTATTATATTATATAAAGTATAGATAGATTCTATCTCATTCTCTCGCAAGCTAAATCATATAGATGTATATGTTTATCTCTTTTAGTGTCGCTTTTTCGTTTCATCGCGTTTCAAATTACAACGATACTAAAGAAGTTTCAAAAAAGGCTAGTCTAATGGCGGATTCGAACCCACAATCTTTTGAGTTCGCGGTCCGCACCCTACCATTAGGCTACTGTCGCTTACTACACTGTATTCTATATCGTTATCTCGCAGGCTAAATCCTATAGAATATAGATGTATACGTTTGTCTCTTTAAAGTGCCGCTTTTTCGTTTCATGCAGTTTCAAATCACAGCGATGCTAAAGTAGTTTACACTTCAACAAAAAAAACTAAAAAAAAACTACTTTGATTATTATCAACATAGATTTCTGAGAATCTGTTTAATGTATGTGTTTTTTTTCTATCTTTTATAGAAGAATTGTATGACAAATGAGCACACTTTCAACATGAAGGTAAGTGTACCAGTAAAACGGGTCTCCATTTCTCTCTCTCACAATAAGAAACACAGCAACATTATGCTGCCATTTTGAGTAAAACGATGAGATATAAATGTTACGGGTAAACTTAGAAGAGTGAGTAAACCTAGGTTTACCCAGGTACACTTAGGATTATCTAAGTTCCTTGGGTAAAGCCTAAAATAACATCAAAATCTATACAAATTCGGACTTTACCCGAATAAACCTAGGTTTACCCAACCCTGGCTGGGCAATGTTCATGTATTAGGCCATTAAATAAAATAACTAAAAAAATATGATAATTCTAATAACTCTTTACATAAATGATGCTGCTTGTAGGAGTATATCATGGTAATATCTAAATGTTATTTATTTAAGCAGAATAAACTACCATGACACTTCGAATGACATTTCTTTTCAGCAGATTTGCATGTGCACTTTTTTGTACCACATTTTGTTTTACAATAACACATTTTTAATAAAAAACTGCGGACCCGCTTGCCAAACGTGGCAACTATGGCAAATATCCCCTCTATGAGGCAATCTATGGGAGGAGACATTATAATATAAGAGTACGTGCGTAAGCACAGCTGTACTCTCTATTCCTTTGCTCTCATAGTACGATGGGACGGTAATCCGACACGACAAAAATCCGACCGTGCAAGGCCAACGACTTGACGAGCTTTCCGAGTCACGAGAATGACCTAACTTCCTAACTCTGGGTTGCTACTGAGAATTTCTTGACACAAAATCTAATAACTAACTTTAGTCCGACCTGGGATTGGAACCCAAGTAACTCATGATAAGCTGTCACGCTTACAGTCACTAAACCAACGAGGCTATCAAGCATCAGTGTGTAAGGGAGTGCACTATGCACTTGACTTACGACGCAACCATGCTTGATTAAGTGATTAAGCTTAATTAAGTAGTAACTGGGAAAATTATTGTATTTTTTTATAGTATAAGGGTGACAAACGAGCACACAGTCTGTCTGTTTCTGTTTCGTTGTCACCCATGAGGACTAAGATGGAATGCCTCGTTTCCAGTAATAAGGGCCTCCGGTTCTCTACACTCACCATACGAAACACAGCAGCTTTAAGTTGCTATTTTACGCTGGTATTCTCTGAGAGCGTGGTCATTTCCCGGTCGAGCCGACCCATTCGTGCTACAACTATACTATTAATATAGCTGCAGCATGGCTCTACCACGTATAAATTGGAACATAATCATCATCTCAATAGCCTAATGACTAGAGCGTAGGTCTATTATGCCGGAGTGCACAATTTGGGATCAGGATTGTTGCAGGCAACGTGGTCAGTTTTTTTTGTTTTTATTTTTGATGTTTAGTATTCTTAGTGCTAGCCCACACGGTCACACAGCTGGGCAAAATTAATTATAGACTCATAAAAATTTTCTTTGCGGAGTTACGTACATTTTTATGGCGATATGGGTACTATAAGCTTAGGTTGAAAAATGATTGATTACAGTGTTTTGAATTCATAATATATGTATATTGAAATGGAACTGATTTTTCGAATACTGGTCTAACGATTTGGATAAAATTTTGTACTTAGACAATGTATTTGCAAATTTTTCTTGATACGTTTAGTGTAGTTTAATTTTTCTCAAGCCGAGTAAAGCTCAGTCGACGAGGTATTGGAAATTAAATAAATAGTCTATATGGGGTAACGTATAAAAATGTTTGCCCAAATATCACCTAACTGCTGATTACTGACTGACCGTCTCATGGCAGAAAATCTAAGTAAAAATTATGCGATTAAAAAAAATTTTTTTTGAAAGGGATAACTTCTTTGTGGCATTCCGTGGGGGAGGCCTATGTTCAGCAGTGGACTTGTGAAGGGCTGTAATGATGAAATTATGAACTTCTTTAGAATCGTTGTGACTTGAAACTCGATGGAACGAAAAGATCAACATATACATCTAAAGGATGTTTCGTATGGTGAGTGTAGAGAACCGGAGAGCCTTTTTACTGTATACGAGGCATTCCATCTTAGTCCTCAGGAGTGGCAACGCATCTGCATTTTGATTCTTAATCGAAGATAGATGTAGATGTCTATGGGTCACAGCATCCGCTTACCATCAGGTGGACTGTGTGCCCCTTCGTCACCGTTATATTCTATTAAAAAAATCAGGCACGAAATATTTGACCTACGAATAATTGTCAAATCCAGACCCGGATGCCGTGTGCAATTTATATTTTTTTTCTTTAGTAATGGACTCGTACGGTTGTGCTTTTGCCAGTGTAAAATAATAGATTATTATCATTTATAATAATATATACGTAGTACGAGTAAGTTTAAAAACTTCTTCACAATATGCTAATGCGTTTCATTGCAAAGTTTTTGGGAGATTTTGACGACAGCTTTAACTAGAGGACAGTTGATTACTATCTCAAGAAGCATAATGGAATTTTCCGGACCTTCAAGAAAACAGCCTACTTTTTTTAAAAGGTCGGCAATGCACCTGCAAATTCCCTGGTGTTGCAATTGTTCATGAGCGGCGGTAGTTACTTAATATTATGTGAGCTGAAAAATCTCTTTTGCTTTCTCTTATATAAAAAAACTTGAGGTATTTATCAACATCGGAGCACTTGTTTCGACGTTTCCACAAATAGTTCATGTGCGTACACTTGACACCAAGAATTTCATTACTTTGAAGTTTATCAAAATCTATTTCGGAGCATTATTTGGACGATAAAACAGGAATAAAAGTCCGCCGGTGGTCAAGTCCCTAGCACAAGGAAGAAGCTTTTGAAATACCGGTAAAATCCTGGTTCCCCCGGATTACCAGGATTTTTTCTTGTAACCCACTCACTCAACGGCTATTTATTTTCATATTTGATCATAATTATTTTTCACATGATTTTTATTAAGTGTAGGTCATCTGCGCCAAAATGTTGGCAACTTATTACATACTATGACTTACTTGGAAGCTGTGGTTGGCGTTGTTGATACTGCACTCGGCAAAAGTGGCGTCTTCTAGTTCGAACTCGTCCCACAGTTGACTCTGTAAGAAAAAAAATCTTAAATAAATAAAAAAGAAGAGAGAAAGATTTAAGAAGTGCTGTTACAGAAAAATGTAGACACCATGCATTCTGGCAGCAAGCTTTGTTAAAACTAGAAAATTTAAAGTTTATATTTTTATATTATAATATATAAATAAATAAATTATTAAATTTGAAAACAAAATTATTGTAAAGTTAAAATGAGGACTGTATGATAATTAAGTTATTAGTTTTAGTTTTTTAATAATGTTTAGGTTAATAAGTTAATTATTAAAATTGTAAACAAAATTATTGTAAAATAAAAATTAATAACTAATAAAAAAAATTATTAAATTTCAACATTGTTTCATTTGTATTTACCTCGTTTTATTTTCAATATAAAAAAATATATTTTGCAAGTGGTTATTATTTGGGACGTCCTTTGCCTGGTATAGCTGCTTCAAATAAAAAAAAGAAATGTCATGTATCATATTGCTACAACCAATCAGGATGCAGAAGCTAAGTCGAGTAAGTGTAGTTCGTGAGATGTCCGTCTGATTCGGGTAGAATCTACTAGTTAGTCTGTGAATATAATGGAACCACCGAACAGAAAAGATGACAGGCATTGTCATGTTTAAAAATTGAATGCCATTTTTATTTGAACACGATGTCTCGTTTCGAAATTTAGCATAGAAATAATAATTATTATTATTTGACATTATCTCGCCTACGTCATAAAATCGTACTTATAACTAGCGACCCGTCCCGGCTTCGCATTAGTGGGACCTTTTAATGTGGCGTCATTTAGATTTTTTCCAATTAATTATCCATTTCACAAAAAAAAGTTGTCTCCAAGTTTTTCGGATAAATTATAGCTTAATCACTGCTGGAATTGCTCTCCAGATAGGTGGATAATTTTTTTACAAATGGGATACAAATAACACTCTGTGCTCGATAAAAGGCGTTTATTTCGATTTTACAGATAGACACTTCAATTTTATAAGTTGTCTGTGCAGTATATAAAATTATTGTAGTTGGATGAGATGCTTTGTTTTTTTTCCCGTGTTAACGACAGGTAGACAATAATAAAACCAGATTATTAATGTTATTAGAGTTAAGTAAAGTAAAGTCACAGCCTATATACGTACCAATGCTGGGTAAAGCCTCCACTCATTGCAGTGTTACAGTGTTATTGCGGAACTATTTCGCCGCGCTGCTCCAGTGCGTGTTAGCGGACTCCGTAATACTATGTACTCTCTAAATATTTTATTCCTCAGAAATATAGTTTCCTCACTATTTTTAACTTCACCACCGAACATGTGGTAAACCAGTATTTAATATTGCAATCTACAATTTCATTTGTACCGGCGGGGATCACACCCCGGTTGCTCGCATACTGTGAAATTTACAGCGAGCGCCCCTGAGCTTCTACAACTCTAATTAATTGGAATTAAATTATTTGACAACTTACCATGCAGTGCGTCCCGTGTCATAAGAGACGATAGAGGGAAACAAACCAGGGGATGGGCAGCAGCGTCTTTCTAAAATAAAAAATAAAAACTGCGGTTGCCAACTCGCAACTCGCGTGGCAACTATGGCAAATATCCTTCCTAAGAGGCAATCTATGGGGAGGCCTGTGTTGAGCAGTAGACTTTAATAAGTTGTAACGGTAACGCTATGTCGAAATATTTTTACATAAATCAAAAACAATGGCATAAGAAAATCAGAAGAAAAATTAATTTTAAAAATCATCGTAATCATCAATATACCTTAACAAAATGCAGATGATAATGCAGTAATATTTACTGGTGACCCCTGGGATTCTGTACGTAGATCTGTTGAAGAAGGTCTTGCTAGGATTGCCAAGGGGCTGAACTCTAAACCTACATAGCTACTTACTTTAAAATAAATACTTCAAAAACTAGTTATATATGTTTTACAAATTATACTCAGCCTAACATCAATTTCCAAATTGAACTTCACACATGCAATGATCCCTTAAGTACTAGTTGTAGCTTTTCATGTATAAGTAAGGTCTCCGAGACCAAGTATCTAGGAGTCATAGTTGACCAACATTTGTCATGGCATAGACACATTGAATTAATCATGAATAGACTTAGTAAACTTACATGGACATTTAATGAGACATATAGCTACGAAAAATTTACTTTACCAAATATATGTATATTGCTTTGACTCAATCTATGTTAGTATGTTGTATTTCTGTATGGGGTGGAGCTACAAAAACTATATTTTTAGAAGTTGAAAGGGCACAGAGAAATTTGTTAAAAATTAAGCATATTAAACCAAAAAGATTCCCAAAAAGAATTTTATGGTATAAGTAATGTACTTACTGTTAGAAAACTGAACATGTTATATTTAGTTCTAAGACTGCATAAAGGTATAAAGTTTGACCGTTGTATTGTAGCTAAAAGAAGGAAAAACGTAGTAGATACAGCCGTCGCAGTTAAAACTGTTTTAGCAGGAGGCAATATGTAAAGATACTGAATAATACTGAAATAATTTTATTTATTTGTAACCCCCCCCCACACACACACACATACACCATTCACTCACTCACTCACACACACGCGCTCGCGCGTATATACACATTGGACGCGAACGTTATTGCTTTTATTATTTTAATTTTTATAGTTAATTATTAAGTAAAGGTCATGCAAATAGTAATTAATGTAAGTGCTATGGAAGAGTGGAGTCTCCTAACACAAGTTTTTGTACAGTCAGGTCTGGCAACTTTACCAATGGATGTTAACTTTGCCATCAGGGGTGTACTGGTACAAAATTACGATTAACACGGAAAACGTAACGTTTTTCGAGGTAAGCCATGTTTTGGATGAAAATACAATAACTAATTGACAACATTGCTTTTAATTAATTGAGTTAATTTTGGCATTTTATTTTAATGCGGAATTGTGCCGGCGAAATAACCTCTTTTTTCAGCGCTCTAGAACTTTAGTTTTTTTTTTGTTTGAAATACTGAATGTAGGTATCTATATCTTTGTAGTAACGTAATATTAATGGTTATCAAATGTACTATATCGTTTTTAACATGTTGGTCTTAACATTTATCTATAAAACTAACTTGGCAAAGTTACCATACTAGTGATGCCACGATGTGACGGTTACTTTGCCATGTTTTGTTACAACCAAGGGTTGTCACTTTCAACCTATATTTTTAACCGATTACAACTATTTAAACAAAGTGTTCTGCACTTGACATTCTATGTATGTATGTATGTTTGTATCGATGTTTCACCGTAGCAGCCCATTAGACCGATTTTACCAAATGAGTCGTCAATCAATTCATCTTTATTAAAAGTGAAGGAAAAAAAGAGAAATCTATATTATTTTTACTGCGTTGTCGGGCATTAATAATATTATTACTACTCAGTATTTTCATAATTCAACTAAGTGTATTGATATTAAGCAAAACATTAATTGTAATTTTTATGATTATTAATGTTTTGCTATTGTGGGAAAATAATATTTAGATTGATTACAATAATTATGACCTGATTTTATTACGACCCGTAATAAAATGGTGATGATGACTAATAAACAAACGAATACTTGTTAAAAATGATTGTAACAAGCTTTTTTTTATTCTATACTATAATTGATTTAAGCTTATTATTGCACCAATTTTATTTTTTATAAAATTAGTTTTCTTTAGTTTTTAAAGAAAACTAATTTAATTTTTAATTTTAGACGAGAGTATTTTTGTTTGATATATTTTAGATTTTTTCTTAAGAAATTATTGTGACAAGATTTAAATAAAAAATTAAGTTAAGTATGTAATCAAGGATTTTTGACAACCCTGACACATATTTTCAAGTTTGTATGAAAAATTGAAAAATGGGAGGGCAACTTTGCCACAAGCGTAAACTTTGCTATTTGCAACACAATTAAAGAAGCAAATCATAACTCTGGGTGTTGTGTATTATATTATGAGGTAAACTTACCTTCAAACTTGAAGTCAAATCCTATTATTTTCATTACAAACCCTGATGGCAAAGTTGCCACAAAGTGAGGTTAACTTTGCCATTTTCTATTTTTAAGTATTTTGTCTATTTAATGTTAGTATTTATTTAAATAATTAAAAATACCAAATCTATGAAGAATATAATGTCACATTTAACATTGACGCCCAGTCTGACAGTAAATTTTTTGTTGGAAAATTGGTCTTAAACTTTTAAGTCCTTCCAAAAATGGCAAAATTGCCAGGTTTCAAGGTACTTAAAAGGAGACCTCATCCCCGGTTATAATTAATGTATGATGATTTACTGAATAAACTATTTTTATATATTAAAATCCACTTCTGAACATGGGCATCCCCCATAGGTCACCACATAGTAGGGATATTTGCCAAAGTTGCCACGCTTAGCAGGCATGTTGGCAACCGCAGTTTTATTATTTTGATTTGTTATCAGGAAAATGCTGCTGACCATGTCCTGCTTCATTTCCTTTCGTCGCCAATCGCTAAAACTCAAAAATGGCTTTTTTTGTGTGTGTTTGAATGGCTCCCTAGATGGTTTATATTTAGGACTCGGTAGGTGGCGCTGTTGTCGAGATCCAGATATCATCCGTGCGACGGACGGACCGACGGATCGCTAGTATTATATAAAACAAACATTGTGGTAGCGAAGCGGCTAAATTTGTTAAATGATAAGTTAATGGTAAAGTGCTGTTTTGCTTCGGGCCGCGAATTCAAATCCTGCACGGAACTAATTACATAACATACATAAACACTCACGCCTGTCACCCAGAGGGGTAGGCAGAGACTACGGACTTCCATTTGGCACGATCCTGGCACACCTTGCTCGCCTCCTTTACATCCATATATCTACGCATACACGCTCGTCGGTTAAGGGTACTCCTAATCTGGCCCATTTTCAACATATCGCCAATTTGGTCGATAAACCTTCGTCTAGGGCGTCCCTTTTCGACTCTGCCGTTCACTTCTGCAGCATAAATTTGCTTTGTCACTCTTTCTTCGTTCATTCTTTCTACATGACCAAACCACCGAAGCATTCCTCTCTTAATCCTGGTCACAACGTCATCTTGCAAACCACACTTTTCTCTAATCACACTATTTCTCACTCTGACATAATTAATGTTTATTATAGATTATTTCCGAACTAATTGTTCGGAAATAAACATTTTGTCATCCACACGTCGCCGGCTCGACCGTGGAAGGACCACTCTCAAAGAATATCAGCGTAAAATAGCAGCTTAATGCTGCTATTTTAAAATCGAGACATTTTATCTTAGTCGTCAGGGCTGACAAAGTATCTCCATTTTTATTTCTTAATCGAAGACAGATGAAGATGTCTCTCCCTGAGTAGCGGGGGCCTTAGTAGCCGTGGCTTGGTCACACACGGTGAACTAAGTGGAACCCACATGGCAGGGCCGTTGTGAAGGGCCGGCCCGAGCTGTCTACTCCGAGTGGAATTGGCGAGCCCACTTTGGATTTATGTTAGTGGACTGCAGCGAGAGGGTGTCCCCTCTAGAGGGGTGTATTGCGAGGCGCCGTGCTCCCTACTCTCCGCAGCCGAATCTTGGTTCGGTTCAGTTCAGTTCGGAGCCATAGACCAGATCCGTCGTTAGGTTTAGGAAGTGTTTCTGAGTGGTCGTTTTTCGGGGCGTCCGCTGCGCACGTGAAGTTCGAAGCTACGGAGGAAGGCGCGCCATGTGTTCTGGTGCGCCTGGGGGCCGCGAATGTGTACGAAAGCGTTCCCGAGGCCTTGCCAATATGCGTTGATGGTGGAACTCCATGGGGTTTTTATTCGGTGCGAGTCCGACATAGCCCGTCCTTGCCCCAACGAGGCGGGTATGCGTAGGCATTTACCCATGTAAAAAGAGATGTAGATGTCTATGGGCTACAGCAGCCACTTACCAACAGGTGGACTGTGTGCTCGCTTATCACCCTTATTCTATAAAGTAAAAAAATAATTTTATATTACTTTGAATACATTCTCTGTACTAGTGAACATTGAATTAAATTATTCCTATCTGTTTTATATGCATTGTGTTGTGTCCGTAACATGGAAAACCGAATCAAATACCAAATGCAAAGCGTTTTAAAAGCAAACGAGTTTTTAATTTAAATAACGTTATTCGAGATACAAACAACGGCAGTGTTGGACGCAGAGTAATATGTTTAACACGTGAACTGTTTTACGAGTGTGCTGTTGCGGTAGATTTTATGGTGTATTGCCTTTTTAATGTTCTATTTTCACGTATGGTTGACCACAATGTGCAATAAAAGTGTTCTGAGAACTAGCAGATGCTCCTTCATAGAAACTAATAATAATTGTAACGCATGTGTAGGATATTACGCTCAAAACTATTTAAATAAAAGGAATATTTCGAGGTAGATTCCGGTACATGACAACAAAGTTATACGTGGTAAACACACGCTGCAGATATATTATTGTTGTAGTGTGTGTTAATGTGTCTCTCAAACCACTCACCAGCGCGAAATAGCACTGTGTTTCGTATGGCGAATGTAGAATACCGGAGACCCTTTTCACTGGAAACATTCCGCATTCCATCTGTCGTCAGAGGTGACAACACATCTACATTTTGTTTTTCTCATTAAAGTTTTTTTTACAACTGTGTCTCATTAAAAATTTAAATAATAAAATTTTGTCTCTAATCAAAAAAAAATGGTCTCAGGTTTCCTCGATACAGGCTTGTCTAGTGAGGAAACCAACAGATATTACCTATTGTATATTTTTTTCTGATAATAAAACATTTTCATTTTCATTAAAGGTATGATATGATGGGGGAGACATATAATATACATTCAAGATAAAAGCTTGAATAAATAAAGAGAAAAAAATCTGCATTTTGTTTCTAAATCGAGAATAGATGGGTCACAGACACTACTTATCACCAGGTGGACTGAGTGCTAGTTTGTTAACCTTATTCTACAAAAAAATTGCTGACACAATCTGCCACCGCCACTTCAGGATATTAAATCCCGAAGTTATTTTAAAATGGAACACAAATCATATTATCTTCGATATAATATGAATGTGTGATGCGCTCTTTTCTGTACTTTTCTGTTTAGACGACTGCAATAAAAGGAGAACGTTCTCAAATCAACTGTATATGTCCCTTCTTTTTGTATGTACTTACGCGATATCTTCTTCAACCGATTTGAATGATTCTTTTATCATATAATAGGTTTGTAGTGGTATGTGCCTTCCTCCTCCCAGTAGTGTAATAAATACATCTACACATAGGTTAAGTGAGGAATAATAAAGAGATATTGTAACGAGACAGTTGTTTCTATTGGTCCGATCACCACATGGCGACCCTGCCAGGCGGTGCGCTGCTACAACGCACGCGCACCGCCGGGGCCTATTTAAAATTAAAAAGTAAATATAAATACTATTAAATTAAATAAAGAAGTGAAACGATTGACAAAAAAAATTATATTATAACGGAATGGACGCAATACCGGATGTGACGAACAATAAATAAATATAGAAGCTGACTGAAAAATTAAAAAGTATAATGTACTCGCGTTTATGAAGTAATATAATGCATATGTATAAAAGTACTATGAAGGCAGCTAAGAATGAATGAGGAAAATGAAATGTGATTTTTTTTTATAATGACTAAAGCCAAACATTCAAGAAACTGCAGATTAATTTAAAAAGGGAAGAAGCCGCTGTACTCTTGCAAGCTTCGTCGAAAAGAATATGAAAAACGATCCAAGAAGAACAAAGAAGAGATTAAGAGGTAACTTCGCAGCTGTGTAATTTTTAATTCCATTTAAAATTTTAATAATTTATTTATATAAATATATTTTAATAATAATCAACAACATAAAAAATACTTATACTACATGAGCGGTATCATATAAATTTGAAGAAAATAATCCACCCCTAAGAGTGGGAAAATAGGGGGATGAAGTTTTGAATGTAATTGTATAGACGATATTTTATTTGTTAACTTGAGCTTGTGATATTCCTTTTGACGTGAATACGTGTTTAAATTTGCTTCCGTAGTGGGAGGCAATTCAGAAAACTGATGATAACAAAAACGTTGGATACAGTTTAGTGTTGCAGCTACATATCTATAATCTACACCCAAAAATTAATTATACCACTCGATAGCTGAAGGATAAAATAATTCGTTACGTTGAGTGAGGTCTGAGAAGCATCGCGCGCAGCGGAGAGGGTATCGCCGCCATTTTAAGGTCATTTCGCTGCACGTATTCACGTAAAACACACGGCCGTGTCGACGACACAGCCGTATCCCGATTTTTTTTTAATTTGACAAAAGAGTAAAAGAATCAAACTTTTGTTGAAAAGTAAAAACCGACTTCAAATAACTAAAAAGAAAAAAAAACTTCCAAATAACAGCTCCTGAAGTGTAAGTGTAAGTGTATATACACTATGCCTTTATACCGACCTCTTGAGCTGTTATGTGGAAATTATTTTCTTGTCTTTGAAGTCGGCTTTATACGGCGGAATAAATAAATAAATAAATTCGAATTCGCCGTGATCGAAATTCAGAGGTCTGGAGCACCGGCCAATCTCAACGAAGACTAGCGGAGCGTATCTACGCAGGACACGATTACAGTGCGTAAGTACAGGTGCACTATCTATTCCCTTACTCTCATAGTCTGATGGGACGGCAATCTGACACGACCGGAGAGAGATTAGGCGCAGGACCAACGTCTTCACGTGCTTACCGAGGCAGGGTCGTGAAAAACCGCGAAATTCCTGACACTGAGCTGCTACTGAGAATTTTATGACAGAAAATCTCAATAATTGTTATTTGGCCCTGGGGTTCGAACCAAAGATCTTATGATCAGCAGTTGCGCTTACGACATCTAGACTTCTATGCAGTCACACACATATTAGCAGCGAATGCAGTGTCACGGTCGTAGTATATAAAAGACGATGGTAAACTGCATTAAACAAGAATTTAATCATCATTCTCGCCCGCTTCCGCCTCAAAGCTAAAATGTTATAACCGAAGACGGGCAGCTTAGTAAATTCTAGAGTAAGTAGAATTTATTGAAGCTATGAAACCTCCATGTTCTCACGATTTAGATATGACGGCACAATAGAAATTCCTGCATTTAGTGAAAATATTCCAGAAACTCTCAATAAACGGATAGGTCCCAACGGTTGAGAAATTTAATAAATAGAATCACAAAATAAAAATAAAAACAATGAATTAAAAATCAATATACTTTACATTTCTAGGCGCAGGCTTTTCCTTTCGTAGTATATTATTATTTATAAACGTATTATATTATTGATTAACAAATACAAATAAATGAATTACTAGCGTCTATTAAAATGAAGCGTCATTTAAAATAAAATAATATTTCTTTCATGGCAAAATAAGAAAAAGTGCGAGGGGGATGGATATTATTCCATCTCGCTTCCTTGTAGCCAAAGCCGTCTACACTACGTCAGAAGGGCTCGTGACGGAAAAATCTTACACTTTTTCTCGCCTAGCCCCCACCCACCAAATTCGTATCATCCGATAAGGAACTTCGTTCCAACAAACATACTTTATATGAGTAATTTACTAAATAACTACTGAATAATGAGTTTTGTTGTCTAGACGGCTGTGCGTGTATGTTAGTTCATGTAACATGCATGAAACCCGAACCTTTTGTGCGCAACCTTGCAATATTTTCAACAATCCCACTTTAACCTTTATTTAGCTCATTATATTTTCAACGACTCAGTCATAGGGTTAACTTTTCAAATCGGTGCTGTAATATTTTATTTTTAAATTTTGTTCGGCCAGTAAGGGTATAGGTCAAAAAATAGAAAAAGTATTAAGCATACCTTTTATAAGATTATTAAGGAGTTTTGACGGAAGCTTGACTGGCTGATTACTTCTCTTGTTTTAATAATACTATTTTTAATAATAAATTTATTTACAAGAAATATGGAACTTTTTTTTATAGAATAAGGGTAACAAACGAGCACACAGTTCACCTGATAGTAAGTGAATGCTGTGGCCCATAGACGCGCGATACGTTATCACCCCTGAGGACTAAGGTGGAATGTCTCGTTTCCAGTAAAAAGTTTTCGGTTCTCTACACTCACTATATGAAAACGAAACACAGCAGCATTAAGCTGCTATTTCAAGGTGGTATTCTGTGAGAGCGTGGTCCTTCCCCGGTTGAGCCAACGCTTTCATACTTATATGTACTTTATATACCATTCTATACTATGCATCTTTATAACTATTTTATGGTTTATAATAAAAATAATGTTTTTTTGTCGCCAAACCACACACATGTTTTTATTGTTTTCTTGCAATCCTGTCCATCCAAAGGTTGTCTGGAATTTTATTTTTACTTCTCTGCTTTTTTGTTCATATTTATGTTTTATTTTGCCGTACAATACAAAGTGTTATCTCTGTCTATCTATCTACAACCATATGTAATTGCAGCGTGGCCATACCATGTGTAAATAGCAATTGCCCGAGTAATGAAGTACAAATATATTTGTGCAATATATAGTATCGAATATTTCACTAGTTTTGGTATATTAAAATTATAGGTTAGAATAGGTATACAATAATAAAGCAATTGCAAAATAAAATTTAAGCATGTTTCATTCCACAAGTTTTAAAATAAACCTTTCAAAATATGTCAAGAAGTAAACAGATATTTACAGTCAATAAAACGTTATTTCATGTTTTACCCAAGCCGCCTGCCAAGCGTGGCAACTATGGCAAAATCCTCCCTATGAGGCAATCTATGGGAGAAGCCTATGTTAAGCAGTGGACTTTTCTAGGCTGTAATTGATTGATGGATGGTTTTACTCAATAGAATTGCTTTTCCAAAAGCCAATTTAGTAAATTACGTCTAAATCGGTTATAACCTAATTGCCATGCCATGGAAATTGAGTAATCCATTTGGGATTTTATTAAACACTTGAATGGTCATCATATAACAATCAAATTTTATCGTTTTTATAATAGCTTGTGGATTATGATAAGAAAAGATAGTGCTATTTACTTTAATAGCTGTCTGCAGCTGTAACCGTTAGTGGAAACGACGAAATACGTACTCTGATGGTGTAATTGACCTTAACTCATATTATCTGCTAAGGCGAAGTGTTCAAGAAATTTTTAAACGTATTTATTACAGCAGCTCAGCAGTGTACACTTGCCTGGCACCAGAAATAAGTAAGAGAGAAGCATCTACCCAGACGAACTACTAGGCAGAAAACGAGAGGGTAACAGCTTATAGTCCACTTGATTTTAAATGGCTATAGATTTTACACGTGGTAGAGCCATGATGCAGCTATATTAAGGTTGTAGCACGAATGGGTCGGCCCGACCGGGGAAGGACCACGCTCTCACAGAATACCCGCGTAAAATAGCAGCTCAATGTTGCTGGGTTTCGTATGGTGAGTGTAGAGAACCAGAGACCTTTTTTAATGGATATAGGCATTCCATCTTAGTCCTCAGGGGTGACAACGCATTTGCATTTTGATTTTTAATCGAGGATACATGTAGATGTCTATGGGCCACAGCATCCACTTACCATCAGGTGGGCTGTGTGCTCGCTTGTCACACTTCTTTTATATATAAAAAAATCCATAGGCACCAAATAACGAGTTATCAACTCTCTTATACTTCACACTGGAACACAGGAATGTGTACCCCTCTTGGTGGCAGAAAATGTACAGAGGATATAACAAGCCCAGAGGAACTCTGACACAGGAAAAGAGGCTACCGCCAAAAAATGGTTCTAGTGTTATAGGTAGTTTCTAGTATAGTGCCGTGGGAGATAGAAGTTAGACTCTTACAGTATGATTCCTCTTTTTATCAGCCCGTGTAAGTCCAGTACCAGCATGGGTTTCTCTCGTTTTAGGGAGAATTTGCATTAATCGTCACGCTTTGCAGGCAGATTAATGTTCGCAGTACCAGACTGCTCGCACCTTTGATGCTGCTGGCCGTCGCAGGTTTTGGTATTATCTGTCATTTTGATATGTTTACGATATGTTAAGAATATATAGTATTTGTGTATGTTTTCACAGCATATGCAATACTAACATGTCGTCATCATCATTACAGCTCCTCATAATTCCACTGCTGAACATAGGCCTTCCTCAAGGAATGTCATAAATCACGGTCCTGAGTCACTTACATCCATCGACATCGAGATGTTATCGGGAACATCTCATCAACATCTGCTGCCCTTGTGTTTCAGGTCCCTCTGTTACCTCTTATGATACCCACGGAATGATATGGGGCAGTGGATTTCACTGGGCAATCCGCCGGTGAAGCGTGGCAACTATGGAAAATTAACCCCCATTAGGTAATTTATGGGGGAGGCCAATGTTAGACAGTGGACTTTTGATAGGTTAAAAATCAGGAATATATATATTATTGATATAAAATGAACCCAATTATACTGAAATGGAGTGTCAAAAAGGTTTCCAATTGTATTATTTTCCTTTACTTAGGTAAATATAAGGTAAAATAGACGCTCATTTATTATTTACACCGCGTCTGTAAACGGTTTTGTATACACCAAATAAGACTGATAACACGTACAATAGGTACCTGTACTTATGTTGTACTTGGTCGGGTACATTTGATAGTTGTTTTTTAATTTATTTTTATAAAATCATGATTATTTTTGATTAGCAAACGTGTAAAGCGTTCAGAATATGGGCTATTTTTTTTACTGTTATAAGCCAGAGCTTGACTACTTTCCCATCTGATGGTAAGTGTTGATTCAGCCAAAGATAGAAAAGCGCACTAACTAATCTTAACGAAAACCTATTCACTCGTGCCTTGAATAATGGGATGGAAAGGTAAATTATTCCACTCCCTTACCGTGCGCAATTTGAATGAAAAATATGAGAGACAAATGAGCTCATCTGTCCCTTAGTCGTATCAATTTGTGTTTTTGGTGTTTCAATAAAGTACTAGCGACCCCCAGTCTTTTTTTAAAATGTTCGATACTTTTTTATCAGAAAAAGGTCTATAAGTCTCGGTCTAAGTATGAGTTCGGAAAAATCGCTGTTGGTAGCCGATTACACAAAGAAGTTGTGTGAGGAAAAAAATCATCCAGATGGAGTAGAATAACAACTTATTATTCGGTCGTGTTAATATCAAGTATTTGATGGAATATCTTTGACAATGAGCTAAATAAACGAAAAATTACATTATGCATGACATGGAGAGTGAACAGCTCTGACAGTTATCATGAAATTTTGCGACGAACACAGAGTAAGGATGCCAACCGAATGATTTGATAATACACTCGGATACACTGAAACACTTTGAGAGCGGCTGAACAAGAAATATGTAAATTTATAGCAAGTGAACTAGTCCATTTGTATGTATCTTTCGTTCCCGAACTACCCAAAATTTCAGATTATTCAAACGTCTGGAAGTGGATAAAAACTGCATTATAAAATATCATTACATTCATACATATGTACAGGTAAAACTAATACGAAGCCTGTAAGAAGGTAGGCAGCGGACATATAATTTATATATATTTTTTCATTTTAATGTCGAAAATATATTGCTATATTCTCGACATTAAAATGAATAAAAATTATAATAAAAAGAGCGTACAATAGCGCGATACAGCTCAGCGGCTGAGGTCACGTCTAACAATGTGAATTAATTTCAAGCTTCCCAGCTCGGTATCTGGGTCAAAACTCGCTGTTATAAAACATAACCTATCGTACAAATAAGCCGTGGTATTTCAGGGCCGAAGCGTGCACCCTAAATTTCACAACACACGAGCAACCGATATAAATATATACAACGATACGACTTAGAAACATGAGTCCTGCGCCTGATCGCTCTCCGGTCGTGTCGGTTTACCGTCCCATCGGACTATGAGTGTGAGGGAATTGAGAGTGCACCTGTGCTTGCGCATACACTCGGACACTACAATCCTATCCTATCCTGCGCAGACGGCTAGCCTCCGTTTAGGATGGCAGCCGTGACCGAAACTCGGGATAGGGACATTATATTAAAAAAAAACTAATATAATATAAGTACAAGGAATACACATATGGTAAAATTTGAGATAGGGTTATGCAGAATTATAAAAATTAACAATTTAATCTTTTCAAAACTTTTTCTACGTCTTTTTCGTCTTAGCGGTCATTCCAACATTCAGGCAATCAAATCAAAGCCTCGTATTTACGGCATTTGCTAACCCTATAACTCAATAGAATAACTTTGCTTAAGTTATTATATATTCCCACGTATATGCGTGGGAATATATAATAACATATTCCCACGTATATACAAAATTTTGTTTTGATAACTCAGTATTATCACGATCCCTATAGTATTTCAGGTTATTTTAAGCTCACATGAAATGTTAAAATAATATAGGTTAATATATAATTATGTATATTTAATGTATATACATAAATATATAAATTAATGTATAATATTATGTATTTTAAGTCTTTCTTTAAATGCTTAGAACATTAACAATTTTATGTGGTAGAGCTAAGCTGCAGCTATATTATCGTTGTAGCACGAATGGGGTAGGACCACGGTCTCACAGAATACCAGCGTAAAATAGTAGCTTATTGCTGCTGAGTTTCGTACGGTGAGTGTAGAGAACCCGAGACCCTTTTTACAGGAAACGAGACATTCCATCTTAGTCCTTAGGAGTGACAACGCATCTGCATTTTGATTCTCAATCGAGGATAAATGTAGATGTCTATGGGCCACAGCATCCACTTACCATCAGGTGGACTGTATGCTCGTTTGTCACTTTTATCCTATAAAAGAAACAACATTTTTGGGTATAACATAATACTATGATATACTTTTTCTATTCTATTCTATTCTAAACCCGTGTTCGACTAAAACCCTACTCGGTGGTATGTATAGAAGAAGCCCTGGATGGTTAATCGCACTGTATTAGCGTAACAAAGGACTATTTACTCTATCCTTGAAGATACCTTGATTGTAATCGAATGGAAAGATAGACGCTGTTAAATTATTCCACTCCATTGCGACATTACGAACGACAAAGAAAACCATTTGGTTAGAATGCGTGGTAAGTCGAAAACAAAGGCGTTGAAACTGGTCTGGCGTTTGGTTGTGCGATGGTGGAAGGGAGAGGGAGCACACTCTTAGAAATGTGTCCCGTAGAACACTAAAACACTAGCTATTTTACGTTCGCGCTCGAAACTGGTAAGATTGGCTTCACCAGACTAAGGTTTTTTAAATTTACCTGAACTCTATTACTATATTCTTTATACGTGGCAGAGCCATGCTGCAGGTATATTATAGTTGTAGCACGAATGGGTCGGCTCGACCGGGGAAGGAGTACACTCTCACTGAATACGAGCGTAAAATAGCAGCTTAATGCTGCTGTGTTTCGTATAGTGAGCGTAGAAAACCGGAGACCCTTTTTACTGGAAACGAGGTATTCCATCTTAGTCCCCAGAGGTGACAATGCATGTGCATTTAGGATAGATGTAGATGTCTATGGGTCACAGCATTCACTTACCACCAGGTGGACTGTGTGCTCGATTGTCACCCTTATTCTATAAAAAACATTAGAGTTTGCCTTAATAAACAATAGTTTTTTTTTTTTAATTTAATTTTTGATAATTAAAAGGTACCGTTTGATCGTCTGGTAATCAAATATCTGCTTAACAGAAAATCTCTATCTCAATTTCATGTTTTAGAAGACGAATAAATCTTGGAGAAATATCTCGGCTATCTTTGTGAAAGGTTTGATTAAAACGTAAATTAAAAACAAGTTACTTTTTCATTTTTCTTGTCCACAAACGGTGGCTTCGAATACCTACTAATTACGAAAGTCCGACCCCAATACAATGAAGATAAAGCAAGAGAGATATAAGCGTATTAAGGCGAAACACAACTGTTCACTTAGGCAATGCACTCTAATAAAGAAAGAAGTCTGTCTAAATTTATCTTCGACGTTGTGAATTAATTCGATACTGAAGAACACTTCAATTGAGTATTTTACACACCGGTCAATAGAAATATTTTTATGAGCTGTCAAAAAAAATTGTATAGAAATTGCGTGAGAATATAGAGTAATGACGTCACAGTTTTAGTAGACAAATAAATAATCAACTTATTTGTATATTTTTAAAAAGTACTACAAGTATACTTATTTGTGCCATTTGCTGTAGAGGCTATCGGTCCGTGGGGACCGCGTGCGGTGAAGTTCTTAACGGAACTGTATTCGGTCGTGTATTGCGACTGGTCGTCGCTGCTGGTGATAAGAGGGCTGGTTCTTTTCTTGCTCAAAGGCTAAGTATAGCCATTCATAGAGGAAACGCAGCCAGCGTTCTTGGCACTATACCGCGGAGAGTAGGATTGTATAATAATTTAAGTATTTAGTTTTAATGTATTTTATTATGGTAATAAACACAGTATATATTTGAAAAATTAACTAAAAATCTAATTTATCTTAAAATCGACCAAGTTTTAAGACTTCTAAAAGTAGTAAATTCAAGTTATATGATGTAGTTATTTATTAATGGTGGTGTCAACTATACAATTTTTTAAGAACGTTTTTTAATTTTTTTCTTAATATAAAACTTAAAAGTGACCATCGAGTTTATAGTCCACTTGATAGTAATAGGCTGATAGTAATACTGTCCTTCGGACGTCAGCACGAATGGATCAGCTCGACCGGGTAGGACCATGCTCTCATAGAATACCAGCGTGAAACAGCAGAATAATGCTGCTTTGTTTCGTATAGTGAATGTAAACGAGGCATTCCATATTAGTCCTCAGGGGTGACAACGCATGTGTATTATGGTTTTTAATCGATGTTAGATGTAGATGTCTATTGGCCATAGCATTCACATACCACCTGGTGGACTATGTGCTTGTTTGTCACCCTAATTCTGTAAAAAAATATAATTTATCCACGTACGTAAGCAACCCTTGTTCGATCTCCGTTCGATCACTGTAATTGTTAATCGCAATTTAAGTGAAGATTTATGTATTGTCCAAAACCTCTTAAAAATGAGACGAGACCTATGCGCAGCCATGGGTTGTAAGCCTTTACATTACACTACGATGCAAGTAGCAGTATTCGTAATGCAACCGACATAGGCCAATGGATCAGTAACATGACTAACCGCTGCATATTTAATTTATTTTTGTTTGTTTTATCCTTTGCTTTTATTTAATCAACCATCGTACAAAAAAGGCGTATAAAACAAAAGTTCTAATTATGTGCTGTAAATAATATAACAATTTAATGAAAGTAATTTTCCAACTGAAACAAATACGAAAACAATAATGGAACTGTCACGAACATCTTGTGCCGCTTTATGTGAATGCCTTTTTTATATTGTACTTAAGTTATCTAGAAAATTTAACCTTCTATTTGGGAGTTCTTGAAACAGGGCTACCACCATTTTAACAACAGAGATTAAAATGGCGGTACACAACTGTACGTCTTACGGAAACTTCTTTCTTCTACCATTAGCGATTGTGTGGTGATGGTTGTGGAATGTGGCGGCTAAAACTACAAATCACCGAGAACGCTTCCATAATACCTTATATTTTAAATACTGATTAAAATTCAAATCTGTTTTGTTAGTAAACCGTATCGGTATAAGAGTAGTAAAAAGCAGCCTCGGCATTTAGGGCACGTCGGAAAGTCACATAAAGTAGTAGCCTTGGCATTGGCGGGCGTGTTCGATAGCCTTGGAGCAGCTTGCTGAAGTGCGTATTATTTTGGTTTAAGTTTTAATAACTTTTACGAAATTTATGTACTTTAGACCCGAATATTTATGTAAAGTAAACTTGAAGTCCATGCTTGGCGAGCGGTTTAGCAACCGCAATTTTTATTATCTTAAGCTGTTATCGGAAATCGGTGTTGCATTTCCTGTTTTAGTTTCTCTCTGGTGCCTCTTAGTATATAATAAATATGAATATAACAGAAAAAAGAGAACTGAATTATCATTATCGTAACCTATTTATATTATATTTTTGAATTTAAGAAACTTACCACTCTTATACTTTTTTTTTACAAACACCGTAGTTGGTGTTTGTAAAAGTATAAGACTGGTAAGTTTCTTAAATACAAACAAAATTTTAGGGACTTAAAACACAACACTCAACAACAATAACAGATTCAGAAAGACATAAAGAAGAAATGCAAAGGGAAAGGCTTCCCTTAGTCTTGTATATACTTACTAAATAAATTAAATTAAACGCGACAAAATTCGTAAAATTAGTTTTATTCAATGTGTAGTATCTGTGTGATACTATAATATAAGAAATCATTATATCTGAGAAATCTATATATGTATGTAATAGAACCGAAGCAACTTATTCGAATGCGCATTACTTTGGTTAAATTTTAATAACTTTAACGAAATTTATGTACTCTAGACCTGAAATTTACGTGAATTTAGAAATTTGACGTGGTAGAGCCATGCCAGCTATATTATGGTTGTAGCGCCAATGGGTCGGCTCGACCGGGGAAGAATCATGCTCTCACAGAATATCTACTTTAAATAGCAAATGATTCGTGTTTCGTAGAGAACTGGAGACCCTTTTTACTGGACACGAGGCATACCATATTAGTCCTCAGGGATGACAGCGCATCTGCATTTCTTAATCAAGGATAGATGTAGATGTCTATGGTCCACATCATCCATTTACCACCAGGTGGACTGTGTGCTGTTTGTCACTCTTTTTCATTAAAAAAAGGGTATATTTTATGAAAAGTAAAGATGCAGCCTATGTACCTTCCGCGGCTGGATATAGGCCTCCTCTAATTAGAGTGGGTTATAGAGCATAAAGTCATATAAGCTGCTGCAGAGCGTGTTGGCGGAATACGCATGTCTTCAATTTTTTTTATCCCTCTGACATGCAGGTTTCCTCACGATGTTTTTCTTCATCGGACAAGCACGTGGTGGACCAACGAAGCAGTATTATAACTAAGACAAATTATAACATCCTAATAAATAAAAACGTTTTTATAAACTTGATGAATTCTTTATTTATTTTTAAACTGTTGATTTTTTCAATTTTTGGACTGAAACCGACAATTATAAAAATAAAGCTTAAAATAACTTCAAAGAGAAACTTGTTAAGCATCAAAAGTTCTATAAAACTTTCCTTTTGATGTAAGAGTGGAATACTTGCTAAATTTTCATAATTAGAATTAAAAGGCATTTCCAAAAATGCAATACCTACTAATGTTCAAATCTTAATAAAAAATAGTATTGCCTTAATCGGTAAACTACTTCAACAACGTCTTCAACCTGATCTTTTTCCGTCGCAGAACAGCTTTAGTCCACTTTATAAAAAAGAGGAGGTTAACAGTTTTACTGATTTTTTTTATGTATACGCGAAGAAGGTTATACTTCAGAGGTGGTCGGACTATTTATTATTAATTTTCTGAAAAAACTTCTGAAATTAGGTTTTTAATGTAACTATTCAGACGACATTGGGATTATAATATTCCTTAGTTCACTCAAAAGGGTAAAAAAATGACTTTTTATAAAAAATTAAAGCAGACTCTTTAGCATCTTAATACTGCTGTGTTTCGGTAATTATGGTGAGTGTAGAGAACCGGAGACCATTTTTACTGGAAAAGAGGCATTCCATCTTAGTCCCCACGGGTGACAACGCATCTGCATTTTGATTCTTAATTGAGGATAGATATCGATGTCTATGGGTCGCAGCAACCACTTACCATCAGGTGGACCGGCGCTCGTTTGTCACCCTATCCTATAAAAAAAAGACTCCAAATAAGTAAACAGAATAAAATAACTTCACATTTTGAAGTCGGAGTTTAATCTTTAATTTAAGCTTTCATTCTTTTATATGTCAACATAGTATATGTTGTCTTTGCATCAATTTCAGGATGTGAAGTTATGTATTTTTTTAATTCTTTGAAGTCGGCTTTTACTTTTTATTAGTATATTATTATATTACTATTAAATTTTTCATCTTGATATAGTAATCGGTTTCGCGACACGTGCCAACACTCATGGGGAGAACCCGAGCATAGGGTAATGCTCTACAAGAAGGATTACTCTGTCTGGGCCATAAAAGTACGTGATACGGAGAGATCGATAAAGAATTTTGCACATATTTCCACATTCAAAGCTCGCAGTTTTATAAATCTCTGTATAGTTGGAAACTGACCGTAATAAATATTTCTTACTAAACATGTTTAATATACGTCATAGTTAATGCGATACTGTAACTGTAACAAATGGTCTTTATTGCAGTTAAACTTAGGGATTTTATTCTGTTTGCTTAGTTTAGCTGTAGAAGAGAGAGAGAGAGAGAGAGAGGAAATCTCCCGCCGAGCAAGGTGGTAATCCCGGGGAGCGGCCAACGCTCCCTGAGGTTACACGGGGCTTATATATATATATACGGGGTTATTTTGCAATAACCGGCCAAATTTTCAGAGAAAGTTCAGAATAAATAATATAAGCAAATGGTGAAGAAGAATTAATAAAAAAAACTCAAACATTCTGTCCTTTTTATCTTTTACATTCAAAATGCGTGGTAATGCATTATTTTAACCGATTTTACTGCGCACGCACACATTCGTTAGGGTTGATCGGTAGGCAAAAGCGTTGTTGCCCATAAATCACATTCAATTTGGAATAATTTCAAATAAAAGTAAAAGCCTTATTTACTCGTATTTTCAAAAACTGCAATAACGGTATATCATTCTTTATATATTTGAACTCAAGTTTAAAATTTGGCTACTCTTTGAAAAATAACCCTGTATATATATATATATTTGGAAAGAATACCATAATCTCACTTGCATTACAGGCTCAGCGAATACAAAACAAATATTAACGGAAGCAAGAGATTTCCTTCTTACCCACTGTCCTGTAATTAATTAGACTGACTCTTTATAACCTTTAGATCGGAACACAGCACTGTCTGTACGCATTGCAGCTTGGTGACAGAATCTGGTATGAGGGTGGCAACTGTCCAGATAAACTTGTAGGCAGAAATGGAGTCCACCACCCAGCAAAGGTGTGCAAAACAAGTGACGCCGGTGTCCGTCGCCGTCCCTTGTTACGAATACCTCATTACGGGTTTATCACGCAGAGAGATTCCGAGCTTATAGATAAGATTTTCCATTAATCGTTGAGTGACTTTGAGTTTTCTCTTCATCGAAGTTGGACTTTCCTAATCGATTATTTTGTCCCAGAAACTCGTCAACAACTTCTAAAGTAGTGTTTCCAATAACTACTGTTGGATTGGTTTCGTATTATGGTTATGTACTCGGATAGCCATTGTAGATTATAGACCAATTTATTTATTTTTATTTAATAATTATTTATTTTATTCAGGACGACCAAACATTTACATCACATTAACTAAGCAATAAAGAAACGTTGAAAATTACTCCAAGTGCCTGATATTTAAAGGTTATCTATCACATCATACATATTTTTAAAATGTGGTAATGCAAGAAAGGAAATTAGAAATCAGTTCCATAAAAATAGAACATATTACAAATTGTATTTACCATTAAACACTATTTTGTATTTAATTTTTACAGTTTTCGAAAAAAAAACAAGACATTAATCCTAAAATTAGTTTTGAATTTAGAAGTATGTAATAAATAAACTGGATGTCTAGGATACCTCAATTTATGACCTATATTCAATGTTGTTAATTTATGACTAATAGGGAACAGATAAAAGCGGTGTGACTACGACCACGAATTATATAAGAATATAATATAGGAATTAGTAATGTTTTCAGTTGAGCGTCTTATTAAAATATTGCCTTGCGTAGGCATTTGCTACGAACTTCGTAGCCGCATTGACGCTACGCTACGAAAATTTTATTAGTGTTTACGGAATTACCTAATAAAGATATTTAAATAAGAAATAAGGAATTGGAACTTGAATTATAGTATCAACACGATCTATTTAATACCACACCAAAGGTAACCCAATATGTTTCAATAAGGATATTGTTTTGCATAGAAATAATTGTGACGAACGCGCATTCGGTCCACCTGATAGTAATTATTATAATCAAAGGGAATCTAATCACTACGTTTAATTATGGTAGTGTAACCTTACATTTATCATCGCTAAAGAATAAAAATGCAGAACTTTGCCACTCCTAAATAATGAAATGGAGTACTTCATTCCCAGTAAAAAGGTCTACAATTCTTTATAATCACCTGACGAAACACACCACAGCTGCAACTGAAAGGTGAACGGCAGATTTAGTACCACATACTTTTTTTGTTGTTCTGTTATAGAATTTGTACCACATATTAAGGCAACTAAGCCATTTATTTTCATGTTAGTGTACTATTTTTAGAACTTCGGATTAATTAATAATATCAATAAAAAGATTTTAATAAATAAGCGTAATATAATCGTAAACTAAACGCAGTTATGTTTTTAGAAGTTGCCATATGTAAAATGACACAATTATCGAAATGATAATTAATTATTTAGAAATAGAAATAACACTATATATATATAATTAAACACTTATATATATTATACCTAAGAATGCATAATTGTTGCATAAAATCATAATGGTTAACGATTTAATGATAGGAATGATTTTCGTCATCAATATTTTTTTGTTCATATGGCAATTATTTATTGACAGGTAAAGAAAATCTGTCTTTCAGTTCAGTTCAGTTCTTTGTTGTTGTTTTGAATTGTGGTTTGTGACTACAACTACAAAAACAAAGTATTGTTTTATTTACCTACACTCAAAACCCTATCAGAACTTCATCGTTATCAAACTGTTGCAGTCCGCTGCTGGATATGGGTATCTCCTAATGCACCCGGTCTACTTGAGATAGATAGATACGATCCTCATCTCAATCTACCTACTTAATGATAAGTAAAACACTACAAAGATAGCGACTAGCAATCTAGAACATTTACTTTATCACCAAAACAATGTTTATGTGCCTATATGTAACAATCAACATTGGTACACTAGTACATAACCTTAAAAAATAAAACTGGTTATAACTTTTACATCCCAAGTTTTAAAAATCTAAGAATTTAAAAAGGCTTGTCTATCCTACTAAATACCAATTAAAACAAAAAAAATATCCCAAAACACGAAATTTTATTAGCTGTATGAAATTTCCATACAAGCCTGCCGTTCGCCTTTTATGCTGATATTCTGTGCGATCATGGTTACTTAATCTAAATAGGCGGTAGGACTCCCTTTTCTGCATAGGAGTTTGTCTGGGTAGATACCACCTTGTTACCTATTTCTCCCGCCAAATATCAGTGCTTGCATTATTGTGTTCTGTTTATTATTTAGTTCCATCTTAGTCGTTAGAGGTGGCAACGCATCTGAAGCCTTGTTTCTTTGAAGTTGGCTGCAGCTGTTCATGGACTGTAGTAGTCACTTACGATCTTTTCAATACAATGAACACATAAATGTTTAGGTAAATTCATTATAATAATGTAGTTTTATATAGCATAAATAATAATAAATAAGATAAATAGTATAGTTAGTTATATTTATTTATAACTTAAATAAGGAAAATATGTATTTGTATATAGCAATAAAATGCCCAATGGCAACACTGAATTTTTGTTCTTATCCATTTTGAACTTGGCTATAGCAAGTACAGTGTTAAAGTACACAAAATTAATAAAACCAGTTTTACTGGTTCAAAAATTCTTAGCGTATTTTATTTAACAACATCAGATAGACTGTAAGTTCGTTTGTTACTTCATTTTTATTTAAAAAAAAAAGGTTCTTCCTGTCGAGCCAACCAATTTGTGTTTTGGCCATTACACAGCTGCAGTGGGGCTTTAAAATTTGATTTTATTATCAATATATATAGTTTAATAAATATTTACAAGCACCATCACATCAGCATAACCAATTTCTTTTTGGTGGGTCACATATAAATAGGACCCTTTCTCGCATTACCACTTAAACCATTTTAAACATTTTCAACAGCCACTAGATCGAATCACTAAATAAATTCTAGACCTCAATTCAGCTCAGTAAACGATTTCGTAAACGTGACGCCAAAACCAAACCTCCGGCGATTACGCGAGCTACGTGAGCTGAAATGTAAAAGCTTTATTGGTATCTAGCGTATGTTTTTTTTAAACGCATGGTTTCATCTTTATTGGGAGGTTTTGCGATTGGTGATCGCAATACTGGACGTACTGCATTTTTAACATGTTGTTTTGTTAGTCTTTTTTTTAAAATGTTACCTACTTTCGATATAGAGGGGCAAACGAGCATGTTGTGCTCACCTGATGGTAAGTGTCGACCTCCACACAAGGATTTTCTCGTGAATCGTGTAGGCAGTTTACATACATAAATTTCACAAGAAAAACATTCAGACCCGGGACAATTATTTACAGGCCATACAAACACTTGTTCCGTGAGGGATTCAAACCCGTGGCCCTCAATGCTGCAACTCATTGACAAGCCACTGCGCTACTGCAATATCAAAATTTTGGCTATTTAATGAATATTAATGGCTCGCATCTTGACTGTCTCAGTAGTCTAATGGTCACTGCTGATAACGTGGTTCCAGGTTAGAAACCCGGGTCGGGCCAAAAATTACGTTTTCTGTTAAGAAATTCTCAGTAATAGCCCGGAGTCAGAAGTTTGGTGGTGTTTAACCCATGTGCCTTTTAAGCTAAATATCCTTTTAGCCTTGAACCATTAAATTTTGACCTGTTCCAAATAAAAAATTTGCTCATTTGATACTAATAAAAACATTAATGTTACCATAAAAGTCTATAATAGTGCTTCACGACGCAGCAATTAAATAATGGATCGAATCATAAAGAGAGTCGTAAATAAAGTAAAACACGTTCAGAGGTTGCCTCATTTCTTGAGTTACGTCACTAGTAGTCATGTGAAGATTGGTCTTGTTCTCGATAGTCTTAGATCAGTCCATGTATTGGTCTGGAAATTTATTGTTAAATCCAAATATATAATTATTTATTAATTTAATACGTGGTAGAGACATGCTGCAGCTGTATTATAGTTGTAGCACTAACGAGTCGGCTCGACTGGAGAAGGACCATGCTCTCACAGAATATCAGCTTAAAATAGCAGCTTAATGCTGCTTTCGTATGATGAGTTGAGAGAATCGGAGACCCTTTTTACTGAAAACAAGGCATTCCATTTCGGTTCACAGTATTCCTGCATTTTCTGCATTTTAATTAATAATCGAGGATTGATATAGATGTCTATAGGCCAGAGCATCCACTTATCATCAGGTGAACTGTGTGAATTTATCACCATTATTCTTTTAAATAAACCATTATCTTTTTTTATTAAATCGAAGTGATTAATGAACTTATTATCCATCTGATGGTAAATGGCTACTGCTGTCCAAGGACACCTGCAACCAACTTTAAATAAGGAAGGCTATAGATGTAGCCTTCTTTACTCGCCATCACCTCCTTGTTCTCGAAAATAATGGAGTCCATTATTAACTGCCAGCTCTTGCGGTATCTTGAGGAACACCAGCTGGTGAGTGACCGCCAGTACGGTTTCCGTCGGGTGGCTCAGCTGGTGATCTTCTTGTTTACCTAAAACACCGATGGACGCAGGCGGTCGAGTCCAAGGGTGAGGCCTTGGCGATGAGTTTGGACATAGCGAAGGCCTTCGATCGGGTTTAGCACAAAGCGCTTCTTTCGAAGCTTCCATCTTATGGGCTTCCCGAGAAATTATGCAATTGGATCACCAGTTTTCTCTCAGATCGGAGGATTAAGGTATAGTCGACGGTGCATGCTCCGACTCCAAGCCAGAGAATGTTGATGTTCCACAAAGCTGCGTACTATCGCCTACCCTGTACCTTTTGCATATCAACTATATGGTACAAACCAGTAACATTCATTGTTATGCAGATGACAGCACTGGCGATGCCTTATACGCTGGCCGTGCTAATATTTCTCCTGAACACGTCGTTGAGTGCCGGAATAAACTTTTGTCTGAAGTCGAGTCTTTGTTAAACAAAGTTTCGGATTGGTGGCTAATCCAGTTCAATCCCCAGAAGACACAAGTTTGCGCGTTTACCGCTAAAAAGAACCCCCTTGTCGTATCTCCTCTGTTTCAAGGCACTCCCTCGTTGCCTCAGCTAGCATCGGAATCCTCGGAGTCGACATATCGAATGACGTTCAGTTCCGCGGTCACTTGGAAGGGAAGGCCAAATTGGCCTCTAAAAAGCTTAGTGTGATTTATAGAGCGGGACAGCATTTCATGCCGGCACACCGCTTGCAACTTAACAAGGCGCAAGTTCGGCCTCACATGGAATACTGTTTTCATCTCTGGGCCGGGGCACCTCAGTGCCAGCTCCTTCCACTTGATCGAATCCAGCGCAGAGGGGTTCGAATTATACATATATATATATATATATATATATATATATATATATATATATATATATATATATATATATATATATATATATATGTATGTGTGTGTGTGTGTGTGTGTGTGTGTGTGTGTGTGTGTGTGTGTGTGTGTGTGTGTGTGTGTGTGTGTGTGTGTGTTTTAGTTGTTTAAAAATCTTAAAGAAGCACATTCATTCATCGATTGTTATGACTAGCATTGCTATTACGTACCAAAAGTTTAATTAAATCAGTTGTTTTTACATCTTACTCCTACGGTTTTAAGTGCACGAGATCTTTTCTCAAATCCGAAAACTTACTTATAATAGTTCAATTAAATTTTGAATAATTTATTGGAATGTGCCGTGTAGTGGCGGTTTAAGAATATCCACTACCCCATATCGTCGCGAGTGTGTCGTAAGAAGCGACAGAGGGAAAATGAAACAGGAGATGGGCAGCAGCATCTTCCTGATAACAGCTCAAAATAATAAGAACTGCAGTTGCCAACCCGTCTGCCAAACGTGGCAATTATGGCAAAACCCCCTCCATCAGGCGATCTACGAGGGATGCCTACTTTCATCAGTGGACTTTTATAGGCTGTAATAGATGGATGGATGGAATGGAACGTAGTTACGTAAAAAAACAATCCACAAATATTCACTTTTAAAATATAGACTTTTGAAGTTTAGCTCGGCTTTCAGTCATAATGGCTGACTTCAATTTGTTGACGGTTCACAATTTTCGTAGCTTTTTAATTGTATGATAGTATTGATTTTGAGCCGTGACAACTCAAGGGCTTACGATTAGCGTTCGCCGTAATTACACACTACCATTGTATACATACCTGGTTCATTCGCCGCCATCATCATTACAGTCTATCAAAGTCCACCGCTGAATATAGGCCTCCCCCCCATAGATTACCTCATAGGGGGAATATTTGACATAGTTGCTACGATCGGCAATACATATTTTATTATTTTAAGTTACTTTCAAGAAGATGCTGCATACCATCTCCCGTTTTAGTTTGCCTCTCTCGCCTTTGACGCTCTTACGCTACCACAAGGCGTAAGGGAATCCACTAACGGCAGTGCATGGACTTCACGTCCCTACCGGCACCAATGAAGTTCTAACATTGCAATGTGTGTGTGTGTGTGTGTGTGTGTGTGTGTGTGTGTGTGTGTGTGTGTGTGTGTGTGTGTGTGTGTGTGTGTGTGTGTGTGTGTGTGTGTGTGTGTGTGTGTGTGTGTGTGTGTGTGTGTGTGTGTGTGTGTGTGTGTGTGTGTGCGTATGTGTGTGTGTGGATATATGTATACACACACGAGTGATGTTGTGTGATGTAACTTAATTGATGTACAAGATCATTTTTGCTTAACTACGAGTACATTCTATTATACTTACGAGTATTAACACCGCATAGAATATTAGCATATAATATGGTTTAACATTTAAGTAGATGTTAATTATAATTATAAATTCGGTAGCGCAGTGCCTAAGCGTTTAGCTGCGGCGATACGGAGCAACGGTTTTAAATCTCGCATGATACAAGTGGTTGTGTGACCTACAAAATAATTGTTCGGGAAGTTCGTCCCTATACAATTTCTGTGTGTAAAATGCCGTAGGTTCTATATAGGAGTAGGACTTGAAAAATAAAAAGCAGCCTATTTGAATGCAAATGTTAACAGATTTTTTTTCTCTTTATTTGAATTATTAACAGATGAACACAACACAGATATAAAAATATGTTTTATTAATGCTAGGTTTACATGCTATGTGAATACATAGCATGTAAACCTAGCATTACAACGTTATAACGTTCTTTGAACATCTTGTAAACCTAAAAGCGCGGTAACTCATCTGGCACAGATATATTTACTTAATAGTTGCTTACCTAATAGATACAGTTATGTAATAATTTATGCAAGAAAATAAGATCCATTGTTTTTCTTATATTGCTTTGTCATTTTAAAATATTTTAGTTTATATATTTGTACTTACAGTGTGCAACTATATCTTATATATCTATAGAAATAAAAAAAAATGAAGTGTCTGTTTGTAATGTCAAAGTAACAGCCTTTTACTAAATGCATATGCAAGTAGATATATATGGTACTTTTAACAAAAACACAATTTTTAAATTTTTTGTCTGTCTGTCTGTTTGTTCCGGCTAATCTCAGAAATGACTAGACCGATTTTGACGGAGTTTTCACTGGCAGATAGCTAATGTTATAAGGAGTAACTTAGGCTACGTTTATTTTAGAAAACTAATTAGGGTTCCGCGCAAAAAAAAAATTACACGCGAGCGAAGTCGTGGGGAATAGCTAGTTATTATAATATAAAGTTCTTTTAGTGCTAAGCCGTATAATGGTGGCGTCAGAGATTCCACTACCCCATATCATAGTAGTAGACCCGTGAGTGACATAACAGGCGAAAATAATAATAATAAAAAACTGCGGTTGCACATAATCTATACATACAAATAAAATTGAAGTGTCTATATCTACTATTGAAATAACTGGCTTCTTTTAAGCTCAGGGGGTTGTTTGCATGCTATTAAGACATAAATAAAAAAAATTGTCTGTCTGTCTGCCTAGGCTAATTAATCTTATATTAATCTTCAGAATGGCTGAACCGATTGTGAGATTCGAGAAACTCGAAGATTTTTCTTTGGTTATCTTAAATTTAAATAATGCCACATTAATAGATTCTATCCAGGCGAAACCGGAGTGGGTCGCTAGTCAATAATAAGACTGTAAACACCGTTGGTCCCAAAGCAACGCGTCACTAGAAGATCTATAAAACTTATTAACGACCGAGTAAAATAAAATCACATTCGTACAATAAAACGTCAATGGCCCACTTCCGTTAACGTGACAATGTACGAGCAATAAACTTTAAATGAGTTTCATATAATGACACTTCTTCACCATGCATTTCTAAGTCTTTATGGCATTATTTTTCTATTTTGAGCCGACTTCTAAAAAAGGAAGAAAACTCAAATCGACTGTATTTGTTTTTGTATATAATATGTTATCCCGATATCTTATGAACCAATTTTAATTATTATTTTATTATTAAATAGGTATTTTTTTTTATAGAATAAGGGTGACGAACGGGCACACAAAGCACACATAAAATATATAGTTTATGGTTGTAGCACGAATGGGTTGGCTCGACTAGGGTAGGACCACGCTCTCACAGAATACCAGCGTAAAATAGCAGCTAGATGCTGCTGTGTTTCATATGGTGAGTGTAAAGAACCGGGTCGAAAAGGGTCTCCCTTTTTTACTGGCAACGAGGCATTCCATCTCAGTACTCAGGGGTGACAACGCATCTGCATTTTGATCTTAATCGAGGATAAATGTAGATGGTTATGGGTCACAGCATCCACTTTCCATCAGGTGGACTGTGTGCTCATTTGTCACTCCCATTCTATTAAAAAAAATTGTATTCATTCATGATTAATTTTGAGAACTGCAGACCCTTTACAGAAAAGAGTTAGGTGAATAAATTAATTCGGTCAGTGTACTAAAATTTTAATCGGATTTGAATCGGATTGGGCTAACGTTGCACGACCCAGATTTTTTGGGTCGATAAGGTTATTTACATGGTCAACAAGATGAGGCATAATGGCGCCGCAGCTGAAGATATTTACGAAGGCGAGAGTTAGACGGAGTCGTTACTATTGCCGTCACTATTAACATTAGAAGTACTTCGAGTTTTATCATCGTCATCAACATTACAGGCCTTCACAAGTCCACTGCTGAACATAGGCCTCCCTCAAGGAATGCCACAAAGCACGGTCCTGAGCCACCTGCATCCATCGACTTCCTGCATGTCTTACCATGTTGTCACTCCATCTAGTGTTTAATTCGAGTTTAGTAATAATGACATTTTATGTTGGGTTGCCGTGTAGTGCGGTGTAACAGAATTCACTACCTCTGTCATCCTGTGGGTATCATAAGAGGCGACAGAGTGAAACTGAAAAAGGAGATGGGAAGTAGAATCCTAATAACACCCCAAAATAATAAAAAGCTGAGGTTACCAACCCGCCTGACAAGCGTGACAATTATGGCGAATATTACCACAATCAAGCAATCTATGAGGAAGGTAGACTATAGAGAGAAGTTCAGCAGACTTCTATAAGTGACTAACGAGGCTCTGACGATCGAATAATGGCGAAAAATCGGTCCAATGATGATGCTGTATGTATGGTGGGATTGGAAGGGCATCGTTTATTATGAGCTTTTACCGCCGGGCAAAACCGTCGATTCGAATCTCTATCTCTACTGCCAACAAATAATGAGACTCAAGCAAGAGATTAAGAAAAAAACGGCCGGAATCGATCAACAGAAAAGGAATGATCTTTCATTATGATAACGCCAGACCACACACACATCTTTGGCCACTCAGCAAAAATTGAGAGGGCTTGGTAGGGAAGTGTGAATGCATGCACCATATAGTCCTGACCTTGCACCCTCAGATTCGATGAGCCTATTTGGAAGCAACCTTTCCATTCCAAATGTATCACGAAGTCATATGCCTTGCCATATAACTTTAACGCTTAATTAATAATTAAATAATTATGCATACCTTGTATGTGTGATATCTTCTGATAATGCGTCCTTGTATTTATCCCACAGCTGGAGGGGAACTACTACGGAGTTTAGTATTAATGTTTTGCTAAATGATGTCATTATTATAGACAAATTGTCTATAATAGTGACGTCATAGATTAATAAACGACATCACAGATAATAATTACATATAGATATAGTAAACACTTACACACATCAAAACACGGAATTGGAATAAAACTCAGCTAAATTTAAAACCCAAAGGAACCGTGCAATTTCCGGGATCAAAAGTATCTTCTGCATTATTCCAACACCTTAGGCACCCTCATCAATATTCAATTCCATTTTTACATGAAAAGGTAATAACAGATCGCCCCGAAATTATCCCATATGAACCGTGCATTTTACGGGATAAAAAGCTCATGTAATTTTTCTGCGAAATCTCAAACCAAATTTGTAACCAAAAATATCATTTCGGTCCGTTGCTTCGTTGATGTGGGAAAAAATGAACCAATAAACAAACAAACACACCTTTTTATTACCCTACTAGTAATACAATACTAAAGTCTGTTTGTTTATATTTGGATTAGGATATACCTACCTGTATATTATGAAAAGCATGTATCACGGGGAGTGCTCAGAGAAATTGTTCGGATTAATTCCAGCTGCAGAATTCCACCATCGTACATTGCGACAGAACTCGTAATTCCATCCTCATCATCTCGGTGGCTGGCGTTCCACTACTTTGCGATTTACGCGGAATTTTCTGCCTCGCACGAACAAACTGTGGAATATACTGTCGCCAGCGGTTTTTCCGGACCGATACGACTTAAGGACCTTCAGGAAAAGTGCATACTCCTTCCTAAAAGGCCGGCAACGCACCTGCAATTTCTCTGGTATTGCGGATGCCCATGGGCGACCGTGATCACTTACCATCAGGTGAGCCGTATGCTTGTTTGCCTCCTCTTCCACTAAAAAAAACCTTGTAATAAACAGAAGATTCGGAATTCTCAAAACGCGGACATGTATTATGAAAACATATTTTTTTTAGATAGAATAAGGGTGACAAGCGAGCACACAGCCCACCTGATGGTAAGTGGATACTGTGTGCGTGTAAGAATCATAATGCAGATGCGTTGTTTGCACTAAGATGGAATGCCTCCTATCCAGTAAAAAGGAACTCCAGGTCTCTACATTCACCATACGAAACACGGCAGCATTGGGCTGCTATTTTACGCTGGTATTCTGTGAGAGCGTGGTCCCACCCCGATCGAGCCGACCCATTGGTGCTACAACTATGATACAGCTGCAGCATGGCTCTACCACGTTCAAATATATGAAATTAAAACTTTTAAATACCAGATCCTCCTTCCAAAACTTCACTTCGGTTTTTTACTTGTTCTTTCTAGGACATTTGTTTTACTGAACTTGTGGTAAAAGCAAAATGTTACAGCCTTAGTTAATATATTGTCAGATTGAAATATTCCCATATTTTCAACGGATAACGCATCGCTTCATTTAAATAAATAAAAACTTAAAATCACATCCGTAAACTGTAAAATCTGTGTAATTGTGCAACACAATTACTCAGAGTGCAACGCTGCCATTAAATCAGAGAACTATGAGAGCGTCTAACTTAATTCCGCAAATACAGTTCAATAGATTTTAAAGAAGATAATTTTCACAAAGATTATTTTAAATAGGAAGTGTCTCTTCATTAGATAATCGAACGATTTTTTTTTTCTTATTAATACGATTATCGCATGATTTCTTTATTTTTAATCGTCCGAAATATTTTATATATTTTTAATTTAAAAAATAAATATACAAACAAATTATTAAAAATATTTTTTAATATATTTATATTTTATTTATAAATTTAGAATACAAATAATCCTCCTCTATTCTATGCGAAATAAAGATACATGCACTACAGACAAGACCAGACTGTATCGAGTCCGTTTTGTTGTTCTAATTATTGAGCAAATAAGATTAATCACTCGTGATAGCATATTTGGTTCTTATCTTATCTTCGCTTAGGAAATCTCTTCTGATTAAACGCGATAATATCCGTAAAATTAATTTATTAATGTGTAGTATTCGCGTGAATATAAGAAATCATTATCTTTTCTCATTAAAAATAAACCAGATTTCCCAACAAATGAGCCTTAAACGAGATTTAACAATGCAATAATGCGCTCTGCTTCATACGACGGTATATAACACGGTCATTATAACGGTAAAGTATGAAGGAAAAAGTAGTAGAAAACGTAATTTTCGGAGGAATAAAACATTTCACTGATACATGAAGTTCGTCAAGTTCGCAACTGGAGCAGCGCGGCGGAATATTTTCTTAATAACCTTAGATATATAACATATATAATAAGTTGTAATTCTAACTTTTACATTTAAAATACGTCTGAAGTTTCTAAAATATGAGCTCTAATCTATACTTGATGTGGACTACTCAGACCGGCGCGGCGGCGGGAAGCAATGTCAAATTGCGAGATTTTTGCCACCCGATCACCAGTACATCTACATAGCTTGGCTATTACGTAAAAGAGAGAGGTCAATGGCCAGCGATGATATGGGCTATAGAAGGAAATAAAAAAATAAGTCTAATAATATCAAATTTAAAATTTAAAAAACCCGAAACAAAAAAGCTGATGATTTCCAAACCGCTGAAAAGATTTTATTGAATCATAGCTAAGAACACTCTCGACCAAGACATCTTTCAAACAAAAAACTAAATCTAAATCGGTTCATCCGTTTGTGAGCTACGATGCCACAGACAGACGCACAGATACACATGTTAAACATATAACACCCCGGGGTTAAAAATAGTAATGTCCTCCAGTATTCCGGTCACGGCGGCCGATTGTAACGGAGACTAACCATCTGACCAGGACAGGATTATAGTGAACGAGGGTATGTATGCGCAAACACAAGTGCAATCTATATTTCTTCACTCTCTTATTCCGGTGGGACGAAGGGCGATGGGAAGGGGTCGATTTTCGGATGTCCAATTTTAGTAAGATTTTTTTTGCTGTGTCGCGCGTTTTACACACACAAATTGCACAAGGAAGTCGGGACTTTAATTCTTCTATACATTGTCTTAGCAACGACTTTAAAAGCTACTACGGCGAAATTGTTCTTTTTTTTAGTAAGCTTTTGTTTTATTTTTTTGTGACACGGTATTGCATAAAGAGCTCCTGATAAAGTTTTCATTGAAATCAACTTTTTATTGAATAAAAATAATTTAAGAGACTCAATTTCGTTTTGTTTTTAATTCCCCTAGTCACGGGGGACCGAGGTATTTGACGTCCTGTTGCCATAGTTAACCCGGGCTAACTTAGCTTTTAAATTTCGAATAACAAATATTCCAACACCTATGTCGCTATGGATGCCTCCGTATATGAGTGCTGTAGTTTTCCCGTAAAGAAAAGAAAAGTAAAGAAAGAAAACCGATAAACATACCATAAAAATAACGATATTGGCCATATGCTAACGAACAGTTAGCGCTGGCGTCGTTTAGTTTGATTACCGATCTAACAAAATAAAGTCATTAATGCCCGATTCTTATAATCAAGAACTTGTTTTGTTCTTCTTAACGATCTTTTTAACAAGCGTATGTTAAATGAATTCCAAAAAGGCTCTATATTCGACGCGCATATCACCAACCCAACAACCCCAACAACCCCAGAAGGAGGGTTTACCGAGAGTATGTATGTATGGCTATTTCTTTGGCATGCTCTGTAGCCTAAACGGCTTGATGAATTCTAACATATGAGATGTCGTTAGATCGTCTTAATTGTGTGAGTGACATAGGCTATATAATATGTATATATTGCATCGGAAAATATAAAAAAGGAGGGAAAGGTTTTTTCAGTAAACTTTTTAACGCAGTCGGGATATTTTAATTACTTTTTTAACCAACCTAATAGTACCAGTTACTAGACTCCACCGAGTCAGTAATTCATTCTTGGGGCGATGTATACGCTTTTACAACAAAATCCATTCTACAAAAAATTTATGGATGACAATAACCCTGGAATGAGGTGATCACTACCAAGCTATTTCTAATTTAATTAATAGAATCAGGCGTTACTTTGCGGAAATCCATTATATCCCTCAATTGCGTACTATCCCCGTCACCACTAATCTCAGCACCACTACTCCCAACACCACTACACTAGGAAAGACACACCACTGACGACAATGCGACACGTAGTGCGTACGTGTAGAGGCGAAACACATTTTATTTTATCGAGCGGATGTACGCAAGGTAATTTTTACCAACTTTAATATTTCTAATTTGTTTTGTGTTGTTAATTGTGTAACATACATGATTGTACACTGTTATTTAAAAAAAAAAGTCCCTTGCTGGTTCTTCCCACGACAGAGGTTTTATTTTCGAACCAGTGGTAATTAAACAAAAGTGACTTTCAATAAGTATTATTTATAATGTATATTGAATAAAAAAAAATCTGTTCTGTTCTGTGCTTGCTTATGTATATTCACCGATTTCGCGGAAACAGCTAAATCGACTTTAATGATACTCGTTTTATTAAATAGTTTAAACTTTACAGGTGGTAGAAGGTAGAGTAGCGAACTCTGTAAGTTGTTGTGCCATTATTTTGTTTTCTAAAAGGTTTCAGCATTTTCTGTACTATAAATTGTTTCTTTAAATAAAATAAATGGCAACAAGACTAAGGATAATGTGTCTAGCGGTCCGCTCTCTAGATAGTCATTATAACCCACATTGAAACAGATGTTTGCGGTCATTAACGAATTTTTACGAGATAAACATGGCATCTCGGAGCAATTAAGATGTCACCGGTTGGTCTAGTATTGTGGGTCTTAAAATTCTTGTCTGTGGTGCTATGGGATTTCAATGATAGTTTTGCTAAGATATGAAGAGATCAAAGATAAAATAAGCCCCTGAATAGACTTGGTTCTCTCCTAAAGGAGGTGATCGCTATATCAGGTGGTTTTGCTAAGGTAGGCTCCAAATCTGCCCAGGAGTCAGTCTGGGTCAGTACCGCTAAGTAGTAACGCATCGACTTCTACGTTCTAGTTCAGGGCGGGAGAGATAGTACTATATTATATAGTTTCTTTATTCTTTAAAAAATTCTTTGATTTTAGGCATAACTTTTAGTTCTTTTTTATTGCCCCTTACAGAAGGCTTCCTGTTGCAGATGAGCCTCTTCCATTCAGGCGCATTGTCGGTCGGTTCGGTAGTGTTGTGGCTTAATGTTTGGATGCGGGCAGCGGATTCGAATCCCGCATAGAACAAGTGTTAATACAGTCTACAAATAATTGTTCCGGGTCTGGATGTTTGTCGTTGTATAATATACAAATGTAAAGATATAACGCAATGTACTACAAAGTGACTTCGCTTTATAGTGAGTAGAAATAAGTCAAGAAACGGTCCCGCTATCGAAAACACTTAAAGCAATATAAACATTTTTTTTTATTAAGATAAGGGTGAAAAACGAGCACACAGTCCACCTGATGTTAAGTGGCTGCTGTGGCCCATAGACATTTACTTCTATCTTCGATTACGAATCAAAATGCAGATGCTTCGATACCCGTGAGGACAAAGATGGAATGCCTCGTTTCCAGTAAAAAGGGTCTCCGGTTCTCTACACTCACCATACGAAACACAGCAGCATTAAGCTGCTATTTCACGCTGGTTTTCTGTGAGAGCGTGGTTCTTCCCAGGTCGAGCCGACCCATTCGTGCTACAACTATACTAATAATAGCTGCAGCATGGCTCTACCACGTATATATTTTCAATGACCGATCACAAAACGCAAACACTTTTCTTGATTAAAAGCTTTCAAATATCCGCACACTATTCTTACTTGCACAAAAGTATCGAAACAGTAACAATTGTTTCTTTCAACTTAGAGTCCGTTCACATTTGTCTTAACTATCACAAAGCTATTTCTTGTTTCGAAAATATAGAGTCGTTGGTCGTTTGTTCAAATCATAGCCGAAGCGGATGGTGAACCGTAGATTAATGCTTTGAAAAAAAAATGTTATAACTATAAAATTATAAGTAACTAGCTGGTAACCGGCGCGTTGCTGCCGTAAAATGTGTTGAAATATCGTTTATTGTTTAATTAGGAATGATAATACATTCATTAAAATTGAATGACATATTATGACTTTCAAATAAATATCTTGGTACGACACGCGCGCCTCCTACTGTAATTTAATTGTGCTATGCTTATAACCTTCGCACAAATGCAAGCAATAAGTTGACAACATTTTAGCGCATTATAGCAGCGCATAAAATACGAACAAGCAAAAATTTATTTTTATATATCAGATTTTATGTCATAAAACTAACAAAATTTAATTTTTCATAAATAAAAAATATTGTATACATTTTATTATGTAATGTAAATATATATTTATACGTAAAAAAAATCATTTATGGACACAGAAACAAAAGCAGTTTGAATAAAAAAGTAATACTTATACTCGTACATTCTATTAACAACAGAAAAGACAATAATTTAGAAACACCAGTTACGCTAGGATTTTATGGAGCGATATTTTCCCGCGTCCGCAGCAGTAGCGAGACGAAGCGAGCGAGAGAAATGTATTCCATGACGCGATTTATGCCCGTGGCGCGTGCGGTTGTTTGCGCTAGACTTGTCTAGTTCACGAAGGAAGTACTATAAACAATAAATTTTGACACTGTACTAGGCGGTGTAAAAATATCCACTACCCCATATCATCCCGTGTCGTACCGGGTGTCGTAAGAGGCGACAGAGGGAAACAAATCAGGAGATGGGCAGCAACGTCTTCCTAATAACGTCTAAAAATAAAAATAAAATTGCAGTTGCCAACTCTCAAGTGTGGCAACTATGGCAAATATCCCCCCTATGAGGCAATCTATGGGGGAGGCTTATGTTCAGCAGTGGACATTAATAGGCTGTAACGGTAACGGTGTGTGAAAACACAGGTAGCACTCTCTATTCTCTCACTCTCATAGTCCGGTAGGACGACAATTCGACACGACCGGAGAGAGATCAGGCGCAGTTTTAATTGTGCTGTGACGGTAACTAGATAAGTAATTGTACGTACTATTATATATTCTGTGACTGTACTAGAATGAACTATTACATTAACATAAAGGACTTTGTCCATTTGGTACTAGTACATGGGTACTTAATTCGAGGATCGAGGAGTTAAAGATGTATGTAAGTTATGCTGGAGGTCGATGGATGCAGGTGGCTCAGGACAGTGCTTTGTGGCATTCCTTGGGGGAAACTTATGTTCAGCAGTGGACTTGTGAAGAGCTGTAATGATGATGCTCGCTCGGCTACCGTTGCGACGTCTAGCGAGCGATGCTAACTATAGTCGTAGCGACTACGAAGTACGAACAAAATACATGTGACGTTTCGCATGGGAGTTGGGATCGAGACAACTTCAACTGTTTAGTTCGTATCACATAGTTAGGGAATTTATTACTTTATGTAAATTTATATATTGCTTATTTTTCTTTAATAGGTATTGCTTGCGAGTCAGTTTTCTTGGGAGAATTGACAACTTACTTTTAAACGTTAGAATTTTGCTTTATTTACATACATAAATTTCACAAGGACAAACATCCAGACCCGGAACAATTATTTTGAGATCATAATACTTGTTACGTGCGGGATTCGAACGCGCAGCCCTCAGCGCCGCAACCCATACCAAGCCACTGCGCCACAAAGCCGTCGAACTGTTCTATCAGTACATTACAGTACAAGAAAAGCAAATAAGAATATCAATTTATATTTGCTTTTTTTAACTTATTATAAGCTAGTGCTTGATCACAATCCCACCTGCACGGCTAGCATGGCCTGGGGACAAAAAAAATTATCCCCCGATTATATCCACCGACAAGAGATAAAATTATCTTGTCCTTATGCCAAAGCACGGCAACGGGGAGAAGTATATCCCCGTTTGACATAACGAGTAGACATATATCCCCCGTCCGTAGCATGGAGCCAAATGAAAGATAAAAAATTATGCTTTTTTGACATTTGAAAGGGACAATTTTATCCTAGTTCATTGGATGTGGGCTTAAGTTTATATTCATACAAAAAATCTTTCTAAGTCCAAGTATATCTCCCATTTTAACTACTGTGGATATTATATCCACCGGTGTGCCCATGCTCGAAGGGTGGATAAAACTAAGCGAGGGGATAAACATTTTCTCCTTTCCCCACGGAACAGTATTTGTAGACCATACAAATATTTGTTCCGTGCAGGATTCGAACCGTGGCCCTTAACGCTGCAACTCATTGTTAAACCACTGCGCCACAGAGCCGTCAAACAACTCGAATATAGTCTAAATAATCACACTATACGTGGTAGAGCCACGCTAAAGCTATAATATGGTTGTAGCAAACCGGAGACCCTTTTTACTGGAAAGAGGCAATCCGTCTAAGTCCTCAGGGGTGACAACGCATCTGCATTTTGATTCTTAATTGAGGATAAATATAGATGTGTATAGGCCACCGCATTCTCTTACCACCAGGTGGAGTGTGTGCTCGTTTGTAAGGGTACAATAAGGGCTTTGTATAAAAAACATAAAAAAAAATATTAAAAAGTTCATCCCCTTTTTACCCACTCTTAGGAAAATATTTTTTTCTGCGAATCATTAGTTTAATGAAAAAAGAATCGTAAAAATCATGTAATATAAATACCAAAAAAAGAACATAAAGTGGAATTATAGGAAACCTCCACCATTTTATGGAGTCGGCTAAATATTTTCATTAAAAGAAGACTGAATGAGCAAGTTAATTATAACTGTTGCCCGACCGTTACTAAGCCGTAAATTAAACTTTTGTTATTAAAAGCTAATCTCTAGCCGTAAATTTCACAATACGCGATCAATATGAGTTAGATCTTTGATACCAATGAATATGGTAATTGCAGTTTTAATTGCTGATTTATCACATACTCGACGATGATTATGCACGAGTTTTTCGAGGGCTTATATCTTCAACTTCAAGGCAAACTCTTCTTACATTATGTGTGGTGCGGGTCCCAAAATGCTAAATTGGGCCCTTCATGAAGGAAGAATTTCGGCTGAAGGGTGTATCGACATTTTCGCGGAAGGTTACATGATTACACGCAGCGAAACACGACGCAGGCAATACGTGCACAATAGTGGTAGTATATGTATATATATATATATATTCCACTGCTGATGATGTAAGTTTATATATGGGCCTTTGTTGCCTGTAGTAAGTAATTAAATTACCCTTCTTACTTTTAAGCATGCTCCTCTACTCGACTCACGTGCTCAGCCTTGAAGAATAACATTCTGGAGGAAGCCTGAGCCTGAGGAATAAAATATTTCGAGGAGATGTGGCTCCACCAAAACGTACATGAGCGTGGTGGACTTGTTTGCAGGTTTCCATAGGCTGTAGTAGCCACTTACCGTCATGTGGACGGTGAGGTCATTTGTAACTCCAATTTTATATAAAAGAAAAACATAAATTGCACATTGACACACACCGGGAAAAATTGTTTATAGGCTATAAATATACGTATTACATAGTACTTAATTTACGAGATATTGATTAAGCAGGATAATTTTAAGTAAAATTTTAGTGTGAAATTGATACATTGTAATAATATAATAATAATAATAATCTTTATTGAGATAATATGAGGTTACAAATAGCTTATGAAGCCTCTGAATCCTAAACTAGGTAAGAATCTGTATGAGTTTATTACCTTCTCCCATGTTTCTTTGTCTAATTCAATTCATGACAATTTTCCAAAGTGTGTTTCCAGAATTAACTAATAACAGTAATTCTCAAAGAATGTTATTTGATAATTTTTGGGGGCATGCAGAAGAAGTGCAGAAGAAACAATCAAGGATTTTGTTTTAAGTATGTGTGCGTGCGTTTTACATATATGCTGCACCTAATTCAGTATTTTTTCAGTATGCTCATAGTTTAATGTAACTAGCCAGTTCCTTATTTTAGTTTGACATTCGTGAAGTGATAGTGGATATAAATTTAGAATTTTATTAACTTTATTATAAAGATA